>CM069167.1:15677134-15954684 GCA_035221665.1 Okamejei kenojei | reverse complement strand
CATAGAGAGATAGTATTCCTCCTCAGCCTTAACCTGGGCTGTGACAAATCCACAAAGGCCTTGTCATTGGTGCAAAGGCGCTAAATTCACCCTGCCCCGGTCAGAGAGTCAGCGAGTCCTACCTTAGCGGGTGTGTGACTCCCTGTGGTTGCGTGCATCTCAGTCTCTCCTCTTCAGACGACGTTACCCCGATTGTAGCGACTTGAGCCGGCCAATTGTGAGTTTGAGTTTTTGTGAAGAATTTTTTTCTTCCTCCTGAAGTTTGGGGTTGAAATGGTCCACTATTTCCCTTGACAAGTATCCACCTGGTGAAAATAAAGGAAGGCCAAATGTATTTTGACTTGAGCATTGGTACGTGAACACAGACAGACACGCAGGTGCGCCACGCAGAGTGAGAGAGGGCAGCAGGCCTGACCCCATGTGCTTTTAAGCATGCTACAGAGGCATTTTTGTCTCTTCTTTTGACTTTGAAAATCTCCCAAAAGGGAAATGTGCACCGGTTCCCAGAGGCACTGCAATACTGGGTCGATGGCGTGGAGTGGGACGGAAGCAAGAAACCCCTATTCCAATCTCCCTGTTCCAAAAATCCAAATTAAATATATGGTCCTTAGATAAGGGAACGTATCAGATATTAAACTGATAAGAACAGATACTACTTTTTTTTTTTAATTTCAAAAATATTACTTTATTCTCGAATGATAGAATATGTACAATACATTAACTTGCAGGAAATTCCATCGTACATTTTCGGTGGCCTGTAATTGTAGATCAATACAGTTTAGGACATTTTCTTTTTCCAAGCTTTCCACCAAATCATCCCCACTCATGCCCACAATGGCGTGGGATACCTTCCCTTATAATGAGGGGGGCGTCTCCACAATACTGTAACCCCCCCATGTCGGAGCAGCGGCCAAGGGCGTTAACTGTGGCCTCCCCCACCGAGCTTGGCGTGGCTTGCACCGAGCTTCAGTGCGCCTCAGCACGTATCTGCAGTCTGCACTGGGCCAGTCGGCAAAACATTCCCTGCGGACATCTGCTTACTGGGTGGTGGGTGAACAATGCTCGGGCAGTCCAAAGGGCGTCTTTTACCGAGTGATGACCCTCAGCAAGACTCGATGTCAGTCTCTGAATGTGTACCCTGGGAAACAGTCCGTAAATCACAGAGTTCCTCTGTGTCGGAGCTGTTCGGGATAAAGGTTACCAGGGACCTTGCATTTTTCTCCAGACTCTTTTAGCATACCCGCACTCTGTGAAGCGGTGGGCAACCGTCTCCTCCCCATAGCAGCGTACTTGAGGGCAGCTGTGTGCTGGTAGTGAGGTTCGACGGTGCGGAAGGATCTGAATGGGAGGGCTCCCCTCACCGCCAGCCAAGCCAGGTCTTGGTGCTTTTTGGTGAGTTCTTCTGGCGATGAGGCATTTTGCAGACGAGCTGGGCAGTCTGCTCAGGGAAACAACGCCACGGGTCATAGAGTCCTTTCCCTGCAGTGCCTGCAGGACATTCTGATGATGACACTGCCACCGGATGGACATGTGGTCAAAGGTGTTGGTCCGGAAGAACCTTTTCCACCGCGACAAGATGGGGCGGCAATGTTCCAGTGACTGGCACATTGCGTGACACCTGCGCCAGGCCCATCTTTCAACACCGGGGACAGGTTAGAACCTCAGCAGGTAGTGGACAACTTGGTGCCCACGTGCCCTTGGCTCTACTCTCCGCCTGATGCAGCACACTACGAAAGGTGGCCATCAGAATGGAGGGGACTGTGGGCACGCTTTTACCCCGTTGTCTGCCGATTGTACATTGTGGCCGTCGCACCCGGGTCCATCTCGACCCCCAGATGAAAGTGGGACGATGGCCCGGGTGATCAATGTGTGCGTATGAGGGAGGGAAGGCCAAACTTGTGCCAAGTACAGCAGGCCGAGTAGACCTACACATGATGGACCCAAATTCTTTCGTTATGGGGGAGGAGCATTGCCCTCCTCCCACAGCACCATCTTCCTCCCACCCTGGCTATCGCTCCAGCCAATTATTGTTACATGCCTCAGCCCCCCGAACCAGATCCCCAGCCACTATCAAGAAGTCTAGGTTGATGGTGTGAAGGGGACGGAAGATCTGTCAGGGGCCAGTTGCCAAGGAGCAATGGCCTCGCTCTTATGCGGGTCACCCTGGTCCCGTGGCCGACTCAAAATGGGTCGCAGATACTAATCAGTCTGCGAACCGACCTGGGTCCGAGCGGAAGACTGAGACATCGTCCATGTACAGGGAGGTTCTTTACTTGAATGCCCCACTGCCTGCAATGTCACTCCTCTTTATGCCCGCATCCTTCCTGATGGGATTCAGCAAAAGGTTCAATACAGCAGGACAAACAAAAGACAGGAGAAGAGCGGGCAAACCCTGCCTACTCAGATTACAGGGAAACTGGTTTGATTCCCACCCATGATTTGGACTGCACTACGGATGTTGGTGTAGAGCAGTAAGTTTGATCCAATTTCTGATTCCCTCCCCAAACCCATTTATGGAGGAAGAGCACCGTCCCCTCATGTACGTGTGGAAATCCTGTCAGAAGGCCTTCTCCTTGGTTCCAAGCTGACTAGGGCAGCATCACCCGTCTGTTATGCTCGTTAGGCGATTTGTATCTTCTCAGCAGCGCTAGGCTGTCTGAGATTTTTCCTGCCAGGTACAGCACAGGTTTGGTCCGGGTGGATCAACCTGTCCCAGAGCAGACTAGACCCGGTGGCGATGGCCTTGGACAGGATCTTGTGTATACATTCAAAAGTGTTATGGTGTCTCCAATTCTTTATGTCATTTCATCTCCCCCTTCTGCTGTGATTGGGTGATGTTGCCCTTCCTCATGGAGTCTGACATGCTACCGGCCAGAAGCATGTTGTTGTACACTTCTAGCAGGTCCGGGCATCCAGTCCCACAGAGCCAAATACAAAACTCAGCCGGGTAAGCATCGCTTCCGGATGAGTTTTATTCGAGTCAAAGGAAACGGATGGAGCCAGTCAGCTCCTATCTAGGGTCAGTGGTTGGTCCAGGACTGTCCCGCTTGCTGTCCTCAAGACCCTCCGTGATTGAGGACAGGCAGTTCTGGTGAGGAGGTTACAGTCTGTGGTCTGTTTTGGTCATACAAATCTGTTGTAAAAGGATTTGCAGATCCTCAGCACGGTCTGTCTGTGAGGATGCTACCGTGCCGTCCCTCCTCCCTAAGGGCTGTCATACAGAGCTCCCCCTCGTGAACCTTATTGAAGAAGAAACGTGAGCACGTCTATCCTGTCCACATTGGCTGACCCTAGAATCGGAAGATGTTCTTGGAGGGATTCAGAGGAGAAGAGCTGAGTTGCCTGGTCTTCAACTCTCTAAGCTCCTCCTCACATCCACCCCGCTTCGACTGCAGAAGGAAGCAGTTGCTGCAAAAAATTGTCTGGGAGTTGGCACAATTCCGCTCTGACTGTCTTGCTCTACTGAACACTTTAATTATGAAGAACCTCTTAATGTTCTCCTTGGTTGCTTCCCACAGAGTGTGGGGGAGCAGTCAAAGAGGGGCTTCAGCCGTTCTCCAACATGGTTAGTCCTCTTTAGCTCCTCGACATTCTCTGGGGTCAACGTTTCGTGTTTAACTTCCACGTCCCCTCTGCCTGCCTTCCGGTCCTCCCGTAGGTGACAGGAAGCGCTGAAGGAGGCAGTGGTCGGAGAAGGAGCAAAAACATGGCGTTGAGGTCCAAGGGGGGGGGTTTTGTTGTCTCACCGGGACGGCCTTCGCTCGTGAAGACGAAGTCATATCCGAGATCGGGCTTAAAAACCATCGATCTCGACCAAGTGAACTGCGGCTGGGGCCCGCCAGCAGCGGTCGTGAAGGCGTCTCACGGCAGCTTTGCGTTCTTTTACCATCTCCCGATCAGAAACTTGGACGTGCTGTCCAGTCTGCTGTCGGCACTGCCGGATCGTCCAGCCGCATCAATGATGCAGTTGAAGTCACCGGCCAGAACGAGCTGCCAATTTACAATATACACCAATGATTTGGATGAAGGGATTCAAAGTAACATTAGCAAATTTGCAGCTGACACAAAGCTGGGTGGCAGCGTGAACTGTGAGGAGGATGCCTGATTAACTATCTAAATGGCGTCAAGTTGGGAAAAGGGGAAGTACAACGGGATCTGGGGGTCCTTGTTCATCAGTCTTTGAAAGTAAGCATGCAGGTACAGCAGGCAGTGAAGAAAACGAATGGCATGTTGGCCTTTATAACAAGAGGAATCGAATATAGGAGCAAAGAGGTCCTTCTGCAGTTGTACAGAGCCCTAGTTGAGACCACATCTGCAGTATTGTGTTGCAGTTTTGGGCCACCTAATTTGAGGAAGGGCATTCATTTTTGCTGTTGAGGGAGCGCAGCTTAGGTTTACATGGTTACCTTCCAGGAGATCGGCGGGACTGTCATATGCTGAGAGGAATGGAGCAGGCTGGGCTTGTTCACTCTGGAGTTTAGAAGGATGACAGGGGTCTATGAAAATATAAGGATTGTTAAGGCTTGGACACACTAGAGGCAGGAAACATGTTCCCGATGCTGGGGGGAGTTCCAGAACCTGGGCGCCACAGTTTTAGATAAGGAGTAAGCTTTTAAGAACAGAGATTGAGAAACACTTTTTCTCACAGAGAGTGGTCAGTCTGTGAATTCTTTACCTCAAGGGCGGTGGAGGCAGGTTCTTGGATGCTTTCAAGAGGGCATAGATTAGGGCTCTAAAATAGCGGAGTCAGAGGATATGGGGATAGAAGCCAGGAACGGGGGTAGGTTATGAGTGGGCATGATCAGCTCATGATCACATTGAATGGGGGGGATGGTGCTGGATCGAAGGGGTACCGAATGGCCTACTCCTGCAACTATTTATCATTTGTCTCTCTCAAACAAAGTATAAATTTTGCAACTGAACACCACATCTCCAATGGGCCACAGGAAAAACCACGGGTTTCTGTAGACAGACCTCGGGATTTCCATTTCTACCCTCTCCTTTCCTCAGCCTAGCTTTCCAATTAATTCCTTAAGGACTTCTTGCAGAAGCACGCTGGAGGCTTTAGAGCAATCTTTAAGAAAAGTGCCTTCCGGCGCAAAAACTGCTCCTGCTCACCTAGGCCTTGCCATTCCCTCCACCAGCCAGTCAGCCACCTGCTTGCTGCCTCTCCTCCTCAGCTTATACCCTGGCTCGTGGACAAAATCCACAAAGGACCTTGTCATTACCTATGGCTTGGGTACCCACGTCTCCCCGGACCCATCCAGGACACTAGGCGACAGACAAACAGACGCCTTGCCAATAACACAGCCGACAGCGCTGTGCGTGCGGCCGCCCTCCTCCCGTCCCCGCTCCCAGAACGTGCGGCAGGGCTCTGTCGGTGGGAGACGGTGGTTGCGGCCACATTGACCAAACCATGGCTCGCCCTCGGCCGTCAATTGGTGCGAAAGGCGCTAAATTCACCCCTGCCACGGTTCAGAGAGTGATTGATTCCTACATTAGCGGTGTGGTGTCGCTGTGGTTGAGTCATTTTCTGTGCATCTCGTCTCTCCTATTCAGACCGACGGTACCCGATTGTAGCGACTTGAGCCGGCAATTTGTGAGTTTGAAGAATTTGCCTGAAGAATTCTTTTCTCCTTCCAGAAGTTTGGGTTGAAATGCGTCCTCTTTTCCTTGAAAGTATCCACTGGTGAAATAAGGAAGGTAAAGTATTTGACTTGAGCAGTACGTAAACACAGACAGATACGCAGGTGCGAACGCAGAGTGAGAGTGAGGAGAAGGGCAGCAGGCAGACCCCATGTGCTTTTAAGCAAGCACAAGGGTAGGCATTTTTGTCTCTTCTTTTGAACTTTGAAAAAATCTCCCAAAAGAATTGGAAGTGCACCGTTCCCAGAGGCACTGCATACTGGGTCGATGCGTGGAGTGGACGGAGCAAGCCCCTATTCCATCTCCCTGTTCCAAAAATCAATTTAAATATATATGGTCCCTAGATAAGGGACGTATCAGATATTAAACTGATAAGAACAGATACTACACTTGATCTTAGCCAAAAGGCCGAGAAGCGATACCCGCAACTGCGCGCACCCTTTCACATCCTGCCTGCCCTCCCGCTTCCGAGCCAGCCTGGGGGCCTGCAAAGGCCTCCCTCGCCAGCCCTGTCACCGTTTGGTGGCGTTTCTCCCCCCGGCCCGCACGCTCAGCCTCACCCCCCACCCTCCCCATTTTCCTCAAACTTTGCCCTGAATATGTAAAACTCTTGCAACCCTCCAATCAGACGGGAGGGCGGTGCTTGCCTGTGGTGACGTCACGGGCGCAGACACAAGGGCTGGCTGCCGCAGCAGGAAGGGAGGGGAGGGGAGAGAGGCTGCACCGACCACTTCTTTGTCACGCCGAGCCCACGGCTGCGAGCGAGTGACGTTTCTTGCGGCCGAGTTTCTCGAGCGGCGGACGGTTAGGGGGCCACACGTGCGTACCGTGGGAGCAGGCCACTCGCCCTCGGGCCCGTTCCGCCCTTTGTCAAGAGCTCGGCCACCTGCCCACTGTAAGGTCCGTGTACAGAAACTGTCAAACGACTCTGCCATTCATCATTGGCTGATCTATCCGTACTAATCGAGAATCAATCTATCTATATCTGCCTTAAAAATATCCATTGACTTCTGCGGCAAAGAATTCCAGTTTCACCGTCTCCTCTGTCTATAAAGAAATTCTCCTCATTCCTTCCTGAAGGAAACGTCCTTATAATTCGGAGGCTATGGCTCTTCATCTTAGGCTCTCCCACTAGTACAACGTCCTCCACATCCACTCTATCCAAAGCCTTTCACTATTCGCTAAGTTGCAATGAGATCCCCGTCGTCCCTCTAAACTCAGAGAGTACAGGCCAGTGCATTCAAACATTCCTCAGAGAAGAAAACGACCGTTAACGGTCATTGTTAAGCACTTGTTAACTGTCACTATTATCATCATATTAACACGATGTGAGGGACGAGAGAGAGACGAGGGGGGGCTGTTGCCTTTTGACCCTAAATTGGAGAATCCAATGCTCACACCACCGTTGGGTTGGGGGTGGGTCCTGATTGCTTGGGACAAGCACAAATTGAACGGTTTCAAAAAAGAGTGAACCCTGTGAGGTGAGGCCTGCCTGCCTGCCTGCCTGCGTCTCACAAATACAGGCAAGGCAGCCTCTCCAAGGGAAGCACAGCCACTGAGCCATTGTAATGACACAGAGGAAAAAAAGCAAACAAACAAAAGGTGTGAACGGCTCCGTCTCATCTCCTTCAGCTGCAAATTCTGGCAAACACAACACCCCCACCGTGGCATTTCAGCATTCCTTGCGACTCGGAGGTTTTCTCTGCCCCCCCCCCCCGCCCCCCCCCCCCCCCCACCCGAAATATAAGTGCAGGAGTAGGTCATTCGGCCCATTGAGGCAGCATCGCCATTCAATATGATCATGGCTTATATTCTATAACCAGTATCCCGTTCCGGCTTTTTCCCCATATCCCCTGATTCCCTTTAGCCCAAAGAGCTAAATCTAACTCTCTTTGAAAACATCCAGTGAATTGGCCTCCACTGCTGTTGTGGCAGAGAATTCCACTGATTCACAACTCTCTGGCTGAAAACGTTTTTCCTCATCTCAGTCCTAAACTGGCCAACCACTTATTCTAATACTGTGACCCCTGGTTCTGGATGCCCCCAACCACGGGGAATATTTTTGTTGCATCTAGCCTGTCCAATCCTTTAAAAAATTGTTATGTTTCTATAAGATCCCCTCTCATCCTTCTAAATTCCAGCGAATACAAGCCCAGACGACCCATTCTTTCAATCATATGTCAGTCTCGCCATCTGGGAAATAACCTTTGGTGACCCTACGCCGCACTCCCTCAATAGCAATATATCCTTCCTCAAATTAGGAGACCAGAATTGCACACAATACGCCAGGTGCAGTTCATCAGGGCCCTATGCAACTGCAGTAGGACCTCCTTGCTCCTAAACTCAGATCCTCTCGCAATGAAGCTTTCTTCACTGCCGGCTGTATTTGCATGCTTACTTTCAGTGACTAATGTACAAAGCACACACAGGTCTTGTTGCACCTCCCCTTCTCCTAAACCTGACACCATTCAGATAATAATCTGCCATCCTGTTCTTGCCACCAAAGTGGAGAAACCTCACATTTTTCCCACATATATATTGCATCTGCCAACCAGTTCTTTATCCATGTCAATTACCCTTACCTCCAATACCAGGTGCTGGAATTTTACACACTAATCTCTTGCGTGGGACCTTGTCAAAGGCTTTTTGAAAGTCCAGATGTACCACATCCACTGGCTCTCCCTTATCCATTCCACTTGCTCAAATAATTCCAGAGGGATTATTCCAGAAGAAAAATTCAAGCATGATTCCCGTTATAATATAGGTGCAGGAAACGGACTTACGTCACGCAGGTGGCGAGCGAGGATTTTGTGCAGCACGAGATCCTGGAGTGCTGCGCGATACCGCGTGCAACTCCACGCCTCTTCATGCGCCCGCACCGCGCTACCCACACGCTACCCGTGCGTCACAACGCGACGACCACATTTTTGGAGGTCGCGTCAATGGCGCGCAAATGACGGCCAAGTTGGACAGGCCCTTAACTCTATCTGATGATAGGCAAATGAGAGGTCTAATTTAGAGAACTTTTCTCCTCCTAGTTCCTGCAGGAGATCCTCCAAAGTGGATACTGTTCCACTTTCAGCACCTTATTTGCTGTGAACTTGTAATTGCCACAGACTCATGCTCCCATTCGGTTTCCGAACAGCTATGATCGGGCATGTGAAATCTGCTGTCTTCACCGGCTTGATAATGCCATCCTGCAGCAAGTCATCCAAAGCGGCATCAATCTGTTTTCTAGCAGCATATGAAACAGGGGCTGCCTTGTAAAACTTTGCTTCACCGTATTCGTCTTGTGGATACACTTTGGCTTGGTGTCCCTTCAGTACTCCATGGGTGTTTGGCGTGTTTTTTGAGTACTGTGTTCATATTTCCTCTTAATTATTGTTATCAATGAACAATACATTTAATTCGTAAAGTCCAGCTTTTGTTACGATTAATTAACCGGTCCAACTTGACTGTCTCTGGACTCCGGTGCATCGGTGACTTCTCGGGCTGTCCTCACGGGCTGGCGTCGCTGGCTTCACGGGCTGCACCGCTTACCGATGTGTCCCCCCGTTATCACCGGCGCTGGCACTCGGAGACTCGGCTTCTCGTCGTTGGTGGTGGTTCGGCCGTGGGCTGCACGGCACTGGACACTCACTCGACGTCGGTGGCGGTTTCTGGACTTGGCCGTGGGCTGCATGGCACTGGAAAGCGTTTAAGGTAAGCAACCACCGTCGTTGTTCAGCTTGCTAGGCTGCTAGCTTCTAGCTGCGCAGCCCCGCCACAGCACTGCTTGTTGCCTGGCGATCGTGCGTTCCCGTTCCAACTTTTTGCGTGCCAAAAACATACGTGTCTTTCACTTTCTGTCCATCTTGAGAAAAGCCTCAAAACAACAACAATTCTGTTCCGGCTAATGGAATCGACATCCTCGTCGCCAAATTTTGTTATGTATTGGTGCTGGAAAAGGACTTAAATAAGACTCGGAACACACAGGTACTTAACAATATCCTGGTGTTGAACTCGCCATCTTGAGTCTCTGTGCGCATGCGTACAATTGCGCAAGACATTCCAATATGCTAATCATATTCTCATACACAACATTTTCCCATCATAAATCCATGCTGACTTAGACCGATCCTGTCGCTGCTTACCAAATGCGCTGCTATTAAATCTTTATTAATGATCTCAAGCACCTTCCCCACTTCGGATGTAAGGCTAACTGGTCTATAATTCCCCGTTTTTTTCTCTCCCTCCCTCCTTTCTCAAAAAGTGAGGTTACATTAGCTACCCTCCAGTCCACAGGGTCTGATCCAGAGTCGAGAGAACACTGGAAAATGATCACCAATGCATCCACAATTCCTAGACCAACTTCCTCGAGTACTCTGGGATGCAGACCATCAGGCCCTGGGGATTGCCTTCAGTCCCAACAGTTACCCAACACCATTTCCTGACTAATGTGGATTCCCTTCAGTTCCTCCTCCCACTAGATCCTCGGTGAAAGCATTCAACAAGAAGTGGCAGATGAGATGAACAGGTACTTTGGATCTGTCTTCACTAAGGAGGACACAAACAATCTTCCTGATATAGTAGTGGCCAGAGGGTCTGGGGTGACAGAAGAACTGAAGGAAATCCACATTAGGCAGGAAATGGTGTTGGATAGACTGATGGGACTGAAGGCTGATGAATCCCCAGGGCCCGGTGTTCAGCATCCCAGGGTACTTAAGGAAGTGGCTCAAGAAATCGTGGATGCATTGGTGATAATTTTCCAATGTTCTATAGGCTCAGGATCAGTTCTTGTGAATTGGAGGGTAGCTAATGTTATCCCACTTTTTAAGAAACGCGGTGCGGGAGGGAGAAAACTGAATTATAGACCAGTTGGCCTGACATCGGAGGTGGGGAAGATGCTGGAGTCAATTATAAAAGATGAAATAGACGAACATTTGGACAGCAGTAACAGGATTGGTCCCAGTCAGCATGGATTTACGAAGGGGAAATCATGCTTGACTAATCATCTGGAACTTTTTGAAGATGTAACTAGGAAAATGGACAAGGGAGAGCCAGTGGATGTAGTGTACCTGGACTCAGAAAGCATTTGATAAGATCCAACATCGGAGATTAGTGGGCAAAATTAGGGCACAAAGGTATTGGGGGTAGAGTGCTGACATGGATAGAGAAGTGGTTGGCAGACAGGAAACAAAGAGTAGGGATTACGGGTCCCTTTCAGAATGGCAGGCAGTGGCTAGTGGGGTACCGCAAGACTCGGTGCTGGGACCGCAGCAATTTACAATATACACCAATGATTTGGATGAAGGGATTCAAAGTAACATTAGCAAATTTGCAGCTGACACAAAGCTGGGTGGCAGCGTGAACTGTGAGGAGGATGCTGTGAGAATGCAGGGTGACTTGTACAGGTTGGGAGAGTGGGCAGATGCATGGCAGATGAAGTTTAATGCAGATAAATGTGAGGTTATGCACTTTGGTAGCAAAAACAGGAGGCAGATTACTATCTAAATGGCGTAAAGTTGGGAAAAGGGGAAGTACAACGGGATCTGGGGGAGTGGTGAGTCTGTGGAATTCTTTACCTCATAGGGCGGTGGAGGCAGGTTCTCTGGATGCTTTCAAGAGAGCGCTAGATAGGGCTCTTAAAAATAGCGGAGTCAGAGGATATGGGGAAAAGGCAGGAACGGGGTACTGAGTGGGGATGATCAGCCATGGTCACATTGAATTGCGGTGCTGGATCGAAGGGCCGAATGGCCTACTCCTGCACCTATTGACTATTGTCTCTCTCAACACAAAGTAAATTTTGCAACAGAACCACATCTCCACTGGGCACAGGAACACGGGTTCTGTAGCCCGACCACGGATTCCATTTCTTACCCTCTCCTTTCCTCAGCCTAGCTTTCCAATTAATTCCTGAAGACTTCTTGCAGACAAGCGAGAAGCTTCTCAGAGCAACTTAGAGGCCGCCTCCGGCGCAAAACTCTGCTCATGCTCACCTGGCCTTGCCTTTCCCCTCCACCAGCCAGTCAGCCACCTGCTTGCTGCCTCTCCCTCCTCAGCCTTAAACCTGGCTCGTGACAAATCCACAAAGGCCTTGTCATTGGTGCAAAGGCGCTAAATTCACCCCTGCCCCTGTCAGAGAGTCAGCGAGTCCTACCTTAGCGGTGTGGTGCTCCCTGTGGTTGACGTGCATCTCAGTCTCTCCTCTTCAGACCGACGTCACCCCGATTGTAGCGACTTGAGCCGGCAATTGTGAGTTTGAAGAATTTGCTGAAGAATTTTTTTCTCCTTCCCTGAAGTTTGGGTTGAAATGCGTCCACTTTTCCCTTGAAAGTATCCACTGGTGAAATAAAGGAAGGCAAAGTATTTGACTTGAGCAGTCCGTCAACACAGGCGCGCACGCAGAGTGAGAGAGGGCAGCAGGCAGACCCCATGCTGCTTTTAAGCAAGCACCAGGAGGCATTTTTGTCTCTTCTTTTGAACTTTGAAAATCTCCCAAAAGGGAAGTGCACCGTTCCCAGAGGCACTGCAATACTGGGTCGATGCGTGGAGTGGACGGAGCAAGCCCCTATTCCATCTCCCTGTTCCAAAAATCAAATTAATATATGGTCCCTAGATAAGGGACGTATCAGATATTAAACTGATAAGAACAGATACTACTTTTTTTTTAAATTTCAAAATATACTTTATTCGAATGATAAATATATACAATACATTAACCTTGCGGAAAATCCATCCGACATTTTCGGAGGCTGTACAATAGATCAATACAGTTTAGACATTTTCTTTTTCCCAAGTTTCCACAAATCAGTCCCCCACTCATGCCACAATGGCGTGGGATACCTTCCCTTATATTGAGGGGAGTCTCCACAATACTGTACCCCCCATGTCCAGCAGCGGAAGGGCCTTAGACTGTGGCCCTCCCCCACCGAGCCTTGGCGTTGGCTGCAGCGAGCTTCAGTGCGTCCCTCAGCACGTACTCCTGCAGTCTGCAGCGGGCCAGTCGGCAACATTCCCTGACGGACATCTCGCTCTGCTGGGTGGTGAAACAATGCTCGGGCAGACCAAAGGGCGTCTTTTACCGAGTTGATGACCCTCCAGCAGCACTCGATGTCAGTCTCTGAATGTGTCCCTGGGAACAGTCCGTAAATCACAGAGTCCTCTGTGACGGAGCTGTTCGGGATAAAGCGTACCAGGGACCCTTGCATTTTTTCTCCAGACTCTTTTTAGCAAACCCACACTCTGTGAAGAGGTGGGCAACCGTCTCCTCGCCATAGCAGCCGTCCCGAGGGCAGCGTGCGCTGGTAGTGAGGTTCCGACGGTGCAGGAAGGATCTGACTGGGAGGGCTCCCCTCACCGCCAGCCAAGCCAGGTCTTGGTGCTTGTTGGTGAGTTCTGGCGATGAGGCATTTTGCCAGACTAGCTGGGCAGTCTGCTCAGGGAACCACGCCATCGGGTCCATAGAGTCCTTTCCCTGCAGTGCCTGCAGGACATTCTGTGCTGACCACTGCCCGATGGACATGTGGTCAAAGGTGTTGGTCCGGAAGAACCCTTCCACCGACGACAGATGGGGCGGCAATGTCCAGCTGACTGGCACATTGCGTGGCACCTGCGCCAGGCCCATCCTTCTCAACACGGGGACAGGTAGAACCTCAGCAGGTAGTGACACTTGGTGCCCACGTGCCTTGGCTCTACACTCCGCCTGATGCAGCCACACACGAAGGTGGCCATCAGAATGAGGGCGACGTTGGGCACGCTTTTTACCCCCGTTGTCTGCCGACTTGTACGTTGTAGCCCGTCGCACCCGGTCCATCCTCGACCCCCAGATGAAGTGGAAGATGGCCCGGGTGATCCCTGTGGCGTATGGAGGGAGGAACAGGCCACACTTGTGCCAAGTACAGCAGCCCCGAGAGCACCTCACACCTGATGACCAAATTCTTTCCCGTTATGGAGAGGGAGCGTTGCCTCCACAGCTCCAGCTTCCTCCCCACCCTGGCTATCCGCTCCAGCCAATTTTTGTTACATGCCTCAGCCCCCCCCGAACCAGATCCCCAGCACCTTCAAGAAGTCAGGCTTGATGGTGAAGGGGACGGAAGATCTGTCAGGCCAGTTGCCAAAGAGCATGGCCTCGCTCTTCCTGCGGTTCACCCTGGCTCCCGTGGCCGACTCAAACTGGTCGCAGATACTAATCAGTCTGCGAACCGACCCTGGATCCGAGCAGAAGACAGCGACATCGTCCATGTACAGGGAGGTCTTTTACTTGAATGCCCCCACTGCCTGGCAATGTCACTCCTCTTATGCCAGCATCCTTCCTGATGGATTCAGCAAAAGGTTCAATACAGCAGACAAACAAGACAGGAGAGAGAGGGCAACCCTGCCTAACTCCAGACCTTACAGGGAAACTGTCTGATTCCCCCCCCATTGATTTGGACTGCACTACGGATGTTGGTGTAGAGCAGTTTGATCCAATTTCTGATTCCCTCCCCAAAACCCATTTTGGAGAGCACGTCCCTCATGTACGTGTGCGAAATCCTGTCGAAGGCCTTCTCCTGGTCCAAGCTGACTAGGCAGGCATCCACCCGTCTGTCCTGCACGTAGGCGATGGTATCTCTCAGCAGCGCTAGGCTGTCTGAGATTTTCCTGCCAGGTACAGCACAGGTTTGGTCCGGGTGGATCACCTGTCCCAGAGCAGACTTGACCCGGTTGGCGATGGCCTTGGACAGGATCTTGTAGTCCACATTCAAGAGTGTTATGGGTCTCCAATTCTTTATGTCCTTCATCTCCCCCTTCTGCTTGTAGATTAGGGTGATGTTGCCCTTCCTCATGGAGTCTGACATGGTACCAGCCAGAAGCATGTTGTTGTACACTTCTAGCAGGTCCGGGCCCATCCAGTCCCACAGAGCCAAATACAACTCGGCCGGTAAGCCATCGCTTCCGGGAGTTTTATTCGAGTCAAAGGAACGGATGGAGCCAGTCAGCTCCTCCAGGAAGGGAGGGAGGGAGGGAGGGAGGGAGAGAGGCTGCACCGACCACTTCTTTGTCACGCCGAGCCCACGGCTGAGAGCGAGTGACGTTTCTTGCGGCCGAGTTTTCTCAAGCGGCGGAGGGTTAGGGGCCACCCTTGGCTTACCCGTGGGAGCAGGCCACTCGCCCCCTCGGGCCCCGTTCCGCCCTTTGTCAAGAGCTCGGCGGCCCACCTGCCCACTGTAAGGTCCGTGTACAGAAACTGTCAAAGACTCTGCCATTCCATCATGGCTGATCTATCCCGTACTAATCGAGAATCAATCTATCTATATCTGCCTTAAAAATATCCATTGACTTCTGCGGCAAAGAATTCCAGTTTCACCGTCCTCTGTCTAAAGAAATTCCTCCTCATCTCCTTCCTGAAGGAACGTCCTTTAATTCGGAGGCTATGGCTCTCATCTTAGGCTCTCCCACTAGTGCAAACGTCCTCTCCACATCCACTCTATCCAAGCCTTTCACTATTCGCTAAGTTGCAATGAGATCCCCGTCGTCCCTCTAAACTCCAGAGAGTACAGGCCCAGTGCGGTCAAACATTCCTCTGAGAAGAAAACGATCCGTTAACGGTCATTGTTAAGCACTTGTTAACTGTCACTGTTATCACCATATTAACACGATGTGAGGAAGAGAGAGACGAGGGAGGGCTGTTGCCTTTTGACCCTAAATTGGAGAATCCAATGCTCACACCACCGTTGGGTTGGGGTGGGTCCTGATTGCTTGGGACAAGCACAAATTGAACGGTTTCAAAAAAGAGTGAACCCTGTGAGGTGAGGCCTGCCTGCCTGCCTGCGTCTCACAAATACAGGCAAGGCAGCCTCTCCAAGGGAAGCACAGCCACTGAGCCATTGTAATGACACAGAGGAAAAAAGCAAACAAACAAAAGGTGTGAACGGCTCCGTCTCATCTCCTTCAGCTGCAAATTCTGGCAAACACAACACCCCCACCGTGGCTTTCAGCATTCCTTGCGACTCGGACGGTTTTCTCTCGCCCCCCCCACCCGAAATATAAGTGCAGGAGTAGGTCATTCGGCCCATTGAGGCAGCATCGCCATTCAATATGATCATGGCTTATATTCTATAACCAGTACCCCGTTCCGGCTTTTTCCCCATATCCCCTGATTCCCTTAGCCCAAAGAGCTAAATCTAACTCTCTTGAAAACATCCAGTGAATTGGCCTCCACTGCCTGCTGTGGCAGAGAATTCCACTGATTCACAACTCTCTGGCTGAAAACGTTTTTCCTCATCTCAGTCCTAACTGGCCAACCACTTATTCTCATACTGTGACCCCTGGTTCTGGATGCCCCCAACACGGGGAATATTTTTGTTGCATCTAGCCTGTCCAATCCTTTAAAAATTGTATATGTGTGAAGTTTGATCATTATTTTATGAGGAGTTACGATGAGGGATTACGTGAAGACCCCGCCAGCACGTGTGCGTGACATTCTTCAAAGCAGCGGTGTGAAATCACAGATAACAGAAGTTGACTGAATGTATAGCAAGATAAGAGAACTAAAATACCAGTTGATCCTTATATAGAGGTTTGAGAGCGGGCAGTTAATCCCTCATCGTAACTCCTCATAAAATAAGGATCAAACTTCAAACTGTTAAGTTCTCGTTTAATCTTACTATTTTACTTCGGAGTCACGTGAGTAACTACGTGAAGATTTCAAAGCTCTGTGATTTCATGCCGTGGACGAGTCCATGCATCACACACTGCATCAATGAAGAGCTAATTTTAATGATGCATTCAGACATGACATAGGTATAGACATGTTGATGCTATTAATGGACACGTAGTGATAATAGTAACCTCCTACACCCGGGAGGAACTATAACACAGGCCTAAAAAGAGTTGGCAAATACCTCTGGTCTGGCAAAGGGTATTTCTAATGTTTGGAATCGTTCGTTAGACCATCCTGCAGCCGCCAGGATGTGGTCCCGCGAACGTCCATCCCCTGCTGCTGATATAGTTGCAGCTCGGGTGGAGTGAGACTTGTATGTCAGTGTTCACTCCTGTATCCCAGAACCCATATTAACCACCGGGCGATGGTCTGTAGTGAAATTATCTTATGAGGCTTCATGTGACTAACAATCATTGCTAGTTCAGAGTCCCTAAGGCTCTAGTGACCTTCACATACTGGTGTGGGTGTGTGACCACATACAACCGAAGGTCCATGGGATATGCCAGCAATTCTAGTTTGACCTAATGTCCCTGGCGTATTCTGCTAATTAGGTCATCACATAATGTAATTTCCCTGCAGAATAATCATCTTGTCCAGTCACCGCTAGGCAAAACTGGACCGGTGTGCTGACTCAGCGCCATGAGCATAACCACTTGGTTTAGTGTGCCGAGACAGAGATGTTCCAATGTTAACATCCCAATCTCTGCGTACTTGGCCTGGGGGTGTCGAGCCATCCCTCGACACAGCCGTCCCCGCTCAGAAGTCATGAGCGGCACAGTAATGGCACTCTTTAATGATTGTCAACCCCATATGGAACTGAACTTCAAGACGTCAGTCATCCGTGTCAACTTATGTGTTAACAAATACTTCCCATCCCTATGAGGGAGGTACAGTTTGTTTGGTGCTATCCCTGCAATTGCAGTGAGCACGTCCATAGTTTGGTTTGACAATTCTTAGCCGCAGGAAGCGGTCTTCCCAGTCTGCAAGTCAATGAATTGATTTACGTATGCAGAGGATGGTTTCCCGGTCATGGCTAACCAGCCATTTAGTACCTGGGGCTGCATGGCACTGGAAAGCGTTTAAGGTAAGCAACCACCGTCGTTGTTCAGCTTGCTAGGCTGCTAGCTTCTACTGCGCAGGCCCGCCACAGCACTGCTTGTTGCCTGGCGATCGTGCGTTCCCGTTCCAACTTTGAAACGGGAACGCAAAACTCTGCTCATGCTCACCTGGCCTTGCCTTTCCCCTCCACCAGCCAGTCAGCCACCTGCTTGCTGCCTCTCCTCCTCAGCCTTAAACCTGGCTCGTGACAAATCCACAAAGGCCTTGTCATTACCTCTGGCGGTACCCACGCACCCCCTGACCCATCCAGGCACACTAGCGACAGACAGACAGACGCCTTGCCAATACACAGCCGACAGCGCAGTGCGCCGGCCGCCCTCCCGTCCCCGCTCCCAGAACGTGCGGCCAGGGCTTCTGTCGGGGGGACGGGTGCGCCACATTGACCAAACCATGGCTCGCCCTCCGGCCGCTCATTGGTGCAAAGGCGCTAAATTCACCCCTGCCCCAGTCAGAGAGTCACGAGTCCTACCTTAGCGGTGTGGTGCTACCTTGAGCCGGCAAATGTGACATTGAAGAATTTGCTGAAGAATTTTTTTCTCCTTCAAGTTTGGGTTGAAATGCGTCCTTTTTTCCCTTGAAAGTATCCACTGGTGAAATAAAGGAAGGCAAAGTATTTGACTTGAGTGGTCCGTCAACACAGACAGAAACGCACGCATGCACACAGACGCAGAGTGAGATAGGGCAGCAGGCAGACCCCATGCAGCTTTTAAGCAAGCACCAGGAGGCATTTTTGTCTTTTCTTTTTGAACTTTGAAAATCTCCCAATAGGGAAGTGCATCGTTCCCAGAGGCACTGCAATACTGGGTCGATGCGTGGAGTGGACGGAGCAAGCCCCTATTCCATCTCCCTGTTCCAAAAGTCAATTTAATATATGGTCCCCAGATAAGGGATGTATCAGATATTAAACCGATAACAGATTTTTTTTTTAATTTCTAAATACACTTTATTAATTTAATAAATATATACAATACATGAACCTTGTGGAAAATCCATCCGACATTTTAGGAGACTATACAAATTGATCAATACAGTTATATATATTTTTCTCCAAATTCCACAAATCTGTCCCCCACCCGTGCCACTCATGTGGCCCACTGGCGTGGGATACCTTCCCTTATTTTGAGGGACGTCTCCACATACCGTGCCCCCCATGTCCAGCAGCTGAAGGACCCTAGACTGTGGCCCTCCCCCACAGAGCCTTGCCGTTGGCTGCACCGAGCTTCAGTGCGTCCCTCAGCACGTACTCCTGCAGTCTGCAGTGGGCCAGTCGGCCACATTCCCTGACGGACATCTCGCTCTGCTGGGTGGTGAACAACGCTCGGGCTGACCAAAGGGCGTCTTTCACCGAGGTGATGACCCTCCAGTAGCACTCAATGTCAGTCTCTGAATGTGCCCCTGGGAACAGTCCGTAAATCACAGAGTCCTCTGTGATGCAGCTGTTTGGGATAAAGCTTACCAGGGACCCTTGCATTCTTCTCCAGACTCTTTTAGCAAATCCACACTCTGCAAAGAGGTGGGCAACCGTCTCCTCTCCATAGCAGCCACCCCGAGGGCAGCGTGCGCTGGCAGCGAGGTTCAGACGGTGCAGGAAGGATCTGACTGGGAGAGCCCCCCTCACCGCCAGCCAAGCCAGGTCTTGGTGCTTGTTGGTGAGTTCTGGCGATGAGGCATTTTGCCAGACAAATTGGGCAGTCTGCTCTGGGAACCACGCCACCGGATCCATCGAGTCCATTCCCTGCAGTGCCTGCAGGACATTCCGTGCTGACCACTGCCCAATGGACATGTGGTCAAAGGTGTTGGTCCAGAAGAACCTTTCCACAGACGACAGATGAGGCTGCAGTGTCCAGCTGACTGGCACATTGCGTGGCATCTACACTAGGCCCAACTTTCGCAATGCCGGGGACAGGTAGAACCTCAGCAGGTAGTGACACTTGGTGCCCACGTGCCTTGGCTCTACACTCCGCCTGATGCAGGGTAAGGGCACGCTTTTACCCCCGTTGTCTGCTGACTTGTACATTGTGGCCCGTCGCACCCGGTCTATCCTCGACCCCCAGATGAACTGGAAGACGGCCCGGGTGATCCCTGTGGCGTAGGAGGGAGGGACAGGCCACACTTACGCCAAGTACAGCAACCCCAAGAGCACCTCATACCTGATGACCAAATTTTTACCAGTTATGGAGAGGGAGTGTTGCCTCCACAGCTCCAGCTTCCTCCCCACCCTGGCTATCCGCTCCAGCCAATTCTTGTTACTCGCCTCAGGCCCCCCCCAAACCAGATCCCCAGCACCTTCACGAAGTCAGGCTTGATGGTGAACGGGACGGAAGATCGGTCGGGCCAGTTGCCAAAGAGCACGGCCTCGCTCTTCCTGAGGTTCACCCTGGCTCCCGTGGCCAACTGAAACTGGTCGCAAATACTATCAATCTGCAGACCGACCCTGGATCTGAGCAGAAGACGGCGACATCATCCATGTACAGGGAGGTTTTTACTTGAATGCCCCCACTGCCTGGCAATGTCACTCCTCTTATTATCGCATCCTTCCTGATGGATTTGGCAAAGGGTTCAATACAGCAGACAACAAGACAGGAGAGAGAAGGCAACCCTGCCTGACTCCAGACCTTACAGAGAAACTGTCTGATTCCCACCCATTGATTTGGACTGCACTACGGATATTGGTGTAGAGCAGTTTCATGCAATTTCGGATCCCCTCCCCAAAACCCATTTCGGAGAGCACATCTCTCATGTACTTGTGCGAAATCCTGTCAAAGCCTTCTCCTGGTCCAAGCTGACTACGCAGGCGTCTACCCGTCTGTCCTGCACGTAGGCGGTGGTATCTCTCAGCAGCTCTAGGCTGTCTGAGATTTTCCTGCCAGGTACAGCACAGGTTTGGTCCAGGTGGATCACCTGTCCCAGAGCAGACTTGACCCGGTTGACGATGACTTAAGACAGGATCTTGTAGTCTACATTCAACAATGTTAGGGGTCTCCAGTTCTTTATATCCTTCATCTCCCCCTTCTGCTTGTAGATTAGGCCGATGCTGCCCTTCCTCATGGAGTCTGACATGCTGCCAGCTAGAAGCATGTAATTGTACACTTCTAGCAGTTCCGGGCCCATCCAGTCCCACAGAGCCGAATACAACTCGGCCGGTAAGCCAACGTTTCCGGGAGTTTTACTCGAGTCAAAGGAACGGATGGAGCCAGTCAGCTCCTCAAGGGTCAGACTGTCCCGCTTGCTGTCCTCCAAGACCTCCGTGATCGAGGATAGGAAGTTCTGGGAGGTGGTAGTGTCTGTGGCCTTATGGTCACAAAAATCTATGTAAAAAGATTTGCAGATCCTCAGCATGTCCGTCTGCGTGGATGCTACCGAGCCGTCCTCCTCTCTAAGGCTGTTCATCACAGAGCTCACCCTGAGAACCTTATGGAAGAAGAAACGTGAGCACGTCTCATTCTGCTCCACATGGCGGGCCCTGAATCGGAAGGATTCAGAGGTAAAGAGCCGAGCTTGCCGGTCCTTCACCTCTTTAAGATCCCCCTCACATCCACCGCTCTCGACTGCAGAAGGAGCAGTTGTTGCAAATCTGTCTGGAGTTGGCACAATTCCCTCTGACTATCTTGCTCTCTGAACCCCTTTAACTATGAAGAACCTCTTAATGTTCTCAATATTTTCTCAATTCTCTTAACCCTTGCTGTCTCCTCCCCTTCCCACCTCTCCCTCAGCCCTCGGGCCCTGGCATTCCCTCTATCTCTATCTCCCTCCCCCACCCTAGTCGCACTAGCTTCTCATTTTCACACCACAAACAGCTTACAATGGCTTGTTCCCTTTATCATCGATACTTTTTTGCATATCTTTCATTCATTGTTCTTTATCTCTCCACATCACCGTCTATATCTCTCGTTTCCCTGATCCCTGACCAGTCTGAAGAAGGGTCTCGACCCGAAATGTCGCCTATCTCCTTCGCTCCTTAGATGCTGCTGCACCCGCTGAGTTCCTCCAGCTTTTTGTGTAACCCTCGATTCTCCAGCATCTGCAGTTCCTTCTTTAACTCTTAATGTTCTCCTTGGTTGCTTCCCACCAGAATGTCGGGGAGTCAAAGAGGGGCTTCACCGTTCTCCAACATGTGTATTCCCTCTTTAGCTCCTCAACGTTCTCTGGGGTCAACAGCTTCATGTTTAACTTCCACGTCCCTCTGCCTACCTTCTGGTCCTCCTGTAGGTGACAGGAAGCCTGGAGGAGGCAGTGGTCGGAGAAGAACACTGGCGTGAGGTGGGTGAGGCATACACATTAATCAGCCGGAGCGGAGAACCACGGTACATAGCATCAACCATGAGGAGACGCCCCCCAACCACCTCCCTGACCTCAGTGATGGTGAAGTTCCCACCCCGCAGCAAGATCCCCAGGCCAGAAACGCGACAGTCATTGCCCCCAGACCACACCGATAGTCCATGGGGCCTCCATCGCGACCACCTCCGATAGCAGCGGAGGTGTGGCAGCCCGCACTCCTGGAGAAAAGTCACATCTGCCTTGACCTTAGCCAGGTAATACAATACAATATTTTATTCCATGTCATTTGAACCTCAGTGAGGCTCAAACGAAACTCCATTTCCACAGCCATACAAAGACAATTCCTACAAAACATACAAACAATTCAATTTACACAAACATCCATCACAGTGAATCTCCTCCTCACTGTGATGGAAGGCAAAGTCTTTTCTCTCCCCTGCACCATTTTTCTCCCGATGTTGCAGCCCCCGGCAGGCGTTGGAATGTCCCGCGGCGGTTAAAGCCTCGCCGGGCGATGTACGGCCCGGCACCGGGTCGTTCCAACCCCACGACACGGGCTGGAGAAGTTGCGTTGCGGGAGCTCCGAAAAGCGGTCTCCCACCGAACCCGCGAGCTCCCGATGTCCCATCCACCGGTCTGCAGCTGGAGCATCCGAGCTCCGGGGTCGGGCCGCAGCAGCGAGCCACCACCGCTCCCCACGCTCCGAGGCCGGCCAGCCCCACGGTGGTAAGTCCGCAGCTCCGCAGGCTCCGTGATTGGAGCCCCCAGGTCGTTCCGGTTGGATGTTACTCCACGGTGCTAGGCCCCAATGACAACGGAGACCGGACAGGGAAAAGGGCGGGTCTCCCGTGCAGGGAAGAGATTTAAGTTTCCCCTTCCCATTCACCCCCCCCCCCCCCCGCATATACACAGTTAAAAACAGTATTAAAAAACACAATTACATTTACCTAGACAAAAAAAAGACAGACAGGCTGTAGGGGCCGCTGCAAAGCGAGTCGCGCTGCCGCGTGAGTGCAAGGCATTAACACATCGGGCAGTGCTCTTCATACTGCACACGTTTAAAGATGCAAGTTTGAGCTCCATTATCTTTAGAGCCACTGACCATTCTCGTGTCCCCTCATGCCCACCGCTTTGGTGAATTGCCTCAGCTTTCCTGGGCTCAGGAACCCGGTGCCGGCATCCTCGACGAGGTGGGTTTCCTGTGGCGTAACCGAAGATGTCGTTGGGGTGGGGGGGGCTACTCGTTCCACCCCCTTCTGGGTGTGCCGCTTCCTCTGTCTCCTGTAGTTGGGTTACGGCAGCTGATTCACTGCTCCCGGAAACCCGGAGCTGGGGCCCATCGGCCTCTGCGCTGCTCCCGGTCGCCCGGAGCTGGGCCCCATCGGCCGCTGCGATGATCCCGGACTCCAGGGACTGGAGCCTCTCAGCCGCTGCAGGGCGTTCAATGTTTGGGAAAATGCTGGGGCACAATTAGAAGCACCCAATAAATAATGGGTCACGAGTGGTCCAGAGAAGATAAACTTTTCATTCGAGACTAGCTCAGTGCTTGATTTAACCTTGTGTTTTGACCAAGAAGAACAGCTAGTTTTATAAACATAACTAACTTTTGTATGTAGATTGGGGTAGAGTCGCAGGCTTACTGAAGATATACTAATTTAATGCTGAATGGTCAAATGGTTGAATCGGTTGACATCCGTTTCAGAGAATCCCCACAACACACCGCTGTTTAGCAAAACTACCTTCATTATTTAAAGTTCAAATCCATCTTGGGTATCTTTCACCTCTCCAATGTTCCTGCTCTCCCTCAAATGAATCAATTATTTTTGGAACATAAAATCTTAACCACGTGGCATTGAGTTTCAAATACTGCTGAAGAAATTTAACTAATCAGCTTTTGTTGTGCCCTTTGAACAGAGTCACTCAGTGGCTGAAGCTGGTTGATGTAAAAGAGAAACACATTCTAATGAACACTCTCTCGGTAGAATCTCCCAAAGTCAAAGTACATCACATTTATATTGGCTTTAAACACAGAGACAACAATAAACAATGAACGGGATCCCACTACTGGCCACATCTTCCCATCTCCTCCCCTTTCTGCTTTCCTGAGAGACTATTCCCTTTGAAACTCCCTGGTCAACTCGTCCCTTCCCACCCAAACCACCGCCTCCCCTGGTACGTTCCCTGCAACTGCAGGAGATGCAACACCTGTCCCTTTACCTCCCCCCTCGACTCCATCCACGGACACAAACAGCCTTTCCAGGTGAGGCAGAGATTCACTTGCACTTCCTCCAACCTCATCTACTGTGTCCATTGTTACAGGTGTCAACTTCACTACATCGGCAAGACAAAGCACAGGCTCAGCAATCGTTTCGCTGAACACCTCCACTCAGTCTGTCTTAACATACCTGATCTCCCAGTGGTTCAGCACTTCAATACCCTTCCCATTCCCAATCTGATGTTTCTGTCCTGGGTCTCCTCCATTGTCAGAGTGAGGCCCAGTGCAAATTGGAGGAACAGCACCTCATATTTAGCTTGGGTAGTTTACACCCCAGTGGTGTGAACAGTAACTTCTCTAAGGGTACACAAAAAACTGGAGAAACTCAGCAGGTGCAGCAGCATCTAAGGAGCGAAGGAGATAGGCGACGTTTCGGGTCGAGACCCTTCTTCAGACTGGTCAGGGATCAGGGAAACGAGAGATATAGACGGTGATGTGGAGAGATAAGGAACAATGAATGAAAGATATGCAAAAAAGTATCAATGATAAAGGGAACAAGCCATTGTAAGCTGTTTGTGGTGTGAAAATGAGAAGCTGGTGCGACTGGGGTGGGGGAGGGAGATAGAGATAGAGAGAATGCCAGGGCCGAGGGCTGAGGGAGAGGTGGGAAGGGGAGGAGACAGCAAGGGTTAACAGAATTGAGAAAATTCAATGTTCAAGCCCAAAGGATACAGACTCCCCAAGCGGAATATGAGGTGCTGTTCCTCCAGCTTGCGGTGTTGCTCACTCTGGCCGTGGAGGAGGCCCAGGGCCGAGAGGTCGGATGTGGAATGGGAGGGGGAGTTGAAGTGCTGAGCCACCGGGAGGTCGGGTTGGTTATTGCGGACCGAGCGGAGGTGTTCGGCGAAGCGATCGCCAAGCCTCCGCTTGGTCTCACCGATATAGATCATCTGGCATCTGGAGCAGCGGATGCAGTAGATGAGGTTGGAGGAGGTGCAGGTGAACCTCTGTCGGACCTGGAAGGACTGCTTGGGTCCCTGAAAGGAGTGGAGGGGGGAGGTGAAGGGACAAGTGTTGCATTTCTTGTGGTTGCAAGGGAAAGTGCCCGGGAAGGGGTAGAGTGGGAGGGGAGGGAAGAATGGACAAGGGAGCGGTCTTTGCGGAAGGCAGACAGGGGGGGAGATGGGAAGATGTGGCGGGTGGAGGGGTCACGTTGGAGGTGGCGAAACTGGCGGAGGACTATATGTTGTATTTGCCGGCTGGTGGGGTGAAAGGTGAGGACCAGGGGGACTCTGCCCTGTTTGCGAGTGGGGGAATGGGGAGCGAGGGCAGTGTTGCGGGGTATGGAGGAGACCCTGGTGCGAGCCTCATCAATAGTGGGGGAGGGGAATCCCCGTTCTCTGAAGAATGAGGCCATTTGTGATGACCTGGTGTGGAACACCTCATCCTGGGAGCAGATGCGGCGTAGACGGAGGAATTGGGAATAGGGGATGGAGTCCTTACAGGAAGCAGGGTGGGAGGAAGAGTAGTCCAGGTAGCTGTGGGAGTCAGTAGGTTTGTAGTGGATGTCGGTCAGGAGCTCCTTTCAGGCTTGTTCCCTTTATCATTGATACTTTTTTGCATATCTTTCATTCATTGTTCCTTTATCTCTCCACATCACCATCTATATCTCTCGTTTCCCTGATCCCTGACCAGTCTGAAGAAGGGTCTCGACCCGAAACGTCGCCTATCTCCTTCGCTCCTTAGATGCTGCTGCACCCGCTGAGTTTCTCCAGCTTTTTGTGTACCCTCGATTCTCCAGCATCTGCAGTTCCTTCTTTAAAACTTAGTAACTTCTCTAACTTCAGATTGCCCTTGCTTTCCCTCTCCATCCCCTCCCCCTTCCCAGTTCTCCCACCAATGTCTCCAACTACATTCTATCTTTGTCACGCCCCCTCCCCTGATATCAATCTGAAGGGTCTCCACCCAAAACGTCACCTATTACCTCTCTCCAGAGATGCTGCCTGACCCACTGAGTTACTCCAGCATTCTGTGTCTCCCTTCGACCCGCTGAGTTATTCCAGCGTACACAAAAAGCTGGAGAAACTCAGCGGGTGCAGCAGCATCTAAGGAGCGAAGGAGATAGGCGACATTTCGGGTCGAGACGTGTTTCCCTTCGATTTAAACCAGCATCTGCAGTTCTTTCCTACACAATAATCAATTAATTATCAAGTGCTAAAATGATTTCCTGATAATTATCTACTCAGTGCAGACAAGTAAAACGTTGGAGAATCACAATGGGGACATATTGTAACTGCCAAGGCACCTCTGATTATTCAAACTCCTTTGCTGGGACAGTGATTCAAAGGCAGGTCTAAAAGCTTCCCAATCTGAAGAAGGGTCTCGACCCAAAACGTCACCCCTTCCTTCTCTCCAAAGATGCTGCCTGTCCCGCTGAGTTACTCCAGCTTTTTGTGTCTATCCTCGGTTTAAACCAGCATCTGCAGTCCCTTCTTACACACATTACTGTTGTGAGGGCTGACTCTCCGAGTACACAAATACCCCAATTATTGACAGGCATACAAATATCCCCATGGCCATGTGTGTAGGAAGGAACTGCAGATACTGGTTTACACCGAGGACACCCTCGGGGATATCCCTTCATCTCTATTACAACAGTGTGAAATATCTTCAGCTGAAGATTTCGGGTTTGCTGTAGGTCAATAAACACCCAATTGTCTCAGTAGACACCCTGCCTGTTTGTAAAGCTGTCCTTTAAATTCCAAAATGATTATAGTTTCCAATGTACATGAGAACAACAATTCTGAATTTTGCTTCTTGTTTGGAATTAATGGCTGCTGCTCCAACATAAACTTACAACCTGCGATGCAATAAAAACAGGTTTCGAGGAATGGGATTAATGAATAAGGAAATAACATTCTGGGCAACAAATAACTAGCTTTACCACAGTACAATACAGTAAAATACTGATAAAGGCACAAACCTGACGCTTCCTTCTGTACATCATTGTGTGCTGTCGGCGACGGCTGGTGTGGAGAACTCGAGGGTCCCGGCGCCGCCCACATCACGGTCCTCAGTCAAGTCTCTCTCGCTCTCTCCCACTTTCTCTCTTCCCCAAGTTGAAGTTCCTGGCAGCTCATTCGAAGCAAGCGCGTGTAGGTTGTGACCACTTGTAAAACAAAGCAGTGGTCACGTCTGGAGATTGGGGTAAAATGATGACAGATTTTAAACTCCTGGGATGTGGCCACTGCCATTTGTCCAAAGCCCATCGGCCTCACGTTGCTGCAGGGACTGTTTGAGAGCGGCTGCATTCTGTGCAGCATCAAGCCCACACTCAGAGCGTGTCTGTGTCTGCACTTCCATCACTGGCTTCAACCTCACTCCTTAAACAGTGAGAGGAGCCACAACTCTGTCCCTCTGAACCAAGCGTGAGGGACGGGCTTTGCCGCCCAAACACTTGTCCAGACGCACTGGGGCAACATTGCAGCTGAGGCGGCGGCGGCCTCGCAGACAGTGAGTGTGAGATGCAGCTGCTCCCCCGGCACGTGACGGGGCCCAGTCCGGCTTCACCCTGGAACCGGCGCCATTCCCGCCAGCACGTCTTCACTTCTCGCGATGTTTGGGTTTGGGCGGCGCGGGAGCGGGTCGTCGACGGACGTTTGGTTTCCCGCCGGAACGGCCCCTGTACCCGGGGGGGGGGACCAGAATTACCCCCTCACCCTCACACACATATACCCTCCCCCCCTCATTCCCACCCCTCCCCTCATTCTCACTCCCACTCTTATACTCCCCCCCCATCGCACTCCTCTTCCTATCCCTCACCCCCTCCTCCTCCCCTCCCCTCTAGTACTCAGTAGTGTTACCAGAACTCTGCTCTGCTCCCCTCACCACTCTTCCAGAACTCTGCTTCCTACTAATGATGGTTAAGTTTTTTTATTCTCTTCAAGTTGTCTGATTTGATTTATTTCAATTTCCTTCCTGCATCACCTTCTGTTTAAGTGCAGTGAAGAGATGGTGGTGGACTGGTTGAAGACATGTGGTGCAAACGTGGAAGTGAATCAGTTGTGTCTTTACTGTCCCTCTGAATGTATGTTTTGGACGGCGACTGGAGGTGCGCATGAGGTTGTGGTGTCCGTTTGTTTGTGGTCACCATTTTAGTTTAGAGATACAGATTAGAAACAGCCCTTTCGGCCCACCGAGTCCACGCTGACCACCTATCACCCGTTCACACTAGTCCTGTATTATCCCACTTTCTCATCCCTGCACACTAGGGCAATTTACAGAGGCCAATTAACATGCAAACCTGCACGTGTTTGGAATGTGGGAGAAAACCAGAGCACCCGGAGAAAACCCACGCGGTCACAGGGAGAACGTGCAAACTCCACACACAGCATTGGAGGTCAGGATTAAACCGGGTCTCTAGTGCTGTGGGGCAGCCGCTCGACCAGCTACACCACTGTGCCCACCATTCTCTAATGCCAATTCAATCCAGTGGTGTCCACGACTGGGCAACAACAATCTTCCAGTTTTGATTTGTCTACAGCTTCATCAGGGAAAGAGGTCAGGAAAGTTTAGGGAAGTCCAGAAAGTCAATGTTTTGTTTGTTTGTGGTGGATTTAATCTTGGTGTTCATGTGTATAAAATGAATTCCTGACTGTTTCTGAATGCGACATTCCCAAATGCCATCCAGTTCTCTGTGAAAAGACATTGATCACCTGGGCCACTAGACCAAAGTCTAGTCTTTCAGGGTCAGCATTTTTCTCTGAGATATGTTTAACTGTTGTATGTTCCTGTCTGTTCTGATTGTAGACAGGCCTTCAATGTCCATGTAAGTGTACAACATCAGGTGCCACAGTCAGGGAGTGTGACGTGGTCTGAAGTAGAGGTTCTGCTGTGCCAGTGGATTAAGCAGTGTCGATGTATTCTGCTACCCGATAGTATTCACTACGACAGTCACACACATTGGGCCTTCCTGGACGTATTTCCCCAGGTTCTGTCCACCTGTCCGGGTGTTAGTATATTTTGGGGAGAATGTAGAAGTTTCATGCCAGTGGAAAGGTTTTAAAGGTCTTTTATTGTCACGTTTACCAATTAAGGTACAATGATATGTAAATTATTCTCGGGTATTCTAATGGTTTCTGACGATGTGGAGTTTGTACGTTCCCTCTGTGACCTGTGTGGGTTTACTCCGGGAACTTCAGGTTTCCACCCATTCTCTAAAGTACAGGTTTGGAGGCTAATTAGCTTGGTATGAATGCTAATTGCCCCGTGTGTGTAGGATAGTGTTAAGGGCCTGTCCCACCAGCATGCGATTGCATGCGTCTAGCGCGGCGAAACGTGGTCACTTGAGGAGTACGGCCGCATGGTGCCGGTCCCATTTCGAACCGCGGAGGCGTATGGAGTTGTGCGGGGCTGGTCCCGACATCGCACGGGGCTCCGAAAATCCTTCACTGTCCTGCAGACGCATTGAGGGCGTACGCAACGTCTTGACGGCGTTCACCTAACGCATGGCGTTGTATGATGATGTCACCGCCCGGCGTGCCGTTGCTTGATGACGTCACCGCCCGTCCAAATTCATTTGGCCCGCGTCCTGCCTTGCCGATTGGTGAGTTTGATGTCGGGACCAGCCTTGCACAACTCCATACGCCTCCACGGTTCGAAGTGGGACCGGCCCTGCGTGGCCGTACGCCTCAAGCAACCATGTTCGGTCGCGCTAGACGCATGCAATCGCATGCTGGTCGGACAGGCCCTTTAGTATGCGGGGATCGCAGGTTGGCGCTGGCCTGTTTCGCACTGTATAATGAACTGGATTTGATAAGGAAATTCGATGTAAAGGAGCAATAATATATTAAGTTTTAATCTACAATTTGAGAGGGAGAAGGAAAATCGGAAGTGTCAGTATTACAATTGAACAAAGGGGACTATGGAGCCATGAGGGAGGAGCTGGCCAAAGGTGACTGGAAAGATACCCCAGCAATGCAGCAGCAATGACATGTATTTCTGGGAATGATACAGAAGGTGCAGGATCAGTTAATTCCAAAGAGGAAGAACGATTCCAAGGGGAGTACGGTGCGACCGTGTCTGACAAGGGAAGTCAGGGACAGTATAAAAATAAAAAAGAAGTATAACATAGCAAAGCTGAGCAGGAAGCTAGAGGAGTGAGAAACTTTTAAAGAGCAACAGAAGATAACTAAAAAGGCAATACGGGGAGAAAAGATGAGGTACAAAGGTAAGCTCGCCAAGAATATAAAGGAGGATTGTAAAAGCTTCATTAAGTATGTGAAGAGGAAAACATTAGTTAAGACCAAAGTTGGACCCTTGAAGACTGAAACAGGTGAATTTATTATGGGGTACAAGGAAATGGCAGACAAGTTGAACATATACTTTGGATCCGTCTTCACTAAGGAAGACACAAACAATCTCCTGATGTACTAGTGGCCAGAGGATCTAGGGTAATGGAGGAACTGAAGGAAATTCACATCAGGCAGGAAATGGTGTTGAATAGACTGATGGGACTGAAGGCTGATAAATCTCCAGGGCATGATGGTCTGCATCTCAGGGTACTAAAGGAAGTGGCTCTAGAAATCGTGGACGCGTTGGTGACCATTTTCCAATGTTCAAAAGATTCAGGATCAGTTCCTGTGGATTGGAGGGTAGCTAATGTTATCCCACTTTTAAAAAAGGCGGGAGAGAGAAAACAGGGAATTATAGACCAGTTAGCCTGACATCGGTGGTGGGGAAGATGCTGGAGTCAATTATAAAAGATGAAATAGCAGCACATTTGGATAGCAGTAACAGGATCGGTCCGAGTCAGCATGGATTTACGAAGGGGAAATCATGCTGAACTAATCTTCTGGAATTTTTTGAGGATGGAACTAGGAAAATGGACAAAGGAGAGCCAGTGGATGTAGTGTACCTGGACTTTCAGAAAACATTTGATAAGATCCCACATAAGAGAATAGTGGGCAAAATTAGAGCACATGGTATTGGGGATAGGGTACTGACATGGATAGAAAATTGGTTGGCAGACAGGAAACAAAGACGGGATAAACGATCCCTTTCAGAATGGCAGGCAGTGACTAGTGGGGCACCGCAAGGCTCGGTGCTGGGACCGCAGCTATTTACAATATAGATTAATGATTTAGATGAAGGGATTAAAAGTAGCATTAGCAAATTTGCAGATGACACAAAGCTGGGTGGCCATGATCGTATTGAATAGCGGCGCGAACAGCCGAATGGCCTACTCCTGCACCTATTGTCCATTGTCTATCTCTAAACTAAACATATAAATGCGCCATGATTTTTTGAGGCATTATAAAATGGCTTCAATTTTCATTAGTGTTTCCTTATAGATGGGCTTTGTCAACAGTGTAGTGCTCTGTTTTACCTCATAGTCTGTGTGCCTCGAATAAGTATTGTTGTTTGTCCATGACAATCTGTTCTTCCCCTTATCTGCTGGTTTGATTTCCCTGTTGTCTTTCACCTCTCTTGGGATTTGGGTATTGCAAGCCAAGTTTACAGCTGAGGAGGAGAGCCAGCATCCGGCTGATGTAGGGAAAAGACATCTGAAGAAGGGTCTCGACCTGAAACGTCGCCTATCTCCTTCGCTCCTTAGATGGTGCTGCATCCGCTGAGTTTCTCCAGCCTTTTGTGTACCCTAGGGAAAAGACAAGGCGAGGTGAGCAAAGTTTTGTGAAAGTTGTCTTTTAACACGAACGGCACACTGGCGCAGCGGTAGTTGCTGCCTCACAGAACCACAGACTCGGGTTCGATCCTGACTACAGGTGTTTGTCTGCACTGAGTTTGTACGTTCTCCCCATAATCTGCGTGGGTTTTCTCCGAGAACTCAGGTTTCTTCCCACATTCCAAAGACGTACAGGTTTGTAGGTTAATTGGCTTAGTATAAAGGTAAATTGTCCCTAGTGCGTTTAGGAAACATAGAAACACGGTGGCACTGTGGCACAACGGTAAAGCTGCTGCCTTACAGCGCTTGCAGCGCCGGAGATCCGGGTTCAATCCCGACTACGGGTGCTTATCTGTACAGAGTTTGTACATTCTCCCCGCAACCATTTTTTTCCAAGATCTTCTGTTTCCTCCCACACTCCAAAGACCAACAGGTATGTAGGTTAATTCGCTTGGTGCATGTATAAATTGTCCCTAGTGTGTTCGCGGGGTGATCGCTGGTCGGCGCTGACTCTGTGGGCCTGTTTCCACCCTGTATCTCTAGGCATAAAAAATAGGTGCAGGAGTAGGCCATTTGGCCCTTCGAGCCAGCACTGTCATTCAATATGATCGGTGCTGATCATCCAAAATCAGTACCCCATTCCTGCTTTCTCCCCTTGATTCCGTTAGCCCTAAGAGTTCTATCTAACTCTTGAATACTTCCAGTGAATTGGCCTCCACTGCCTTTCTGTGACGGTGAATTCCACAGATTCACAATTCTGGGTGAAAACATTTTCCCCCATCTAAGTCTTAAATGAACTACCCCTTATTCATAAACTGTGACCCCTGGATCTGGACTCCCGCAACATCGGGAACATTTTTCCTTCATCCAGCCTGTCCAATCCCGTAAGAATTTTAGGGTACACAAAATGCTGGAGAAACTCAGCGGGTGCAGCAGCATTTATGGAGCGAAGGAGACAGGCAACGTTTCGGGCCAAAACCCTTCTTCAAACCCCATTCTTAAAAACCTTAAGAATTTTATCTGTTCCTATAAGATTCCCTCTCATCCTTCTAAATTCCAGTGAAAATGTCAGGATAACGTTGGTGTGGGGGGATCGCTGGTCCAAAAACAAACATACATTGTGCACCTTCGGCGCAGACTGGGTAGGCCGAAGGGCCTGTTTCCGTGCTGTATCTCTAAACTAAACTAAACAGGATGACTAGTGGTCAGTTTACAAGTTGCTCTGAGAAGCCTCCTGCCTTACACAGCCACAATAATTCATTAAAGTTTGATTTGCATTTAGCTGTAAATGAGAAGTGTTGGACTTTCAAAATGTTGATAGAAATAAAGTCTTTAGAAAGAGAGAGAAAATAATCCAGGCACAAAGTACTCTAAAAGCAACAATGGTGCGCTTGCCAGCTTCATAACATATAACATATAACAATTACAGCACGGAAACAGGCTATCTCGGCCCTTCTAGTCCGTGCAGAACACTTACTCTCACCTAGTCCCATCTACCTGCACTCAGACCATAACACTCCATTCCTTTCTTGCACTTGGCTTGTACTGCTAGAATTTAGAAGACTGAGGGGGGATCTTATAGAAACTTACAAAATTCTTAAGGGGTTGGATAGGCAAGATGCAGGAAGATTGTTCCCGATGTTGGGGAGGTCCAGAACAAGGGGTCACAGTCTAAGGATAAGGGGGAATTCCTTTAGGACCGAGATGAGGAAAACATTTTTCACACTGAGAGTGGTGATTCTCTGGAATTCTCTGCCACAGAAGGTAGTTGAGGCCAGTTCATTGGCTATATTTAAGAGGGAGTTAGATGTGGCCCTTGTGGCTAAAGGGATCAGGGGGTATGGAGAGAAGGCAGGTACAGGATACTGAGTTGGATGATCAGCCATGATCATATTGAATGGCGGTGCAGTTCGAAGGACCGAATGTCCTACTACTGCAGCTATTTTCTATGTTTCCCGTCCATATACTGGGCGGCAGCAGAGAAAATCACCAGCGAACGAAAATAAAAGGCGGCGTTTTTGGAGGAGAGCAGCAGCAGCCGTTATGGTGGCTGGCCAGCAGGAGGCCACAAAATGAGTGAGTGTGGGGGTGGGGGAGGATTTTATTTTAAAATGTCTACATAAAAATGTCTAAATGTAATGAGGAGTGCATTAGTGAATGTTAAAGTGTAATGTCTAGCAAAATGGAAAAAATCTTGGCGTTTGAGCGTGTGGTTTTGGCGGAACATGGAATCAAAGGGCAAAAATCTGACACAAATAAACACAGGCACACACAGTTTTAAAAGTATATACTAGACCAAATGCAGACCCATTGCGTCTGTTCCCCCAAGTTGCGGGGGGGGGGGGGCAGCATGTCGCGTCACACACATTAACTACCAGCCCACACATGCTAACTACCCCCCTTGATATTATATTAATATTATTAATTTGCTCCTATTACCCCATAACCACACTATCCACTGACACATATCCCCCAACTCGCAGGCGTGTCTCGAGGGGGGAGGGTGGTAGAGAGCGAGGGCAGAGAGAGAATGGGGAGAGGCAGAGAGAGGGGCAGAGACAGAAGGGCAAGAGACAGAGGGTGAGGGGGGTGGAGGGGAGGAGGAGAGGCTGTGTGGGTGAGGGGGGAGGGTGGGGAGGAGGGGAGAGGGAGATGGGGAGAGAGTGGGGAGGGGGAGATGGGGAGCGAGCGGGGAGAGGGAAGGGAGAGAGGGGAATGAGGATGGGGTAGGGGAGGAGAGTGGGGAGGGTAAAGGAGGAGACGGTAGGGGGGAAAGGGGGTGGTAGAGGGGGGAGGGTGGATGAGGGGGTAGAGAGGGGTGGGGGAAGGGGGCGAGAGGGAGATGGGGAGAGAGTATGGAGGGGGAGATGGGGAGAGAGTGGGAAGGAGAAAGGGAGAGAGGGGGATGAGGATGGGGGAGGGGAGGGGAGGAGAGGAGAGCGGAGAGGGTAAAGGAGGAGACGGGGTAGGGGAAGGGGTGGTAGAGGGGGAGGGGGTAGAGAGTGGTGGGGGAAGGGGAGGGGAGCGGGGAAGAGGGGGAGGTGAGAGGAGAGGGGTGGGGGAGAAGAGGGGAGGAGAGGGGGAGAGTGGGAGGGGAGGAAGAGGGGGAGGGGAGAGAGTGGAGTAGGAGAGAGGAGATGGGGAGAGTGGAAGGGGAGAGGGAGGAGGGGAGAGAGAGTGGGGGGGAGAGAGAGACAGAAAGGGGAGGGAGAGAGGTGGGGAGGGGGAGGGAAAGAGTGGGGAGTGTGGAGGAGAGCTGTAGCAGGGAGTGGTGCAAGAGAGAGGGGAAGGGGAAGGGGGTGGGTGGGAGATGGGGGCGAAGAGGGGTGGGGATGGAGGGGCGGAGGGAGAGGGGTGAGGAGAGAGGGATGGATAGGTGGAAGAGGAGGAGGAGAGGGGGTGGGGAGGGAGTGAGAGGGTTCAGGGAGGGGGTGGGGGAGAGGGGATAGAGTGTAGAGGGAGGGGGAGAGGGGTAGGGGAGAGAGGGAAGAGTTTGGAGAGGGAGGAGTTAGGAGGATATTTATACACTAAGGTGATGACGTTTGATGATGTGAAGTAGATCAATGCGTTAATCATCAGGTCTGCTCATAATATACACAAAGACGATGGCTTGTGATAATGTGAAGAGGATCAATGTGCTAATCACGTTGCTGAGTTTGCATTAATCACCTATGTTGAATATTATTGTGTGAACTATCCCATTATGCTTTGAAGTACTAAAGGGTTTTCTTCTATGCTCCCTCCTCTTTTTCCTTTAGGACAACTGGCTGATCTTTTTCTGCCAAGATAATGAGTGTGTGAAACTCCTCTTCAACAATCTTCTCTGGATCGGTTGTTGTGCCAGCATTAGTGCAGGTCCTGAGCTCAGCAACACCGGATCAGGGCAGCAACACAGTAAAAGGCGGTGATTATGACAACAACTGTGATGTGACCCTGTAGTAGGCTGGTATCGAGGCTTCCCAGCCACCCTTACACAAAACCCCTCTGGGCCCAAGAACTGGTTGGCTCTTGGTGTAACTTTGCGAATATAATTTGCAAGATTAATAATATTTTCAGAATTATCTGGGACGTGATGATTTTCAGTTTACCCGTCCGAGGGCCCAAAACTAAAGTCTTATCTGTTGTAGAAATTTAGAAAATAGGTGCAGGAGTAGGCCATTCTGACCTTCGAGCCAGCCCCACCATTCAATACAATCATGGCTGATCATCCAAAATTAGTACCCCATTCCTGCTTTCCCTTGTTAAAGAAAACTTTAAAACATAACACATAGATCGGGTAAGACAATCAAGACTTTGTTCAAGAGTGCCAAGTACAGTGATCACTGGGAGCAATCTAGGGAATTGCTCAACGAACAAAGATTCATCTACTCCTTCTACAGAATTTTCCTTTGGTGTTTTGTTTATTGCAGAAGACACTTCAGAAGTTTTTCTTCTTCCAAATGGTCCAAAAACAAATATACATTGTGCATCTCCGAAAGACACAGCAGAGTAAACCCGGCCCAATTCCACACCCTTACAGATAAGCAAATGTCCTGTTACCCATTCAACCTTACTTTATAGTTTTATGATTACCATTTGTCCTTTGACAACAGAGAACAGAATCTGACTAAAGGGCCTGTCCCACTTGGGCGACATTTTCGGCGACAGCCTGAAAAGAGGTTGTCGCGGCGTGACGCATTTAATGATGCGCGGTGTCTCCCTGCCGCCGCTGGATTTTGGAATGTTCAAAATCTTTCCACGACATCTGCGTGTGTTATCATGTCGTGCGCCCTGTCACACGCTCACTTAGGCTGTCCTGCGGATGATGCATGGTGACGCAAGGTCATGACCTCCGCTAATTCATTTTGCGTCATCATACGTCACCATGCGTCACCATGAATCAATGATGCATCAAGATGCGTCGCGGCGAGTCATTTGAGCGCGGCACCACGTGATCACACGGGTATATAAAGCGCCGACTTTCAAAACTTTTTTCACTTGCAACGGAGACGATCGTAAAATGGCACCCAAGAGAAGCAGGGTTCATCAGAAGAGCAAGGCACAACGAAAACCAACCATGCAGGAGAAGACCCAGGTTCAGCAGATTGAGGTCTAGGAGGTGGAGACCATGGAGGTGAACATGGAGGGGGCTCATGGCCACAGCACCACCCCACTCAGGGCCACATTTTCCAAAGCTGCTGCTGTGCTGCTTTTGCTAGATTTACTGTAGATTGGGATTCTGATTTTGCTGAGGATACTGATGCCTCAGCTGAGCCAGTTGAGATCAAGAAGAAGAGGCAAATGGTAACCAAGCCATATGATTTCAGCAGCAAACAAGAGGGGGACCTGGTAGATTGGTATCATCTTGCTTGCCCCATCCTGAAAATTTGTGATACACATTTATTTTCTTCCAGTTTAACAAGGATAAACCACAGCGTACCATCTCCGGTGCGGATGAGCTTGATCTTCTTGAGGGACCCTCTGGATGCACCACCCCGACCAGTCAGGAGTACAGCCAGAGAAAGTAGACCATTGCCATCCCCACTGCAGGCTCCAGCACAACTGCGGCTGAGGAAGAAGAGTCTAGACAGGCAAGTCAGCGGGAGATGATCAAAGAACTTCCTCTGCAAAGCAAAGCAAGCTACATATGTCATTACAAGCAAGGAGTGCATCTACATCGTACATCTACACCCCAGTCCTCCTCACCCAGCAGGGAATTTTAAGTAGGCATAAAAGGTAAGAAACCAAGATTCTTATTGTAATTGCAAATACATACTGTATGTTTTAATATGGTACTGACTAAGTAGATCTATATCAACAATTATCAAATAATTTAGTGCCAAAATACTCAGGAATCATTGAAAATTTGTGCAAGGAAATTCAATTCAATTTTAATGTCATTGCACAGATACAAGTATGGGTACAACGAAATGCAGTTTAGTGACAGTACGAAGTGATAGCAATAGATAGGTAAATACAGATAAATAAATACAGATGTGGAAATCTATCGGCGGGACTCCGAGTTCTATCGGCGGGACTCTATCGGCGGGACTCCGAGATGGTGTTATTATAGAAGCTACTCCTCATCCTGCTGGTGCGGGACCTGAGGCTCCTGTACCGCCTCCCCGATGGTAGGAGGGCAAACAGTCCATGGTTAGGGTGGGAGGGGTCCTTGATGATCTTCCCAGCCCGTCTCAGACACCGTTTTCGGTGGAGGGCATCCATGGCAGGGAGCGGGGCACCGATGATGTGCTGGGCGGTTTTCACCACCCGTTGTAGTGCCTTCCTTTCTGCTATGGTGCTGCTGCTGTACCATACCGTAAAGCAGGTGGTCAGGATGCTTTCAATGGTGCATCGGTAGAAGTTGGTCAGGATCTGGGGGGACAGGTGGGCTTTTTTGAGCCTCCTCAGGAAGTAAAGGCGCTGCTGCGCCTTTTTGACCAGCTTGGAGGTGTTGAGGGACCAGGACAGATCCTCCGAGATGTGTACCCCGAGGAATTTGTAGTTGGAGACCCGCTCCACCTCAGTCCCGTTTATATGGATAGGGGTGTGTCTGCCCCCTCTGTTCTTTCTGAAGTCGACAATGATTTCCTTTGTCTTCTGGGAGTTGAGGACGAGGTTATTATCGGCACACCAGGTTGTCAGGTGCTGGACCTCCTCCCTGTAGGCTGACTCATCGTTGTCGCTGATCAGTCCTACCACCATGGTGTCGTCGACAAATTTTACGATGGCGTTGGAGCCATACTTAGGGATGCAGTCATGGGTGAAGAGGGAGTAGAGGAGAGGGCTGAGCACACAGCCCTGTGGCACGCCAGTGTTCAGTGTTATAGTGGAGGAGGTGAGGTTGTTGATCCTAACAGACTGCGGTCTGTTAGTGAGGAAATCCAGCGTCCAATTGCAGAGGGAAGTGGAGATGCCAAGACCGCTGAGTTTGGTGATCAAGCTAGCGGGTATGACAGTGTTAAAGGCGGAGCTGAAGTCAATGAACAGCAACCTGATGTAGGTGTTATTACTGTCCAGGTGGGTCAGGGCAGAGTGAAGGGCCGCCGATATGGCGTCCTCTGTAGACCTGTTGGACCGGTAGGCAAACTGATGGCGGTCCAGTGTGGGGGGGAGGCTGGCTTTGAGGTGAGCCAAGATCAGCCGCTCGAAGCACTTGGCTATGACAGGGGTGAGTGCCATCGGCCGGAAATCGTTGAGACTCCCTGTTGCTGATTGTTTGGGCACTGGCACAATGGTAGATGTCTTGAGGCAAGTGGGGACGACACCTCAGGGATAGTTGTCCAGCACATGCCCTGAGCACCCGCCCGGGGATGCCATCGGGGCCGGCAGCTTTGTGCCCATTCACCTTGCTCAGTGCATCTTGTACAGCAGAGGTGGAGAGACTGAGGGGTTGTTCACGCGGGGGTGGAGCAACTTTGATGGCTGGAGTTTTGCTGTCCAGGTCAAAGCGGGCGTAGAAATGGTTTAGCTTGTCAGGAAGAGAGGCATTGTCTGGGGGGGGGGGGTGTTGACTTTATGGTAATCGGCAATGGATTTTATTCCTTGCCACATGCACCTGGGGTCAGAGTTGTTTCGGAAATGCTCCTCGATCCGCCGTTTGTGATTGAGTTTAGCATTCCTAATTCTCTTTTTCAGATTGGCCCTGGATGAGCTGTATCCCTCAGCGTCGCCAGATTTAAAAGTGGCGTCGCGAGCCTTCAGCAGGAGTCTGACCTCCCTGCTCATCCACGGCTTCTGGTTAGGGTAGGTCTTTATCTCTTTGTGGGTAGTGACGTTGTCCGTGCAGAATTTTATATAGTCCAGAACGGTTGAGGTGTATGAGTTGATGTTCACTTGGGAGTTGAAGGTCGCCTGAGTGGCAAACAGACTCCAGTCCGTTTGCTGAAACTGTTCCTGTAAGACAGAGACAGCCCCCTCAGGCCAGACCTTCACTGTCCTCACTGAAGGTTTCACGCGTCTGATCAGAGGTGTGTATTTGGGGAGCAGGAACAGAGAGAGGTGGTCAGACTGTCCCAGGCGGGGGAGGGGAAGGGCTTTGTATGCTTCAGTAATATTGGTGTATACTAGGTCCAGAGTCTTGTTTCCTCTGGTTGGGCAGGAGACATGTTAGTGGAATCTGGGGAGTACAGTTTTAAAGTTGGAGTGGTTAAAATCACCTGCAACAATAAAAGCCCCCTCTGGGTGTGCAGCTAGTTGTTTGCTTATAGCATTTTGCAGCTCCTCCATTGCTAGCCTGGCATTAGCGTCTGGGGGTACATAGACTGCAGTGATAACAATCAATGTAAATTCCCTGGGCAGATAGAAGGGCCTGCATTTTATCATCAGGTATTCCAGGTCAGCAGAGCAGTGGCTACCCAGGGTGTCAGAATGGCTAAAACCCATGAGCTTCATGAGCCCCTGGTCTGCACCCGCAAGTGCTCGATTGTTTCGCTCTCAAAAATCTCCCCGATTGGAAAATCCCAATGTTGGCAGCTCTATACTTATGAGTAAAACTGTATCATGATAAATAGCTAACACAGCACCAGGGTTCCAGCCCCTGATTATACTAACCAGTCATCTCTTCCTACAGGCCTACACATAGAGCAAACTGACACAGCAACTCCAAACCTAATCTGAGGATTTCATGGACCTCCCAGAGCGGGATTAACACCAAGTCGAGCCCCAACTAGCGGATTTGATGTTGATAAACCACAGGAAAGGGTGGCCCTAGAAACTGCAAAAAAAAGTCTGTTGGTATCAGAACATGGAATGTTTGAACACTGTACCAGGAAGGAAACCTTGAAGCTAAATGGAAATCTTTCATTGGGAAATCTTTCATTGGGAGTAGCAGAGAGCCAACGGACCGAATCAGGGGAATTTTCCAATCAAGGATACAAGATTTTTTGTGCAGGAAATGACACAATACACCGCGCAGGAGTCGCACTTATTTTTACTAAGACAGCGCAAAATGCACTTCTTGGATATAACCTAATTTCAGCACGCCTTATATCGGCAAGATTCAAAACACAGAACGGAGCAATGACCATTCTACAAGTATACGCCCCAAACTCAGCTGATTCAGAAGAAATGATTGATGAATTCTATGATCTTCTCCAAAGTACTGTTAATGGAACTCCGAAAAGTGGTCCTCATCATCATGGGAGACTTCAATGCTAAAGTCGGAACCAACTAGCAACAATGGGGCAAACATGGATATGGCCAAGTAAACCAGAGCGGTGAAAAACGTCTGAATTTCTGCGCCATAAATGACATGTATTAATAACACAATGTTTAAACATAAAAAGGATTCCAGACAATGGACATGGGGATCTCCAGATCAAGCAACACACAACATAGACTACATCGTGATAAGCAAAAAGTGGAAAAACTATGTGCAAAATGCCAGATGCGCTGACATTGGATCTGACCATCAGCTTGTAATTGCTAATATACGCATGGAATTCCATACAATGCAGTATGATATCTTCAGACTCAAAACCTCAGATACTAGAAAGTGATCATGAAATTGAATTTGGAGGACGCTTTGCCCCACTTATGGAGCAGGATGATTGTGACACAGAAAGCATGTGGACATTTGGAGAGAAGAAATGGGAGACGTTTCAGGTCGAGACCCTTCATGTGTGTATGTGGATGGGAAAGGGAAGCCGAGGATGTTTCCTTACAGCTGAGGGGCAGGAGGAGCAGTAACAGCACTGTGGTGCAGCTTGTGGAGCCACCTTTTCGCAGCTCCTCTGACCCCGTTCAATCCTGACCTCGGGTGCTGCCTGTGTGGAGTTTGCCCGCTCTCCTTCTGAATGTGTGAGTTCCCTTTAGGCGCATCAGGGAAGCAGTCCCAGCTGTGAAGGGTGTGATTGCGATAACCAGAAGGTATTGATTTAAGGTGGTTGGATGAAGAAATGAAGACAAACATTGGAAGTACATTTTACATGAAGGGGCGAGCACTTGAAATAGCAGACAAAATGTGTAGGAAGGAACTGCAGATGTTGGTTTAAACCAAAGATAAACACATAAAGCTGGAATAACAGTGGGACAGGCAGCATGTCTGGAGAGAAGGAATGGACGTTTTGGGTCGAGATAATTCTTCAGACTGAAAGTCTCGGGAAAGGGAAACGAGATATAGTTGATGATGTAGAGAGAGATATAGAACAATGAATGAAAGATATGCAAAAAAGTAACGATGATAGAGGAAACAGGCCATTGTTAGCTGTTTGCTGGGTGAAAACGAGAAGCTGGTGCAACTTGGGTTGGGGAGGGATGGTGAGAGAGGGAATACCGGGGTTATTTGAAGTTAGAGAAATCAATATTCTTTGCTGTAAGATGCCCAAGCGAAATATGAGATGCTGTTCCTCCAATTTGCATTTAGCTTCACTCTGACAATGGAGGAGACCGAGGACAGAAAGGTCTGAGTGGGAATGGGAAGGAGAATTAAAGTGTTTAGCAACCGGGAGATGTGGTAGGTCCAGGCGGACTGAGTGAAGGTGTTGGGGGGTGGGTGTGGGAGTGGTGGTGGGTTGGTAGAGGTGGTGGGAGTGATTGAAGGGTCGCGGGTAGTAATGGGGATTGGGGGGTGTGGCTGGTGGTGGTGTGCGGGGGTAGTATCAGGGTGTGGGGTGGGGTTGGTGGCGGGGTGATGGGGATGGAGGGGAGTGTGGGTGAGGGGAGTAGTGGTGGATGGTCGCTGCAGGTGTTGGGAGAGATTGAGGTTGATGGGGGTTGATGGGCATTCGGGTTGGTGGGGGTGCAGGGGGCATGGTGGGTAGGGTGTGGGGCGAGGATTGAGGGTATGGGGGTGTGGAGTGGTGAGGGTGGGCGAGAGTGGGGCGTGTTGGGGTTGGGGAGCGGGGGTGGATATGGTGGGGGTGGTGGGCGTGGGGATGGGGGCGGTAGGTGGGTGTCAGGAAATTGGGGTAGGGGTGGGAGGAGCTTTTGTGGGGTTGGACGGTAGGTGATGGGTTAGTGGGGTGAGATGGGGGGCATAGGTGCAGGAGTTGGCCCTTTGAGGCAGCACCGCCATTCACTGTGATCATGGCTGATCATCCACAATCAGTACTCCGTTCCTGCCTTCTCCCCATATCCCTTGACTCCGCTATCTATAAGAGCTCTGGCTAACTCTCTCTTGGAAGCCTCCAGAGAATTGGTCTCCACTGCCTTCTGAGCAGAGAATTCCACAGATTCACAAATGTGTGAAAATGTTTTTCCTCATCTCCGTTCTAAATGACTTGCCCGTTATTCTTAAACTGTGGCACCTGGTTCTGGACTTTCCAACATCGGGAACATGTTTCCTGCCTCTAGCGTGTCCAAACCCTTAATAATCTTATATGTTTCAATAAGATCCCCTCTCATCCTTCTAAATTCCAGAGTATGCAAGCCCAGATGCTCCATTCTGTCAACAGTTCACAGACCCGCTAACCCTGGAATTAACCTGGCGAACCTTCGCTGCACTCCCTCAATAGCAAGAATGCCCTTCCTCAAATTTGGAGACCAAAACTGCACACAATACAGGTGTGGTCTCTACAGGGCCCTGTACAACTGCAGAAGGACGGCTTTGCTCCTATACTCAATACCTCTTGTTATGAAGGCCAACCACTAGTACCCCACTAGTCACTGCCTGCCATTCTAAAAGGGACCCGTTTATCCCTACTCTTTGTTTCCTGTCCGCCAACCTATTTTCTATCCATGCGAGTACCCTACCCCCAATACCATGCACTCTAATTTTGCCCACTAATCTCCTTGGTGGGACCTTATCAAATGCTTTCTGAAAGTCTAGGTACACTACATCAGGGCCGGCCTTAGGGGGTGCGGGGCCCAATTGGGAAAAATGTTGGTGAGCCCCAGGTTCCCAGCCAAGGTCTGTCAGCCCGGTTATTTAGTATATATTATGAAATTGTACACTAAGGTGCTATGGATTATACACGGTCTTAATCTCTGCTGCTCCCGTCTGACTGTCAGAACCTCTGCTGGTTTCCAACCTTTACCGTAGCTGCTAATTACCATTAAACTGCATTATGTGATTGGTCACAACCCCCTTAGAGACAGCGGTTGATTGGACGGGAGGAGACCGAAATGTTGATTGGACGGGAATTTTAAGGCAAGCTGGTTGGTGATTGGACGCAATCCCCTTGGAGACAGCGGTTGATTGGCCACCAAATAATCGGGCACAAATTGACGAATAGGAAAATAATAAAATAGCTGGTGGGTGCGAACTCAATGGACTATCTGCACTGTATCTCCAAACTAAACAGTATAACATGCAGGTACATTCATTTATAATAACATTCAGTGATTATTTCACACGATTTCTCACTGTATCTGACCAATCTCTGTTTAAGATGTTTGGTCTGCCTTCGGCATTGACTCTGAACTAAAAACCTAAACCAGACTCAATTGTATCGTCACATTGGACTCAGTAAACTCACACATCTCTGCATTCAGGAGGCTGCCATGGTTGGAATCACCGGCTCTGAGACCAGTGGGTAAAGCGACCCGAGATCAATACATAAGATGATAGCTCTTCTCAATAAAAAGCAGTGACGTTTTTCACTCTAACCATGATGGCTAGAGCTTCTTGCAAGGTGATCTATGACCTCGCTAAGTAAATATTGTCGTAACGCTCAGTTGAGGTCAAATGAAGAAGATATTCATTACATTGTTCAGTGGAGCCCATGGATGTGTCACTGAAAGCAGTGAAGAAAGCAATCTCCACACTGCTTGTCCCCGCTTTTAATGAAGTATCTTTTAAATTACTTGAAATAAAAGTTGATTTCTCTTTGTAACAAATGTCAACCGTGCTTCTAATGAAAGAGAAATCAATACACTTCTTTCTCTAACCTTCCGTAATTCAGTTGACTTTTATTTAAAGTGCAAGGTGCAAACATTGTCAGTTCCACCTGGACTTCACCCAGAGTGACTGGGAAGTCCAGAACAAGGGGCCACAGTTTTAGAATAAGGAGGGGGCCGACTCTGGGTCCAGGCCGCTGAGGACATCCCCCAGCCCCGACATCGGACATACATCACCCCGGGGAGCGGGCCTGAACATCGGGCCGCCCGTAGCGGCGACTGCAGGGAGCTCAGGGAGGCCCCGACCACGGGGGAACATTGGGGAGCATCGGCAAGAGACTGACTTTGGTGCTTTCCCTCACGGTGGGAAATTTTGATCCTGCTGTGAGGGGATGTTTTATGTTGAATTTCTGTCTACTCTGTGTTGTGGTAGGGGGTAGGCCATTTAGGACTGAGATGAGGAAACACCTTTTCTCCCAGAGAGTTGTGAATCTGTGCAATTCTCTGCCACAGAAGGCAGTGGTGCAGCCATGATCATATAGAATGGCAGTGCTGGCTCGAAGGGCTGAATGGCCTACTCCTGCTATTTTCTATGTGTCTGTTTCTATGACTGGTAGAAATGCATGCTCCATTCTTGAAGGTATCTCGTGCGGGATTTGAAATCCCCGTCAACTCATAATGTACCAATAAAGATGCTCTGCTTTCTTTCCATAGATTATCTGCTCTGGTTTAGTTTAGTTTAGTGATATAGCACGGAAGCAGACCCTTCGGCCCACCGAGTCCGCACCGACCAGCAATCCCCGCACACAAACACGTTCCCACACACACTAGCGACAATTTACATTTGTACCAAGCCACTCAACCTGCAACCTATACGTCTTTGGAGAGCGGGAGGAAACGGAAGATCTCGGAGAAAACCAATGCAGGTCACGGGGAGAACGTATAAACTCCGTACAGACAGGCGTCAGGAAAGAACCCGGGTCTCTGGCGCTGTGAGGCAGCCACTGTATCGCTGCGCCACCGTGCCGCGAAAGTTTCTCGTGCGAAATTTGAAAGTCCCGTCAAGTCATAATGAACCAACAAAGATGCTCTATTTTCTTTCCATCGATTATCTGTTTAATTTAGTTGAGAGATACAGCGCGGAAACAGGCCCTTCTGCCCACCGAGTCCGCACCGACCCCTGCACACGAACACTATCCCACACAGGGGTACACAAAAAGCTGGAGAAACTCAGCGGGTGCAGCAGCATCTAAGGAGCGAAGGAGATAGGCGACGTTTCGGGTCGAGACCCTTCTTCAGACTGGTCAGAGATCAGGGAAACGAGAGATATAGACGGTGATGTGGAGAGATAAGGAACAATGAGTGAAAGATATGCAAAAAAGTATCGGTGATAAAGGGAACAAGCCATTGTAAGCCAGGTGAAGGTTGGCCCAGATACAGTTTTCGGCCACTGACCATTCAAAGGGTTGGTGAAGGATCTAAGCTTCAGCAAGACCCAACTTCAGTGAATGCTGCAAGTTCACTTGTTCAAGGAGCTGTGCCTTGGATAAGAGAAAATGGGGTTATTCACAAGGGTGGAGGATCAAATTCACCACTGCAACATTGACAGTGACAGCCAGGGGCATCTTTGCCTACGCCAGGAACAGTAGGGCGAGGGATCGATGATGAAGTTGTTCATGGCCACCCATGCAGCAATCTTCAGACACTCCTGAGGGTAATGCTTTGGCAGGCCACATGCCGAAGCCCATGCAGTCAACCCAGAAGTGATAGAGGAGTTTTCTAAAGAACATCGGGCCGTAATCTGGGAGGTAAAGAAGAGGGCTTGGGTAACAACACCATCTTACAACTGTGGTTGTTACTGTTAAGGAAATAACCTTGACTTCAAAGCACTGTTAATGTTTGACAATGTCCCAGGGGACCCAGACAACCTGGATTGCTTTCCCAAGGAACTGGGTTATTTCCTACCTAGCGTAATGTTCCTTATCCTGTCCAAGGATCATGGCGTCATGTCCAATCTCACGACTTACTATGGAAAATATAAAGCTGCAGATACTGAGAACTGAAACAGAAATGCAAGAAGAACTCAGTCAGTGGCATCCGTCCAGTGAGGAGGCCTTTTGCTCGGGTGTCCATAATGTCCTCTTCCTTCCTGTAACACTGTTTCCCCTCTGCCACAGTGGATGGAGTTGTCAACACATTTCGTCTATTTTATGAGAGTCTGCTCTCTCTCAATCTACCCCTGGTCATATCAAAGAGAGGGTTTCTCCTGGTACTCACCTTCCACTCCACCGGGATAATACAATGGATTATCCTTTGAATTTCAGCTGGCTCCAACATGACTCACAAGTCTCATCTACCCCATATCTTCAATCCCACCACCAGGCATATCTTCTCATCTTCCCTTTCTGCTGTCCACAAGGATCACGCCTTCTACGACTCTGGTCCACTCTTCTGTCCCCACCCACCACGGCCCATCCAAAAGCACCTTATCATGCAATCGTAGGAGATGGAATACCTGCCCATTCACCTCTTCCTTTCCACCTTTCAGGTGAAGCAGCAACTCACTTTCGCTTCATCCAGTCTGATGGACTGCATTCAGTGTTCAAAATGTGGGCTCCTCTACAATACAAGTATCCATTGATTTGGTCCCCACAGCCTTCTGTGGCAAAGAATTTCACAGATTCACCACCCTCTGACTAAAGAAATTCCTTCTCATCTCCTTCCTAAAAGAATGAACTTTAATTCTGAGGCTATGACCTCTTGTCCTAGGTTCACCCACTGGTGGAAACATCCTCTCCACATCCACTCTATCCACCCTTCTGTACGATTCTGTGCTTTTCACCATTCTGTACGTATGTTGCAGTTGTATAAGACGTTGGTGAGGCCGCATTTAGAACATTGTGTCCTGTTCTGGGCAGATATTGTCAAACTGGAAAAGGTACAGAGAAGATTTACGAGGATGTTGCCAGGACTCGAGGGAAATGTTGAGTAGGTTGGGACTCTATTCCTTGGAGAGCAGTAGCTGAGGGGTGATCTTGTAGATATGTATAAAATCATGAGAGGTCGATGCACAGAGTAGGGGAATCAAGAACAAGAGGACATAGGTTTAAAGTGAAGGGGAAGAGATTTAACAGGAATCTGAGGGGTACCTTTTTCACACAAAGGGTGGTGGGTGTATGGAATGAGCTGCCAGAGGAGGTAGTTGAGGCAGGGACTATCCCAACGTTAAGAAACAGTTAGACAGGTACATCGATAGGACAGGTTTAGAGGGATATGGGCCAAATGCAAGCAGGTGGGACTGGTGTAGTTGGGACATGTTGGCCGGTGTGGGCAAGTTGGGCCAAAGGGCCTGTTTCTATGCTGTATCGCTCTGTGACTATGATCGACAGAAGAATGTATGGTTGTGTGTTTATGCTTATTTTATGGTGGTGTGTGTATGCTTAACGTATCGTTAGCTTTTAGAACTGTGTGAATGGTGCACTGACTGGTTGGCATTTTAATTTTGTTGTACATGTTCACATGTTATAATGACAATAAAGATTATCTATCTATCTATATCTATTAATGGGATTAACCTCTATCAGGCAATTCCCCATGGACTTGAGACTGCATCTTGGCTTTGATGTGCAGTGCGAACACTCGGTCTAACCTGCCCTTCTGTTAACTGGGCTGATGGAATATTTTGTGTAGGAATTATAATAATTGAATAATTGTCAAATTCCTGTCCGACCATCTTTCCAGGACCCAGCACACTGATGCAATCATAAAGAAACCTCAACAGTGTCTCTACTTCCTGAGAAGATTACAGAGATTCGGTATGTCAAAGAGGAGTCTCTTGAACTTCTACAGGTGCACAGCAGAGAGCCTGCTGACCGGTTGCATTGTGGCTTGCTTCGACAACTTGAACGTCCAGGAGCGGAAAAGACTGCAAAATCTTGTAAACACTGCCCAGGCCATCACTGGCTCTGACCTCCCCACTATCGAAGGGATCTATCGTAGTTGCTTTCTCAAAAAGACAGCCAACATCATCAAAGACCCACACCATCCTGGCCACACACTCATCTCACCATTGCCATTGGGAAGAAGGTACAGGAGCCTGAAAACCGTAACTTCCAGGTTCAGGAACAGCTTCTTCCCTACAGCCATCAGGCTATTAAACATGGCAACCTCATATGCAATGAACTACAAGAGACTATTGTTATTATTATTACAGTGTTATTGTTTGTTTTTGTTATATTATTTATTATGATTACATATTTGTTTGTGCAGCAGCAAGTAAGAATTTCATTGTTCTATCTGGGACATATGACAATAAAACACTCTTGACGGTTGAATAATTGAATACGTTTATTGGCCAAGTATGTTCACATACAAGGAATTTGCCTTGGTGCTCCTGTCACAAGTGACAACATGACACACAATGACAATTAAGAATTACACATAAAACATTAAGAAGAAAATATTATCGATTAAACATGTGAATTAAATTAAATACCAGAGGAAAAGGAGGCTACGTATTTTTGGTTATTCAGTAGAGCTACTACTGTTTTTATGTCTGGCTGTGGCAGCTTTGACAGTCCGGAGTCGCCTTCCAGAAGGAAGTGATTCAAAGAGTTTGTGGCCAGGGTGAGAGGGGTCAGAGATGATCGTACCCACTCGCTTCCTGGCCCTTGCAGTGTACAGTTCATCAATGGAGGGAAGGTTGCAGCCAATAACCTTCTCAGCTGATCGGACGATTCGCTGCAGCCTCTGGATGTCGTGCTTGGTGGCTGAGCCAAACCAGACCATGATGGAGAAGGTGAGGACAGACTCTACGATGGCCGTGATGAATTGGACCATCATTGCCTGTGGCAGATTGTGTTTCCTCAGCTGCCCCAGGAAGTACATCCTCTGTGACTGTGGTGTTGTTGATGGTGAGTGGGGTGAGGGGAGGGGGAGATCTCCTAAAGTCTACAATCAATTCCACAAAGAGCATTAAGCTCCAGGTTGTGCGATGGCACCAGGAAGTCAGCTGTGTCACTTCCTGTCTGTAGGCAGATTCCTCCCCATCGTGGATCAGTCCAATCAGGAATGTGTCGGCAGATGCTGGTTTAAATCGAAGATAGACACAAAATGCTGAAGTAACTCAGCGGGACAGGCAGCATCTGTGGAGAGAAGGAATGGGTGACGTTTCGGGTCGAGACCGTCTGAAGATGTCTGAAGAAGGGTCTCGACCTGAAACATCGCCCATTCCTTCTCTCCAGACATGCTGCCTGTCCCGCTGAGTTACTCCAGCATTTTGTGTCTACCGCCCAGTCTTTTTCGTTTTTTTAGTTTTTAACTTTAGAGATGCAGAGCAGAAACAGGCCCTTCGGCCCACTAGGTCTGTGCTAACCAGCGATCACCCTGTACACTAGCACTATCAAACACACTAGGGACAATTTACAATTTTTACCAAGGATAATGAACTTACACACATTCACGGCTTTGGAGTGTGGGAGGAAACCGGAGCACCCGGACAAAACCCACGCGGTCATGGGGAGAAATATACAGCATGGAAACAGGCCCTTCAGACGACTGAGTCCATGCCGTCCATTGATCACCCTTTAGACTTTAGAGATACAGCGCAGAATCCGGCCCTTTAGCCCACTGAGTCTGTGTCCACAAGTGATCACCCTGTACCCTAGTTTTATCCTACACACTAGGGACAAATTTACATTTTACAGAAGCCAATTAACCTGTACGTCTTTGGGATGTGGGAGGAAACCGGAGCAACCGGAGAAAACACACTTGGTCACGAGGAGAAGGTACAAACTCAGTTACAGACAGTACCTGTAGTCAGGATGGAACCCAGGTCTCTGGGCAGTCAGTTGAAAACCCACCCACTCAGCAAGAGGCAACAGTTCCCGTTGTAAACCTAAATGCTGGAGTAACTCAGCAGGTCAGACAGCATCTCTGGAGAAAAGGAAGGGGTGATGTTTCAGGTCGACACCTTTCTTTAGTCTGCGGTGTGTGACCGTGGGACTTACCATCGCCCGCCTGGGGCTTCAACATCGGGAGACAAATGGTGCAGGGGAGAGAAAAGACTTTGCCTTCCATCACAGTGAGGAGGAGATTCACTGTGATGGATGTTGTGTAAATTGAATTGTTTGTATGTTTTGTAGGAATTGTCTTTGTTTGTATGGCTGTTGAAACGGAGTTTCGTTTGAACCTCACTGAGGTTCAAATGACATGGAATAAAATATTGTATTGTATATTGTATAATTTTATACAGTTTAAGAAACTGCACAATTAAATGAGATGTGTTATTTAAAAATAGTCCATTTTTGGAGTGTTGGAGGCACGGTGGCGCAGCGGTAGAGTTGCTGCCTCACAGCGCCAGAGACCCGGGTTCAATCCTGTCTGTACGGAGTTTGTGTGTTCTCCCCGTGACCTGTGTGGGTTTTCCTCCCACTCTGCAAAAACGTGCAGGTTTGTAGGTTAATTGACTTGGTGTAAGTGTAAATTGTCCTGAGTGTGTGTTGGATAGTGCTAGTGTGCGGGGATCGCTGGTCGGGGCAGACTCGGTGGGCTGGTGCATCTCTAAACTAAACTAAAGCAAACAAATGAAACGTACACACAATCATTCTCGGACAGCTCCACAGGATGTGCACTCCATAAATCTCAGCTTCCATCGGCTCCAGCTTCGTCGTTGCTACAGGTTAACAGCGGAGTCTACAGACGTCCTCGATGAGCTGTGCGTGGCCTCTGAAAGTGAACAAACAACTATCATCGTAAAGGCGCTCCAATCCCAGCTCAGGGAATGAATATTTTTAAGGGAGAGATAGATAGATTTTTGATTAGTACGAGTGTCAGAGGTTCGGTGAGAAGGCAAGAGGGTGGGGTTAGGAGGGGGAGATAGATCAGCCATGATTGAATGGCCGAGTAGACTTGATGGGCCGAATGGCCTAATTCTACTCCTATTCCTTATGACATGAAAGGAATCAAAACAATGTGGGGGACAAACAGAACCGTAACATCAGAGCAATAAACTTTTAAAAGTCCCCGTCAGTGACATTGCGTGTACGTTATTATTTAGTTTAATTTAGATTTTCATCATACAAGGTTCAACTTAATATTAGTTTCGGATTAGTTTAGTTTAGAGATACAGAATGGAAACAGGCCCTTCAGCCCACCGAGTCTGCGCCAACCATCAATCTCCCTTCACACTAGCTCCACTTTCACATCCACTCCTTACACACTCGGGACAATTTACAGAGGCCAATTGACCTACGACCCCACATGTCTTTGGGGGCTGTCTGTGTGGAGTTTTCCCTGCAACCGCGTGGGTTTTCTCTTAGTGCTCCGGTTTCCTCCCACATCCCAAACACTTGTGGGTTTGTAGGTTAATTGGCCCTCTGTAAATTGGGACATGATTGAACTAGTGGGAACAGGTGATGGAAGGTCGGTGTGGACTGTGGGCCTGTTTCTATGCCATATCGCTAAACTCAAATAAACAAATCAAATATCAAATTGAACCTTGTGTGGGAAGGAACTGCAGATGCTGGTTTACACTGAAGATAGATACAAAATGTTGGAGTAACTCAGCGGGACAGGCAGCATTTTTGGAGAGAAGGAATGGGTCAAGACCCTTCTTCAATGACCTGAAGCGTCACCCATTCCTTTGCTCCAGAGATGCTGCCTGACCCACTGAGTCACTCCAGCATTTTGTGTCTATCACAAGGATGTGCAGATGTGGTTTACACTGAAGATGATGGAGTCCAGCATTACTCTACCATTTTGTGTCTACCAAGTCAAGCCTACTCTTATAACCATAGAACCATAGAATAATTACAGCACGGAAACAGGCCATCTCGGCCCTTCTAGTCCGTGCTGAACACTTACTCTCACCGAGTCCCATCTACCTGTACTCAGACAATAACCCTCCATTCCTTTCCCGTCCATATACCTATCCAATTTAAATGATAATATCAAACCTGCCTCCACCACTTTCACTGGAAGCTCATTCCACACAGCTACCACTGAGTAAAGAAGTTCCCCCTCATGTTACCCCTAACTTTTGTCCCTTCATTCTCAAGTCATGTCCTCTTGTTTGAATCTTCCCTACTCTCAATGGAAAAAGCTTATCCACGTCAACTCTGTCTATTCCTCTCATAATTTTAAAGACCTCTATCAAGTCCCCCCTTAACCTTCTGCACTCCAAAGAATAAAGACCTAGCTTGTTCAACCTTTCTCTGTAACTTAGGTGCTGAAATCCAGGCAACATTCTAGTAAATCTCCTCTGTACTCTCTCTATTTTGTTGACATCTTTCCTATAATTTGGCAACCAAAATTGTACACCATACTCCAGAATTAGCCTCACCAATGCCTTGTACAATTTTAACATGACATCCCAACTTCTATACTCAATGCTCTGATTTATAAAGGCCAGCACACCAAAAGCTTTCTTTACCACCCTATCTGCATGAGATTCCACCTTCAGGGAACTATGCAGAGTTATTCCTAGATCCCTCTGTTCAACTGCATTCCTCAATTCGCTATCATTTACCATGTACGTTCCTATTTTGATTTGTCCTGCCAAGATGTAGCACCTTACACTTATCAGCATTAAACTCCATCTGCCATCTTTCAGCCCACTCTTCCAAATGGCCTAAATCTCTCTGTAGACTTTGAAAATCTACTTCATTATCTACAGTACCACCTATCTTAGTATCATCTGCATACTTACTAATCCAATTTACCACACCATCATCCAGATCATTGACGTATATGACAAACAACAGTGGACCCAACACAGATCCCCGAGGCACCTTAATAGTCACCGGCCTCCAACCTGACAAACATTACTCTCTGGTATCTCCCATTCAGCCACTGTTGAATCCATCTTGCTACTCCACAATTAATACCCAACAATTGACCCTTCTTAACCAACCTTCCATGTGGAACCTTGTCAAAGTCCTTACTGAAGTCCATATAGACAACATCCACCGCTTTACCCTCATCAATTTCCCTAGTAACCTCAAACTTGACCTTCCAGGCACAAATTCATGTTGACTGTTCCTAATCAGACCCTGTTAATCCAGATGATTATATATATTATCTCAAAGTATCCTCTCCATTAATTTGCCCACCACTGACTTCAAACTAACAGGTCTATAATTGCTAGGTTTACTCTTAGAACCCATTTTAAACACTGGAACAACATGCGCAGTACGCCAATCCTCCGGCACCATTCCCGTTTCTAATGACATTTGAAATATTTCTGTCATAGCCCCTGCTATTTCTACACTAACTTCCTTAATGTCCTAGGGAATATCCTGTCAGGACCTGGAGACTTATCCACTTTTATATTTTGCAAAAGTGTCAGTACTCCTCTTCTTTGATCCTCATAGTTTCCATAGCTACTCTACTTGTTTCCCTTATCTCACATAATTCAATATCTTTCTCCTTGGTGAATACCGAAGAAAAGAAATTGTTCAATATCTCCCCCATCTCTTTTGGCTCTGCAGATAGCTGTCCACTCTGACTCTCTAATGGACCAATTTTATACCTCGTTATCCTTTTGCTATTAATATAGCTCTAGAAACCCTTTGGATTTACTTTCACCATACTTGCCAAAGCAACCTCATATCTTCTTTCAGCTTTTCTAATTTCTTTCTTAACATTCTTTTTACATTCTTTATACTCCTCAAGCACCTCATTTACTCCATGCTGCCTATAATTATTGTAGATCTCTCATCTTTTTCCGAACCAAGTGTCCAATTTCCCTTGAAAACCATGGCCCTTTCCAATTATTACTCTTTCCTTTCAACCGAACAGGGACATAAAGATTCTGTACTCTTAAAATTTCACCTTTAAATGTCCTCCATTTCTCTACTACATCCTTCCCAGAAAACAAATGTCCCAATTCACTCCTTTTGCATCTCCTCAAAGTTAGCCTTTCTCCAATCAAAAATCTCAACCCTTGGTCCAGTTCTGACCCTCTCCATAATTATATTGAAACTAAAGGTATTGTGATCACTGGACCCGAAGTGCTCCCCAACACATACCTCCGCCACCTGACCTGCCTCATTTCATAACAGGAGGTCCAGCACTGCCCCTTGTATAGTAGGTACCTCTATGTTTTGCTGCAAAAAACTATCCTGCACACATTTTACAAACTCCAAACCATCCAGCCCTTTTACAGAATGTGTTTCCCAGTCTATGTGTGGAAAATTGAAATCTCCCACAATCACTACCTTGTGCTTACTACTAATATCTGCTATCTCCTTACGTATTTGCTCTTCCAATTCTCGCTCCCCATTAGGCGGTTTATAATACACCCCTATAAGTGTTGCTACACCTTTCCCATTTCTCTGTTCCACCCAAATGGCCTCCCTAGACGAGCCCTCTAATCTATCCTGCCAAAGCACTGCTGTAATATCTTCCCCGACACGCAATGCAACACCTCCACCTCTTGCCCCTCCAATTCTATCACACCTGAAGCAACGAAATCCTGGAATATTTAGTTTCCAATCACAGCCATCCTGCAACCATGTTTCACTAATCGCCACAACATCATACTTCCAGGTGACAATCCAGGCTCTAAGCTCATCCACCTTCTTCTTCTTTCGTGTGCCGTGCACAGCCTAAAGTTGTTGGACAACTTGTTCTATTTGATCTTCCGTTTGTGCACGTCAAGTTGATTGCATTAGTCGAAACAGGGCAGACCACGTGATGGTTGCAATCTTCCACCCCAGCTCATCCACCTTTCTTACAATGCTCCTAGCATTAAAATATACACATTTAAGAAACCCACCACCTCTTATTCTCTGTTTATTATCTTTTTTTTATTTTTCCCCTACATGTTGGGTCTGAGTGCTTCCCTTCTCGGCCTCCTGCCTCACACACTGTCTACTAGCTTTCTCTATTTGAGTCCCTTCCCCCCAACCATTCTAGTTTAAAGTCTCCCCAGTAGCCTTTGCAAATCTCCCCGCCAGGATATTGGTTCCCCTCGGGTTCACGTGCAACCCGTCCGTTTTGTGCAGGTCACACCTTCCCCAAAAGAGGTCCCAATGATCCAGAAACTTGAATCCCTGCGCTCTGCACCAGTCCCTCAGCCACTCATTTATCCTCCACCTCACTCCATTCCTACTCTCACTGTCGCGTGGCACAGGCAGTAATCCTGAGATTGTTACTTTTGCAGTCCTTCTCCTTAACTCTCTTCCTAACTCCCTAAATTCTCCTTTCAGGACCTCTTCTCTTTTTCTACCTATGTCATTGGTACCTATATGTACCACGACCTCAGGCTCCTCTCCCTCCCATTTCATGATATCTTGAACACTCACCATTTAGTCGGGACTTGTGGAAATGTCGCAGTAAGAGGTAGAACATCAGCAACAGTGTGATAGCAGCGATGGAGGCCGGCACAATCCACCGGTGATCTGTGGCTCTCACCATTTCCTTCGTATTCTCTTGCGGGAAAGACACTGACACAGAAACATCCGCTCAATATTGATGCAAATATTAAAAATACAAGGTAGTTTAGAGGTTTAGAGATACAGCGCGGAAACAGGCCCTTGGGCCCACCGAGTCCGCACCGACCAGCGATCGATCCCCACACATTAGCACTATCCCACACTAGGAACAAGTTACATTTACACCAAGCCAATTAACCTGTACGTCTTTGGAATGTGGGAGGAAACTGGAAATCTCGGAAAAAACCCACGTGCGGTCACGGGGCGAACGTACAAACGCCGTACAGACAGGACCCGTAGTCAGGATCCAACCCGGATCTCTGCAAGCGCTGTACGCCAGCAACTCTACCACTGCGTCACCCAATAGAACGTGCTGCCTGGAGTGGTGGTGAAGGCAGAGAGTTGATGAAAATTTAACTTGTATTTAAGGTCAAACTGGGCAGTGGGAATGACCAGTGAATGATAAATGTATGCAGGGACCCACATAGAAGACACTGCGCAACATCTGGTGAAGGCCGGTGTACCTGGAAAATTCTCATATAGAACATAGAACAGTACAGAAAATAGACACAAAGTGCTGGAGTAACTCAGCGGGACAGGCAGCATCTCTGGACAGCAGGAATGGGTGCTGTTTCAGATCGATGCCTTTCTTCAGATCAGGTCTGGAAAAGGGTCTCGGCCTGAAACTTCATCATTCAGGCCCTTCACCCATTCAGGCCCTTCACCCATTCAGGCCCTTCACCCATTCAGGCCCTTCACCCATTCAGGCCATTCAGGAAACAGGCCCTTCAGCCCAACAAGTCCACGCCGACCAGCGATCCCCGCACACTAACACACTAGGGACAATTTACAATTATACCAAGCCATTTAGCCTACAAACCTGTACGTCTTTGGAGTGTAGGAGGAAACCGGGGATCCCGGAGAAAACCAACACAGGTCACAGGGTAAACGTACAAACTCCGTACAGACAGCACCCGTAGTCAGGATCATCCCCGGGTCTCTGGCGCTGTGAGGCAGCAACTCTACCGCTGCGCCACTGTGCCACCCCAGTGTTTCCCCAACTGCGCTGAATGCCATTTTAAATTCTCAATGGCCCTTTCACTACTTCCAATTGTTTTGCTACCCTTGATTGCCAAAGTAGGTGAGAGGGGGAAAGTTTAAAGGAGAAGTGAGAGTGCAGTTTCTTTACAGAGTGTGGTGGGCGCCAGGAACGTGGTGGTGGAGGCTGATACGATAGTGGTGTTTAAGAGGCTTTTAGTTAGGCACACGGATATGCAGGGAACGGAGGGATATGGAACATCAGAAGGCAGGGGAGATCAGTTTTACTTTGCATCCTGCTTGGCACAGACATTGTGGGCCGAAGGGCCTGTTCTGTGCTGGATCTTCATAAGTTCATAAGTGATAGGAGCAGAATGAGGCCATTCGGCCCATCAAGTCTACTCCGCCACTCAATCATGGCTGATCTATCTCTCCCTCCTAAACCCATTCTCCTGCCTTCTCCACATAACCCCTGACATCTTCTATAACTTTCCACCAGCTACAGCCGCTGATGGCATAGTTATGGGGCATGAAATAGGAACTTAATAAATCAAAGAATTAAGACAGAACGGAATCGTCATCTCAGTGAAAGACAATACAAGTTTTTTTAATTCTATGGAACCAAGAAATAACAAACAGAAAATACTTAGCAGGGCAGGCAGCATCTATGGGAAGAGAAGTATTCAACGTTTCAGGTTGAAGAGCCACGAGACATTTAGTTTAGTTTAGTTTATTGTCACGTTTACCGAGGTACATTGGAAAGCTGTTTTTGTTGCGTGATATCCAGCCAGCGGAAAGACTACACGATTACAATCGAAGAAAGCTCTCAATCCGAAACGTCACCTATCCCTATTCTCCAGAAATGCTGCCTGACCCGCTGAGTTACTCCAGCAATGTGTCTATCTTCAGTGTAAATCAGCATCTGCAGTTCCTTCCTACACATGATTACAATGTACGGATACAGGATAAAGGGAATAACCTTTAGTGCAAGATAAAGTCCAGTAAAGTCAACTTGAAATGTTAAGGTTGTTGTCTATATTGAGGGAGTTTTTCAAGGAGAGAGATGTTTTTTTTTCCACTTACTTGCGGTAAAGGTTTCAGTTTGTTTCTCCTTCAGCCTGGTGTTGTGAATGCTACAGGTGATGCAGTGTACTCCAGCGGACACCCACAGGACCGAGGTTACGTTGCACAGTGTCTCCGGGGAGCAGTCGGTGTGGGTTGTGGCCGTGCTGTTCGGATCTAGGTTCAGGGACCCGCAGGTCCAGCCCACCGCTGGGGCTGGATACCCTCCCCTGGAGGAGCAGGTCAGCCTCAGCACCCCTCCTGCACCTTGCTGCCCCTCCGACAGATCCGTACGCAGGGTCGGCTTGGCAAAGTGGGCTGGAATGGATCAGCAGCGTTAACATTAACAAGACAGCGCTGACTAGCTGGCACCCAACAAACGCTTTTCACTGTTCCTCGACACACTTTTATTTAAAATTTCAAAATATACTTTCTTTGATCCTTACGAGACTCCATCCAACATTCTCGGAGGCTATACATACATTCAATACTGTTTACACAAATCACACAATTTTACTCCACTGGCGTGGGATCCCTTCCATTATTTAGAGGGGCATCTCCACCACATCCTGCCCCCCATGTCCAGCAGCGGAAGGGCCCTAGACTGTGGTCCTCCCCCACTGAGCCTTGGCGTTGGCTGCACCGAGCTTCAGTGCGTCCCTCAGCACGTACTCCTGCAGTAACATTCCCCGATGGACATTTCGCTCCACTGGGGGGTCAACAACGCTCGGGCCAGGCACATGCCGTGAATACTCGGAGTAGGCAGTCAGTCGGCTTTTAAAAAAATCTTAAACGGCGCATGTGCAAATTGTTCTCCTCTCCGTAAAATAAAAAAATTAAAATAAAGAAACTAACAATTCAATTTGCCCAAGGCTTCCAAACCTCCTTCATTCTGAATTAGTGAATGGGTGGGGGGGGGGTGGAGGGTGACGGCAGGTGGAGAGATGGTGGGAAAAATGGGAGCACACCGGGACAAGTTGAATCAGTTGTGATCTTATTGAATGATAATACTTGTTCAAAGGGCCAATTGGAGGGAGAGTTCCTTTCGCAGCGTGTGGGGAGTCTGGCCAGGGGAAAGTTGCGGGGCGGGCAGCAGAGTTGAGAAGGAGGGGGTCGGGGATCATGCCAGTAACCCACTCAATCATCGCTGCCGCGGCGCTCCGGGCGCGGAGCTACTGCATTGTGGCCGGGGAGGGAAGCAGCTCACGTGGCTGTGAGCGGCCGCCGGGACCTCAGTGCCTTCTGCCAGCCCACTCACCTCTGGCAGTGCCCCCCCCCCCCGTCTGAACAGTGAGGGGACCAGCTCAAGAGCAAAGATCATAGAGCGGAGCGGGTCAGCGAGTGATGGATAACAGGACTGCGGAGCTCACGCCTGTGTGAGAGCGAACAAGGGACCAATTGTGGTTACTCGCACTGACATATGGAGTAAGCTTCACCGCCCGCTTTCCTGTAATCCATCGCCTGCTGACCCGCTATTGAGCTGGTAGCTGCAATGATCCCCGACCCCCTCCTTCTCAATGCTCCTGCCCTCCCCGCAACTTTTTCCCTGGCCAGACTCCCCACAAGCTGCGAGTGGAACTCCACCCCTCCCCCCCCAACCTCCAGCAGCGCTGTCCTTTTACAGCCGCTTGGGCTGCGCATGTGCAGTACGCAGTCGACGGTGCAAAGGCAGAATTTCACCCGCCCTCCGCTCGCCTTGAAATTGACGGTTTGAAGCAGCGTCCACGGCACGTGGGCTGCACCCATTTTCCTGTCTTACATGTACTGCGCATGAAAGGCATGAAGAATTATGCCCTCCTAAGAGATCTTACCCTGAGAGCACGTGCCTGGCTCGGGCAGACCAAAGAGCGTCTTTCACCGAGTTGATGACCCTCCAGCAGCACTCGATGCCAGGCTCTGAATGCGTCCCTGGGAACAGTCCATACATCACAGAGTGCTCTGTGACGGAGCTGTTCGGAATAAATCGTGACAGGGATGGGTCTCCAATTCCTTATATCATTCATCTCCCCCTTCTGCTTGTAGATTAGGGTGATGCTGCCCTTCCTCATGGAGTCTGACATGCTGCCGGCTAGAAGCATGTCGTTGTACACTTCCAGCAGGTCCGGGCCCACCCAGTCCCACAGAGCCGGATACAACTCGCCCAGTAAGCCATCGCTTCCAGTAGTTTACTGGAGTCAAAGGAACGGATGGAGCCAGTCGGCTCCTCTAGGGTCAGTGGTTGGTCCAGACTCTCCCGCTTGCTGTCCTCCAAGACCTCCATGATAGAGGACAGGAAGTTCTGGGAGGTGGTGCTGTCTGTGGCCTTTCTGTTGCAAAAATCTGTTTAAAAGGATTTGCAGATCCTAAGCATGTCCGTCTGCAAGGATGTTACCGAGCCGTCCTCCTCCCTAAGGCTGTTCATCACAGAGCTTTGGTTTAAACCAGATAGACACAAACTAGCAGGAGGAATCAGTGTCAGGAGGAATCAGAGGGATTGTGTGTCTATCTTTATGTACTTGTACCCCTCGGTCACCCAGTTCTAAGAATCTCCCTTTCATTCACTGTGTACATGCTGGCCTGGGTGAAATGTACAAATGTCGAATTACATTGAATTAAATTGCAGCTGGGTTTGAGTTTAGTTTATTGTCACGTGTACTGAGGTACAATGAAAAGAGATCTGTAAAGAACTCTGCCATTCGCTTGCCCATTTCCCCAGTTGAACTTGACCCTGGTGCAACTATAAACGACCTTCTTACTGTCCACCACACCTCCAATTTTACTTCGGAGTCATGTGAGTGACTACGTGAAGAACCCCGTCCAGCGCACGTGCGTCATTATGTCAGACTCATTGGTGCAGGTCGACCGGTTGGAGCAGCAGAGCTCCTCCAGCGATAAGTTTAAACTTCAGGCAAGTGGTATTTCTTACCTGTTTTAGGTCTCCTGCAGGAACCTCCAGCTTTCAGAGGTTTTTGCCGGATGTTTTGCGACGGGCGATGAGGGAACCAGCTAAGGGCTGTGGGGGAACCCTGGTCTGACCACGGAAGCACGGAGTTGGCGAATGTCGGGATTCGCATTCGGAGTCACTGATAAGACGGTCAGTGACTCTAGACGTTGGTTCCCGGGGAAGAGGAAATCCAATAATATGCAGTTCCCAGACCGCAGTAGTCCCCAGGACATGGGGTTAAACTGACCTGAACGGTCAGCCCAGGTGCCGGAAGGGTTACCGCGGGTATATATATGGATTCCCGGGGAGGGGAAATCCAGCAGCAATGCGGTTCCCCCAGGATATAGGGACAACTGACAAAAATGGTCAGCCCGGATGTTGGGAGAGTTCCCCTCTGGGAATGTGAATCTAGAGACAGTCCTACAACAGGAGTTGGGCCAGCGCGGGACAATGTGAGAGCTGAGTTCTCCAGTTGAACTTGACCCTGGTGCAACTATAAACTACCTTCCTCACTGTCCACCACACCTCCAATTTTGGTGCCATCGACACACTTGATAATCTATATTCTCTTCCACACTGCAAACGAAGACCACCAGTCCAAATCGGTGCCATTTTTAAATTGGTGAAGAGAGAAGATTGCTCATGACATGTTTATTTTGTCTCTGGAGCGTCAGAGACGGATTGGAGATCTGTTAGGAAGTAAATAAAATTCCAAGAGCTTTAGTGTTGACAGTCAAACCCTTTATCCCCAGGGTGGAAATGTCAAAGACCTAGATGGCGTAGCTTTCAGGATGAGAGGGGCAAAGTTTAAAGGCGATGTGCTGGGCAAGTTGTGTCACACAGAGGGTGGTGGGTGCCTGGAACGCGCTGCCAGGGGTGGTGGTGGAGGCAGATATGACAGTGCTGTTTGACATGGTAGTGCAGGGATTAGATCGATGTGGATCAAGTGCAGGCAGATGAGATTAGTTTAGCCGGGTATCATGTTTGCTGGGCTGAAAGGTCCATCCCTGTGCTGCACTGTTCTATGTTCCACGTATCAGCTACTGCTGGGTCCTAAAGAATATCTGCAGACGATGACGATCTTGAGTGCACGGAGCAACGATCAGGGAAACGAGTCGGTCACAACTATTACGAGTAATATAGAAGGAACAAGTCCATTGGGCAGCACGGTGGCACAGTGGTAGAGTTGCTGTCTCACAGCGTCAGAGACACAGGTTCGATCCTGACTACGGTCGCTGTCTGTACGGAGTTTGTACGTTCTCCCCGTGACCTGCGTGGGTTTTCTCTGGAAGCTCCGGTTTCCTCCCACATTCCAAAGTTGTACAGGTTTGTAGATTAATGGGCTTGGTATAAATGTGAGATTGTCCCTAGTGTTATTGTGCGGGGATTGCTGGTTGGCACGTACTCGGTGGGCCAAAGGGCCTGTTTCCAAGCTGTATCATGAAACTAAATTTCTTAAGTATGCTTACATTTTACAACTTCCACTTGTCACCACCATTGTGCAGGAAGGAACTGCAGATGCTGGTTTACACAGAAGTCAGACATAAAATGCTGGAGTAACTCCAGCTGGAGAAATGTGTGGAGGACTGCATCCCCACAAAAACTTTCCGAGTGTTTCCCAATCAGAAACCTTGGATCAACTTTGAGATCCGCACTCTTCTGAAGACCAGACACCGGGCATTCATGTCTGATGATACAGTAGTCTAAAAGACGTCCAGATACGACCTTGGTAAGGCCATCAAAAAGGCCAAAAGGGACTTCTGCTCCAAGCTGGAGGATGAGACGGATGCTCGGCAGCTGTGGCGGGACCTGAATGCAATCACCTCTTACAAGCCTCTTACAAATCAGGAGGCAGCTCGAATGTCGGCGAAACATCACTCCGTGATGTGCTCAATGCTTTTTACGCACGCTTTGATAGGGAGAACACCGACGTGCCTTCCCGAGCCCCCATTCGCTGTGATGGTATTTCAGTCTCAGTCACAGAGGCCGACGTCAGGAAATCCTTCAGAGGGGTGAACCCTCGAAAAGCATCCGGATCTGATGGCATATCTGGTCATGTTTTAAAAACCTGTGTGGGCCAACTGGCTGGAGTTGTTACAGACATTTTCAACCTCTCACTTCTGAGGTCTGAGGTTCCCGCCTGCTTCAAAAGGGCATCAATTATACCAGTGCCCAAGAAGAGCAAGGTGATGTGCCTCAATGACTATCGACCTGTGGCACTAATGCCTGTGGTGATGAAGTGCTTCGAGAAGTTGATCATGGCGCAAATCAACTCCTACCTTGACAAAAACCTGGACCCACTGCAGTTCACTTACTGCCAGAACAGATCAACGGTGGATGCGATCTCGCTGACCCTCCACTCCGCTCTGGACCACTTGGACAACAAAAACTCATATGTCAGACTGTTATTCATCGACTACAGCTCGGCATTTAATACTATCATCCCCTTCAAGCTGGTTACCAAACTCGCAGAACTGGGTCTCTGCGCATCCCTCAGCAATTGGATCCTCGACTTCCACATTCACAGACCACAGTCTGTTCATATTGGTGGAAATGTGTCAGACTCGATAACAATCAGCACGGGAGCACCTCAAGGCTGCGCGCTCAGCCCCCTGCTGTACTCACTCTATACTCATGACTGCGTAGCCGGTCATAGTACGAACTCCATCATCAAGTTCGCTGACGACACCACTGTTGTGGGACGTATCACTGATGGGGATGAGTCGGAGTACAGAAGAGAGATCGAGCGACTGTCCATATGGTGCCAGCACAATAACCTGGCCCTCAACACCAGCAAAACCAAGGAACTGAATGTGGACTTTGGAAGGAGTAGGATGGGGACCCACAGTCCCTTTTATATCAACGGGTCGATGGTTGAAAGGGTCAAGAGCTTCAAATTCCTGGGCGTGCGCATCTCTGAAGATCTTTCCTGGTCCGAGAACACTGATGCAATTATGAAGAAAGCTCATCAGCGCCTCTACTTCCTGAGAAGATTACGGAGAGTCAGTCTGTCAAGGAGGACGTCAGTCTGACTCAGTAACCTCTACAGCTGCACAGTAGAGAGCTTGCTGACCGGTTGCATTGTGGCTTGGTTCGGCAACTTGAGCGCCCTGGAGAGGAAAAGACTGCGAAAAGTAGTAAACACTGCCCAGTCCATCATCGGCTCTGACCTTCCTTCCATCGAAGGGATCTACCACAGTCGCTGCCTCAAAAAAGCTGGCAGCATCATCAAGGACCCACACCACCCTGGCCACACACTCATCTCCCTGCTGCCTTCAGGTAGACGGTACAGGAGCCTGAGGACTGCAACAAGCAGGTTCAGGAATAGCTACTTCCCCACATCCATCAGGTTATTAAACTTGGCTCGGACAAAACTCTGAACATTAATAATCCATTGTTTGTTATTTGCACTTTATCAGATTATTTTTTCATGTGTGTATTTACGTATATAATGGTAAATGGACACACTGATCTGTTCTGTAGTCAATGCCTACTATGTTCTGTCGTGCTGAAGAAAAGCAAGAATTTCATTGTCCTATCAGGGACACATGACAATAAACTCACTTGAACTCAGCGGGACATGCAGCATCTCTGGAGAGAAGGAATGGGTGACACCTTTCTCCAGACACCACCGCTGTTATTACAAAGAAAAGCTTAAAAATAAAGATCATGAATCTTTACCTGCTACTTGTAGTGTGACTGTAACTCGTAGATGCACGCTGTAGCCCTCAGTGGGGTGTTTCAACTGAATGATGCATGTGTACGTGGCTGCGTCGCTCACTCGGAGGTCGGTGAGAAGAAGGGAGAAGTTGCCGTGTTTGAACTCTGCGGTGAACAACCTTGCCCTGGTGCCCAGGCCCGATGTGTGGTCCTCTCTGCCCATATGGAAGGAATGGATTAACCGACTGGCCACCTGCCAGTAAACACGAATATCATTGTTGGCTTGTTTCCCCATGTTGGTGTCCAGACAAGGCAGGAGGGCACTTTCACCCACAATCCCCATCACTGTGCGGGTGGATGGCGACACTGGGGATAAAATAAGGACAAGATAAGCCAGGGCCACTCATTCTCCCCAGAGATGCTGCCTGTCCCGCTGAGTTACTCCGCCATTTTATCACTACCTTCGGCTGAAACCAGCATCTGTAGTTCCTTCCTACACATCCTTTGGCTCACCGAGTCCACGCCGACCAGTGATCCCCGCACACTAACACTATCCTACATACACTAAGGACAATTTACAATTGTTACGGAAGCCAATTAACCTACTAACATGTACGTCTTTGGAGTGTGGGAGGAAACCAGAGCACCCGGAGAAAACCCACACGGGTCATGAGGGGACCATACAAACTCCGTACACACAGCACCCATAGTCTGGATTGAACACGGGTCTCTGGCGCTGTGAGGCAGCAACTCTACTGTGGCGCCACCCTCTTTTTCTGAAGAAAAAGTATAACATAGAATATTTCTAAGGAACGCAACTATTGTGTTATGGCAGCACTGCAGCTCAAAGTCCCCTCTTCATCTCCCAGGGTTATTGCGGGTCCGTCTGTCCTAGAGTCACGGCTGCCTCTAAGTTTGGGCACTTGCTGTCGAGAATCTTCTGGCCACTGGCAATCCCTGTGGACTGGGATCTGAAACTATAACTTTGTCACTTACATGGAGGAAGGCTGAAATAACAGAGGCTTGGATGGCCCTCTCCGGGCGTACTTCCCACAGTCTGGGGTTGCCCCACGACTGGTGTATGTGGGGGACAGACTGTCGACAGACAGATGAAGCATAACTGCCTTTTCGCAGACACAACAGAGGTGATCCATGCTTCTTTTTAGTGTTACAGAGGGTGGTGCAGCGGTAGAGTTGATGCCTCACAGCGCCAGAGACCCTGGTTTGGTCCTGACTATGGGTGCTGCCTGTACGGAGTTTGCACGTTCTCCCTGTGACCACGTGGATTTTCTCCGGGTGCTCCGGTTTCCTCCCACACTCCAAAGACATTCAGGTTTGTAGGTTAATTGGCTTCTATAAAGTATAAATTGTCCCTAGTATGTAGGTTGGTGCTAGTATGCGGGGTGATCGCTGGTCTGTGTGGGCTCGGTGGGCCAAAACATACACTGTATCTCGAAACTAAGCATGAAATCAAGCCCCTTGGCCCACTGAGCCCACACCGTCCATCCATCGCCCGTTCACACTAGTTCTATGTTATCCCACTTTCCCATCCACTCCGTAAACACTAGGGGTAATTTTACAGAGGACCAATTAACCTACAAACCCGCACATCTTTGGGATGTGGGAGGAAACCGGAGCACCTGGAGAAAATCCACATGGTTACAGGGAAACCGTGCAAATTCCACACAGGCAACACCCGAGGTCAAGGTTGAACCCGGGTCTCTGGCGCTGTGAGGCAGTGGTTTTAGTTCATGAAACTAATGGACCTTTTCAGAGAAGTGGAAATGAATTCTTACCTGTTCTGCAACACAAAAGCAGCAAAGCACATTGGAGCAGCCCAGCCACCCGTCTTGTCACCCTGCAACACAGTGAATGCATTGATATTTCAAAGGTGAATCCGTTTACAAGTTACTGACAATAGCCACACGCAAATTGGAGGAATAGCATCTCATATTTCGCTTGGGCAGCTTACAATCAGTAGTATGAATATTGATTTCTCTAATTTCTCTAATTTCAAGTAATCCTTGAATCTCTCTCTCTCCATCCCTCCCCCGCCCTAGTTATCCTGCTAGTTTCACTGTTTGTATCCCTTTGTTATCAACCCCTCCACAGCCAACAATGGACCATTGTGGGCTCTTTGGCTGACAGTCCCAGCTCTGATTTCTTCTGTACCTTTTCATACCGCTAGTTTCCCTCTCCCCTGACTCTCAGTCTGAAGAAGGGTCTTCACCCATTCCTTCTCCCCAGAGATGCTGACTGACCCGCTGAGTTTTTGTGTCTGTCTTCGGATTAAACCAGCATCTGTAGTTCTGTTCAACATATCTCAACTTCCTTATCTTGAGTCAGACTTTAATGGACTTTATCTTTTACTAAACATTATTCCCTTTACCCTGTATCTGCATCTGACGGCTTGGTTGTAATCACATATAGACTTCCTGCTGACGGAATAACAAAAACAGTTTGCATTGTATCTTGCTACACGTGACAATAATAAACCAAAGCAAAGTTTATTTTTTATTTTAGTTTAGTGATACAGCGTATAAACATTTCCTTCAGCCCACTGAGTCCATGCGACCAGTGATCCCCGCACACTAACACTACGCCACACACACACACACACACACACAAGGGATAATTTCCGCGCTGTATCTCTAAACTCAACTAAACACCGTACAGACAGCACCCATAGTCAGGATCGAACCTGGGTCTCTGGCGCTGTGGCACAGCAACTCAAATTGCATACAGAAAATGCTGCAGAGACACATCAGGTGAGGCTGGGAGTGAAGCGGTTAATGATTCAGGTTGACCGCCTTTCAACAGAACCGAAAGATGACTTCTTCTCCTGGAAACTTTCCCAGCACTTGCAGCACAGCTCGAACCACAGGAGCCACACACGGCCTTCCCTCTCCCCAGCCACTGCCCGGCCCCACCGCACTCACTCACTCTCTTGGGTCCACTAACACTTACTTTACTCTATAGAAACATAGAAACATAGAAAATAGGTGCAGGAGGAGGCCATTCAGTAATTCCCCACTTTCTCTCTCGCTCCTTTCTTGAAAAGTGGGATAACATTAGCTATCCTCCAATCCACAGAAACTGATCCTGAATCTATTGAACATTGGAAAATGATCACCAATGCGTCCACTATTTCTAGAGCCACCTCGCTGAGGACCCTGGGATGCAGACCATCAGGCCCAGGGGATTTATCATCCTTCAGTCCCATTACCCTACCTAATACTATTTCTCGTCTAATGAAAATGTCTTCCAGTTCCTCTACCCCCTTGGATCCTCTGTCCTCCAGTACATCTGGGAGATTGTTCGTGTTCTCCTTAGTGAAGACAGATCCGAAGTGCCTATTCAATTCTTCTGCTATTTCCTGTTGAAGTGATAGTTAGTGCGTATCATCAAAAAACATTAAGGATTATTTCTAAACTTTATCATAGTTTAATGGAATGTCAAGCTAAACTACATTTTATGTAAAATTTAAGTGCGAAAAGGAATTGAACATTACGATCTCAGAAGAAGAATGGCATCATATGTGTGTAACACTACAGACATCTACCAATTCACAACATTGGAGAGAATTTAATTGGAAACATTTGATTTGTTTCTTTATTACGCCTAACATAAAAAGCAAGCAAATTCTAAGGCAGCAAACATGCTGGAGGCAATGTGGCCAAACCCATGCACATATCTTCTGGAGTTGCCCAAAAATAGAACCATTTTGGGTCAGAGTGAATTCAGAATTAACGGAGGCATTAGGATATATAGTCTGCAAGAAGTGTTCCATTTTATACCTGGGTAATATAAATACAGTGGTGCTGAAGGAAGACCATTACTTGGTTAAAATCCTACTCACAGCTGGCATGAAACTGGCTCGCAGCGGACACACCCAGACTTAGACAATGGTTGGACATAGTACAGGAAATATTTGTCATGGAGAAAATGACATATTCTCTAAGAGTGAAAGAAGACGAATTTAAAAGAAAATGGGAAAAATGGATTAGGTATAGAAATAAAGACATCAACACTGTATAATTTTATAGACAATAATGTAAGTTATTGGAAAATGTTTTAATATGAAAATAGTTCAGTATACTGCATCATTAATTGTAAACTGAACCCCTCGCTACACTGTTGTACGTTTCATTGTAATATTGGATGTTTTGTTATATTTGTGTTTTATTTGTGTATACATAAAAGAAATAAAAACTAAAGTAAAAAAAAAAGAAAGTTTCCCAATCCTCTGGCTTCCGGCTACTCTTTGCTGTGTTATACATCTTTTCTTCTAGTTTTATTCTATCCCTAACTTCTCTTGTCAGCCACGGTTGCCTCCTACTCCCCTTAGAATCTTTCTTCACTTTTGAATGAAATGATCCTGCGTCTTCCGGATTATGCCCAGAAATTCCTGCCATTGCTGTTCCACCGTCATTCCTGCTAGGATCCCTTTCCAGTCTACCTTGGCCAGCTCCCCTCTCATGCCTTCATAGTCCCCTTTGTTCAACTGCATCACTGTCACTTCCGATTTAACCTTCTCCGTCTCAAATTGCAGATTAAAACTAATCGTATTATGATCACTACCTCCAAGCGGTTCCTTTACCTCGCATTCTCTTATCATATCTGGTTCATTGGACAACACTAAATCCAGAATTGCCTTTTCTCTGGTCGGCTCCATTACAAGCTGCTCTAAGAATCCATCTCGGAGACATTCTACAAACTTTCATCTTGGGGTCCTGAACCAACCTGATTTTCCCAGTCTACCTGCATATTGAAATCCCCCATTACCACAGTGGCATTACCTTTGTTACATGCCAGTTTTAACTCCAGCTGCAACTTACACCCTACATCCGGGCTACTATTTGGGGGTCTGTAAATAACACCAATTAGTGTCTTCTTGCCTTTACAATTCCTCAACTCAATCCACGGTGACTCTACCTCGTTAGTCCCTATGTCTTCCCTTGCAAGGGACTGAATTCCATCCCTCACCAGCAGAGCTACCCCCCCCTCCTCTGCCCACCTGCCTGTCTTTTCTATAGTATGTATAACCCTGAATATTAAGTTCCCAGGCCCGATCCTCCTGCAGCCACGTCTCAGTAATCCCCACAATGTCATATCTACCAACCTCTAACTGAGCCTCAAGCTCATATACTTTACTTCTTACACTTCGCGCATTCATATACAATACTTTTAATTCCTTACGCATCTCACCTTTCACATCGATCCCTATTACACTTGAGCATACTCTCCCATCCCTTTGTGAGCTTCCTTTCCCATTAATTCTGGGGTCATTAACCATCCGTTTACTCTCTTTCCCTTTAACTCCATCCTCGACCATCCCATTTGACACCCCACCCCCTTTAATCAGTTTAAAACCACCCGTGTAGCAGTGGCAAACCTGCCTGCCAGAATGCTGATCCCCGCCTGTTAAGATGCAATCCGTCCCTTTTGTACAGTTCCCCCTTCAGTTCCAAAACAGATCCCAGTGATCTAAGAATCTAAATCCCTGCCCCCTGCAGCAGGCACGTGCCGTGAGTAATTACTCAGGGTAGGCACTCAGTCGGCTTAAAAAAAATTAAACTGCGCATGAGCAGATTGTTCGCTCCGTTAAATAAATAAATAAATAACAACAGTGACAATTCAATTTGCCCAAGGCTTCTTAGTCTCCTTTATTCTGAATTACTGAATGGGTGGGGGGTGAAGGCTGATGGCAGATGGAGAGATGGAGAGATGGAGGGAAAAACGGGAGTACAAGGAATATTTGAATCAGTTGTCATCTTATTGAATGACAACACTTGTTCAAGGGACCAATTGGGGGAACTGTTCCTTTCACAGCGTGTGGAGAGTCTGTGCCAGGGTTAAAGTTGTGGGGAGGGCACGAGTGTTGAGAAGGAGGATACTGCCAGTAACTCACTCACCGCTGCCGCAGCGCTCCGGGTGCGAAGCCATGCACTGTAGCTGGGAATAGAAGCAGCTCGGGGAACTGCAGAACTGGCCGTCACTTCAGAACTGGCCGTCACTTCAGAACTGGCCGCCACTTCAGCGCCTTCTGCCGGCCCGCTCACCTTTGGCAGTGCTCTCCGTCGGAACACCTGTCACCTGCCGTTCGCCGACTTCGCTCATGTCAGCGGCTTCCTGCAAATCCTTAAATTCCCACAGCCGAGTAACCTCAATCGCGCTGTCGGAATTTAAGGACATGAGTGAGGCCAGCGAGTGGCAGGAGAGAGGTTTTTAGACGGAGAGCTGCCAGAGGTGAGCGGGGACCGGCAGAAGGAGCTAAGGTGGCGGCTGGATCCGCTGTCCGGCCCGGCGGCCGCTCAGCCACCCGAGCTACTTCTCCCCCCCCCCCCGGCCTCAATGCGGTGGCATTCCACGCCTCCGTGCAAGGAGCGTCGCAAGTGGCATTACCCCAATCCCCTCCTTCATAACATTCGTGCCCTTCCCGCAACTTTACCCCGGGCCAGACTCCCCAAACGCTTGGAAAGGAGCTCTCCCCCCACCCCCACACCCCGGGAAATACGGTATTTAAAAACATCACCAAGAAATGTACTTACCACATCATTGGTACACGACAAACCATATTTGAAAACCCCGCCAAGAAACTTGTGCTGTGCATGCGCAGTAGACCGATGCGCATGCGCAGTGGTGCAAAGGCAGAATTTCAGCGGCCTTCAGCCCCGATTGAAACTGACGGCTTCAGGCAGCGCTGACGGCACGTGGGCTGCACAGACCTTCCCGTGTTACAAGCGCTGCGGATGGAAGGCACGGAGAATTATGCCTCCCTAAGAGATCGGTCTCTTACATAATTCTTCCATGCCTTTATTATTTATATTTTGTAATTACTATGTTATAATTTTAGTCAGGGTAGGCAGTGCCTACCTTGCCTACCCTGACGGCCCGTGCCTGCCCTGCACCTGTTACTCAGCCACACATTCAGGTCCCGTATCTCCCTGTTCCTGCTCACGCCAGCACGAGGAACTGGAGACTTACCAAACTGAAGACTTACCAAACTTCAGTTTAGTACAGCACAGAATCAGGCCCTTCGGCCCATCGAGTTTGCGTCGACCAGCGATCCCAGCTCATTAATTGGCTTGGTATTAATGTAAATTGCCCCTAGTGTGTGTAGGATAGTGTTAATGTGCAGGGATCGCTGGTCTCCGCGGACTCAGTGGGTCGAAGGGCCTGTTTCAGTGCTGTATCTCTAAACTAAACTAAAAATTAACTACCTACACACACTAGGGATAATTTACCTTTTTTATTATACCAAGCCAATGAACTGACAAACCTGTACGTCTTTTGAGTGTGGGAGGAAAGCGAAGATCTCAGAGAAAACCCACGCAGGTCACGGGGAGAACGTAAAACTATCTCTCTTCTATGTTCGGTCACAGCTAGAGCATGCAAACTCCACACAGACAGCGCCAGAGATCCCAATCGAATCCTGCCCACAACAGCGCTACCTGCTGAACCACTGCACCACCCAGTGGTCGCAGGACTGTTCACCGGTGAGCTCAGACTTGAGACATTCAGCAGAAAAAAAAATGTGCCCATTGCGAAACAAATCCTTGATTCTCTAATAATAAACGTTGACACAAATCTACCAAGAAAGTAATACTTATTTTCATGAAAGAGTCCAGGGGTAATACCCTGAATAAAAAAATGGTGCTTGGTGAAAAGAAAATGTCATTTATTGCAGGGGGATTTTCTGATGGTCTCGAGGAATGAGAAAACAAAATTAGTTCCCTGCACCTAACTACTTATTTTCCTTCTTCCGGCTCTTCCTATTCACTTCTGAACAGTGAGCAGTACAGCGTAGGGCAGTGCGTGTCAGCATTAGAACATAGAGCAGTGCAACAAAGAACAGGTGGTTCAGCGGTAGAGTTGCTGCCTTACAGCGCCAGAGAGCCGGGTTCATCATGGCTACAGGTGCTGGTCTGTACGGAGTTTGTACGGTCTCCTCGTGATCGTGTGGTTTTCTCCGGGATCTCTGGTTTCCCCCACACTCCAAAAACGTAGAGGTTTGAGGTTAATTGACTTCAGTAAAATGGTAAATTGTCCCTAGTGTGTGTGTGTGTGTGTGTGTAGCATAGTGTTAGTGTGCGGGGATCACTGGTTGGCGCGAGCTCAGTGGGCTAAAGAGACTGTTTCCACGCTGTATCTCTAAACTAAAATTAAATCAGATAATACAATAAATAAATACAATCACACCAATCGCAAGTACAACAGGTAGAGCAAAGGGTAAGGTACAGAGTGCAGGATATAGTTCTCAGCATTGTCGCACATCAGTTCCAGAGACAAAGTCTAGTGTCAGCAATGGGGCAGAGGTGACTCGAACAGTACCATAGATTATGGATGGACCATGCAAAGCCTGATTATTGTTCCCGAGTCTGGTGGGTGCGCTTTCAAAGCTTCCGTACCTTGTGCCGGACAGGAGAAGTTGGATTAACCTGGGCGGGACAAGTCTTTGATTATGTTGGCTGCTTTCCCGAGGTAACGTGAAGTGAAGATGGAATAAATTGTGAGAAGTCTGTCTGGTGTGACGGACTGGGCTACATCTATAACGCTCTGCAGTATTGTGCCAAACTGTTCTGAAACCAAGCTGTGAAGCAGCCCAACAGTGTGCTTTCTGTGGTGCATCCATAGAAGGGTCACTGGAGACTTGCTGAACTTCCTCAGTGTCCTCGTGGTAGAGGCATTGGTGCCTCCTTGAGTGTTGCATCAATGTGGATGGTCCACCACACTTCACAGATTGTATTCATGGAGTCCATGCAGAACATGCAACATAGGACAAAGGACATTTATTGTCACATACACCAATTGGTGTAGTGAAATTTGTCTTGCCATGCAGCACACAGATAAAGATAAGAGATAACATTAAAGAATTTAACAATAAACATTAAAAAAAACATCCCCCCACAATGGTTTCTATTATGAGGGAAGGCACAAAGTCCAGACCCACCCCCTTGTTCACCCATAGTCGGGCCTATTGAGGCCTCCACAGTCGCCGCTACAGGCCCTTCTTCGCCAGGTGATGGGGCTCCGGCATCGGGAGAACCCTCTCAGCGGCTCGGGGTGCCTGTAACGGCCACTTCCTTGCTGGAGACCGCGGCTTCCGACGCCAATAGGCCGCGCTGAATGGAGCTCCACAACTGGCGATCTTGCCGAGAGATCCCAGGCCCCCAACGTTAAAGATGAAGTTCAGCGCCGCTGCTCATGGCCGGCTGCCCCGCAGTCCCGCAGCTCCGCGATGTTCACCTGCGGCCTTCAGCTCACCGGAGCTCCAGCGCGGTGACCCAGGCAAGGTATCGCTCGCTCCGCTCCGCGATGGCGCTCCAGCGCTGCGCCGCTGCCGAAGCCGTGGTTCTGGGCGGTCCCCCCAGGAAACGCCGGTCCAGGCCCGCTGCTAGGCTGTGAGGATGGGTCGACGGTGCAGCCCGGAGAAAAGCTGCCTCTCCGACCAGGTAGGGAACGAAGAAAGCAGTTCCCCCTCCCCCCCCCCCCACCCCACATAAAAAAAAGAGTAGGACTCCGAAAACAGAAAAACTCAACAATTAAAAAAAATTTTTAAAAAAAGAGAAAAAACGGACAGCTGCAGGCTGGGCAGCCATACCCGTACAGGACGGCGCCCCACCATAGAACAGTACCGCATAGGAAGAGGCCCTTCGGCCCACAATCTTTGTGCTAAACATGATGCAAGTCAAACTGATCTCATCTGCCTGTACATGATCCATATTCCTCTCTTCCTGGCATTTGCATGTGCCCATCTAAAAGCATCTTATACGCCACTATTATATCCTGTCTTCACCACCACCCCTGGCAATGCGTTCAAGCCCCCATCACTCTTTCTGTAAAAAAAACTTGCCCCGCACATCTCCATTAAACTTTCACCCTCTCTCCACATAGCTATGCCCTCTAACGTTGGACATTTCCACACTGGGGAAAAAGGTTCTGACTGTCTACCCTATTTATGCCTTTCATAATTTTATATACTTCTATCAAGTCTCTGCACAGTCCTCAATGTTCCAAAGAAAACAATCCAAGTTTATCCAACCTCTCCTTCCAGCTAAAACCCTCTAATCCAGGCCCCCTTCTGTTAAACCTCATCCAGACCCTCCCCACAGTCTCCACATCCTTCCTGTAATGCGGGCAACCAGAACTGCACACAATACTCCAAATGCGGCCTGATCAAAGTCTTATAGAACTGCACCCTGACTTCTGTACTCAATACCCCCAGTAACGAAGGCCAAGTCAAGAGAGTTTTATTGGCATGTGCCCAAGATAGGACAATGAAATTCTTAGAAGTATTGAAGGGGGGAGACAGAACGAAGGCGGACTTGGCACGGGACACTTTGTGCGGGGATTGTTGGTGGGCATGGACTCGGTGGGCCAAAGGGCCAGTTTCCGAGCTGTGTCTCTAAACTAAACAAAATGCGTCCTTCCTTATTTTATCAGTAAAGTGTGTAGGATAGAACTAGCATGCGGACAAGCGCTGGTCAGTGTGGACTTGGTGGGCTGAAGGGCCTGTTTCCACGCTGTATCTCCAAACTAAACTAAACTTAAGCTGCCCTGGACACAAGCTCCCTGCAGGATGGTTGGGGGGGGGGGGGGGGGGGTAAAGCTGACTCTGGACACTTCATCACGCCACAGCACAGGTAGCGCACAGATCCTAGTCCGGGGTTGGGGGACCTTCAGCCATCTTGCTGGCTCCGTTGCTAATTTCCACTTTCTGTTTCCTTGCTAGTTCACAGCCTCGTCTTTTGTAACCTCAGTGCAGTTCCATGACCAAGAACATCCCTTCAGGAAGGAGATAGGGAGGATTTTTTAATAGTCAGAGGGTGGTCAATCTATGGAATTCATTGCCCTTCAATTAATATTTCTAAGGCAGATAGATAGATTCTTGATTAGTACGGGTGTCAGGGGTTATGGGGAGATTGCAGGAAATGGAGGGATAGATAGATCAGCCATGATTGAATGGCATTGTAGACTTGATGGGCCGAATGGCCTAATTATACTCCTATCACTTATGAACATGACTGTGATTAGTGTTCATAGATCAGAATCCACATTCCCCTCCTATCTTTCCTGACGTGACCCTTACACCTCTATTCCCCACACTCACCCCAACGCACGTTTGCACATTCACGTTTACAAAAGGGGCCCGTTTTAACTTTTATTTCCAAACATAAAGTGCCAGAGTGATGCAGTGGACAGGCAACATCTGATTGCAGCCAAAGACAGTCTCTAGATGTTCATTGCTGAGTCTAGTGTTGTCTTGTGTTCAAGAGCCTGATTCTTGTTGATGACCGGCTGATTAATCTGTCTCCTGAGCTACCCTGGCGATGTATCACAGACTTTTTTAACATTTCAAAATAGACTTTCTTCAAGTAATAAATATATACAATACATGAACCAAGCAAAAATATTCATCCGACATTCTCGGTGGCTAAACAAAACATTCAATACTGTTTCCACAATCACAATTTTAACCCACACCCTTGCCAATCATGTAGAATCCCTTCCCTTATTTAGAGGGGCATCTCCACCACACCCTGCCCCCCATGTCCAGCAGCGGAAGGACCCTAGACTGTGGCCCTCCCCCACCGAGCCTTGGCGTTGGCTGCACCGAGCTTCAGTGCGTCCCTCAGCACGTACTCCTGCAGTCTGCAGCGGGTCAGTCGGCAACATTCCCCGACGGACATCTCGCTCCGCTGGGACGTCAACAACGCTCGACCGCTAGGCTTTTGGAGATTTTCCTGCCAGGTACAGCAAAGGTTTAGTCCGGGTGGATCACTTGTCCCAGAGCAGACTTTACCCGGTTGGCGATGGCCTTAGACAGGATCTTGTAGTCTACATTCAACAATGTGATGGGTCTCCAATTCCTTATATTATCTATCTCCCCCTTCTGCTTGTAGATTAGGGTGATACTGCCCTTCCTCATGGAGTCTGACATGCTGCCGGCTAGAAGCCAGTCAGCTCCTCTAAGGACAGTGGTTGGTCCGGTCGCTCCCGCTTGCTGTCCTCTAAGACCTCCGTGATAGAGGATAGGAAGTTCTGGGAGGCGTTGCTGTCTGTGGCCTTTCTGTCGTACAAATCCGTATAAAAGGATTTTCAGATCCTCAGCATGTCCATCTGCGAGGATGTTACAGAGTGTCCTCCTCCCTAAGGCTTTTCATCACAGAGCTCCCCCTGTGAACCCTATGGAAGAAGAAGCGTGAGCACGTCTCACCCTGCTCCACATGGCGGACCCTGGATCGGAAGATGATCTTGGAGGATTCAGAGGTGAAGAGCTGAGCTTGCCGGACCTTCAACTCTCTAAGTTCCTCCCTCACATCCACCCCTCTCGACTGCAGAAGGAGCAGTTGCTGCAAATCTGTCTGGAGTTGGCACAATTCCCTCTGACTCTGCCTTGCTCTCTGAACTCCTTTAAATATGAAGAACCTCTGAATGTTCCCCTTGGTTACTTCCCACCAGAGTGTCGGGAAGTCAAAGAGGGACCTCACCGCCTGGTGGCGCAGCTTTGCGTCTTTTACCGTCTCCATCAGGAGTCTGTTGTCGGCACTGCCAGATCGTCCAGCCGCATCAATGATACAGTTGAAGTCACCGGCCAGAACGAGTGGCCGGGATGTGGCCAGCAGCGGTGGGAGCTGCTGCAGAACGGCCAGCCGCTCGCACCGCAAGGGTGAGGCATACACATTAATCAGCCGGAGTCGAGAGCCCCAGTACATTACATCTCCCGTTGGTGCAATGTATCACGGATGCGAATTGTGGACGCAGCCCAGACCAGCGCACAAACCAACCTCCCTTCCATTGACACCATTTATACCTCACGCTGCCTCGGCAAGGCCAGCAGCATAATCAAGGACGAGTCGCACCCTGGCCACTCCCTGTTCTCCCCTCTCCCATCGGGCAAAATGTTTTGGTGTGTGAAAATGCACACCTCCAGATTCAGGGACAGTTTCTTCCCAGCTGTTATCAGGCAACTGAATCATCCTACCACGACCTGAGAGCAGTGCTGAACCACTCTCTACTTCATTGGTGACCCTGGGAATATCCTTGATTAGAATTTACTGGCTTTACCTTGCACTAAACGGTAATCATTTATTATGTATCCTCCACTGTAAATGGCCCGATTGTAATCATATTTAAAAAGAACTGCAGATGTTGGAAAAATCGAAGGTAGACAAAAATGCTGGAGAAACTCAGCGGGTGAGGCAGCTTCTATGGAGCGAAGGAAATAGGTGACATTTCGAGTCAAGAGCCTTCTACAGATTGTAATCATGTATTGTTTTTGTGACTGGTTAGAACAGAACAAAAGCTTTTCACTGTACGTCGATACACATGATAAAAAAATAAACAAAACCAAAAAATGCGTGGGAAGGATTTCCTGGTGCCCATCCCTGGGGAAGTCCCTTCTTCCCTCCGATTCAACAAGTGATTTTTCCTGTTTTTTTCATTTTTATTTCCTGTTCCTGACACAATTTTCTATCAGTCCTGCAACAGCTCTTTTTATTCCCCCACAGAGATTGGTGTTTCTACTCCATTTTCCAGCCCTTGTTTTCACCCACACCCTCCCCTCACCCCTCTCTGGTACATCTGCATCTTTACTTTAGCCTGGTGTGTTCACGTTCTTCCCCTCCCACACATTGTTCCATTTGCCCATCATCTGCCAGCTCACTTTAGACTTTAGTGATAGTGCAGAAACAGGCCCTTCGGCCCACTGAGTACCCGCCAAGCAGCGATCTAACACTATCCTACACACACAAGGGACAATTTTATCCATGCAAATTAACCTACAAACCTGTACGTCTTTGGAGTACGGGAGGAAACCGGAGCACCTGGAGAAAACCCATGCGGTCACTGGGAGAACGTACAGACAGCACATGTAGTCAGGATCAAACACGGGTCTCTGGCGCTGTGAGGCAGCAGATCTAATGCCGAGCCACCTTAAATGTGTCACTTGGTTCCACCTATGACATACCAGCCCCTCACCCTCATATCTTCTGTCTCACCCTCATATCTTTACACTACCTTACACTGACTAAAGTAAAACTGTCATTGTTCCGTTTCGGGACATATGACAATAAAACTCTCTTGAATCTTGACTCCCTCCCTCTAAGCTCACAGTCCTGTTTCCGATGTTGGGGGAGTCCAGAACCAGGGGCCACAGTTTAAGAATAAGGAGTAAGCCATTTAGAACGGAGACGAGGAAACACTTTTTCTCACAGAGAGTTGTGAGTCTGTGGAATTCTCTGCCTCAGAGGGCGGTGGAGGCCGGTTCTCTGGATACTTTCAAGAGAGAGCTAGATCGGGCTCTCAATGAAAGCGGAGTCAGGGGATACGGGGAGAAGGAAGGAACGGGATACTGATTGGGGATGATCAGCCATGATCGCATTGAATGGCAGTGCTGGCTCGAAGGGCCGAATGACCTACTCCTGCACCTGTTGTCTTTTGTCTATTGCAAGATCCTGACCCGAAACATCGATTGTCCGTTTGCCTCCACAGATGCTGTCTGTCCCACAAGCCCTCATCACTCAACGTGTACAAACACTAGCCTCCCCATCCTTTAAACTTTGCCCCTCTCACCTGAATGTTTCAGGCCTCTGTTTCACCCTGATGATGCCTCATAAACAAGTAAGAATACATTTCAAACATGATGGACTTTTTCAGTGAAAGACCGACTCAGTAAAGACTGATACATAAGCAAGTAAACAAATTGTACCCACCCCATCACTTCACACCAGCCACTCCCTCTTCTCCCATCAGCTAATATAGAAGTGTGAAAACGCACACCACCAGAGATACAGCGCGGAAACAGGCCCTTCAGCCCACATTAACACTATCCCACAGAAGTCAATCCCGGGGAAAACCCGCGCAGGTCACAGCGAGAATAGAAACATAGAAAATAGGTGCAGGACGAGGCCATTTGGCCCTTCGAGCTAGCACCGCCATTCAATGTGACCATGGCTGATCATCCACAATCAATAACCCGCGCCCGCCTTCTCCCCAGATCCCTCGATTCCGAACGTGCAAACTCCGTACAGACAGCACCTGGAGTCGGGAGGGGATGCGGGTCCCCGGCGCTGGCTGTCGACCTGCGCTTCTTCCCGGGTGATCCCACCTCGCTGCTCGCCAAATCCCTGGATCCATCCGTGCGGGACAGGTGCACGACTCCGCTGCTGGAAGGCGCTTGTCAAACAAAACAACTCAATAGGCTTCTACAGCAAAATAATAAAATGTTTTTTTATGCTGATATTCTGTTACTAGGAGTCAGTCAGTTTCACTCTCTGTTCCGGAGACCGAAACTGTCTTCCTGGAGTGAAATTGTTAATTGAAAGTATTGAGAATGTTTTCTGAACTTTCAATAGACAGGACGCAGGCGGGGGCGGCGCCGCAAATTTACCGCCCAGCTCTCCGGACTTTTTTCTGGTAATCTGACTTTTCATGTGGCCGTTCGCTGGGAATTTGAAACGGGTGGTAAAGTCCCCGGTGACGTGTTAATGTGCGGGGAATCGCCGGTCGGTGCGGGCTCGGTGGGCCGAAGGGCCTGTTTCCGCGCTGTCTCTCTAAACGCCGAGGTATGGAGCAATGGACATTGTGGAGTCTAATTAGGGTAGGACACATACCTCAAATGGAAGGGTCCAGGGGAGGACTGAGGAACTCGGGTACCTTGGTGGCCCTGAAGGTGACAGGACATGTAGATCAGGTGGTGAAGAAAGGAGATGGGATGCTAGATTCATTTAGACATGGCATACTGTAGAACTGGCTCCTGCCCCTCCACTCTTCAGCTTTCTTTCCCCCCACCCCTGCAATCAGTCTGAAGATGGGTCCCAACCCCAAATGTCACCCATCCATGTTTGGCACCTTCATAAGTTCTAGCTGTAGAATTAGGCCCCATCAAGTCTGCTCCGCCATTCAAGCGTGGCTGACCTATCTTTCCCTCTCAACCCCATTCTCCTGCCTTCTCCCCATAACCCTTGACACCCGTACTAATGTTTTCTAGGGATGCTGAGCCACTGAGTTACTCCGGCATTTCATATCTTTCCATAGCATGGAGGTCTTGCAACAACTTTGTAAAACATTGGTTAGGCTGCACAAAAACACAGGTCTAAACAAAAATACAATTTAAAACAGTAACAACAGGCAGTTAATAGCATAAAAAGCACAGATTATATAACTACTAGACTAAGTGGTACCCGATGGGTCCCAGCATCACACGGGAGGGCTGGTCCCCCAAAGCAATATTTACCACCTCTCTACCAATTCCAATATTGGTGACCAGTGTGGGGGGGGGGGGGGGCGCTTCTGGAGCGCTAGTATGGGTGTTGTGGGCTGAAGCGACTGGTTTCCAAAGGGCTAGTATGGACATTGTGGGCCGAATGGATTCTTGGGCTGGCGGCCTAGTCACTCAAGCCTGTTGTGCTGGCAGCTCACTCACTCACGGCTGGTGGGCTGGTTGTTGACTGACGGCTATACGTTGAAATTCCATTTCAAGCTGGGTGCAAGGCCACTAAAGACAGCGAGTGGAGACCTCTCCGTCCTCCAGCTTGCAGAGACTGAGCCACCCCCACACTTCTGGGTTTTATAGTCCCTCCCACCTGAAGAGGCGTAGCCTTCATGGCGTGATTGACAGGAGAGAGAATCTCAACATTTTTTAAACACTAATAACTCTTTTATTTTTCATTGATGGGAAATATCCTCTGCACCTGTTCAGCGGAGGGGGGCTTAGAGTAAGATGGCAAAAAATCACAGCCGTACGTGGTAGCGTTTTTTTCTAAAATCAATATAAACCTCAAACAGGAAGTGGTCAAGATTAGACTTTTAATTATATAGAAGGCAGGGCAACTTTAATCAGGCAACACAGGTTAGCATTTCCAAACCAAAGGCATCACAGCTTTAGCATTTCCAAACTGTATTCACACAGAGAGTGGTGAATATCTGGAATTCTCTAATATAGAAGGTAGTTGAGGCCAGTTCATTGGCTATATTTAAGAGGGAGTTAGATGTGGCCCTTGTGGTTAAAGGGATCAGGGGGTATGGAGAGAAGGCAGGTACGGGATACTGAGTTATATGATCAGCCATGATCATATTGAATGGCGGTGCAGCCTCGAAGGGCCGAATAGCCTACTCCTGCACCTATTTTCTATATTTCTATGTTTCTATATATTTTCAAACCACATTAAGGGCACTGACAGGTCAGTAAAACCACTCACAATTTAGTAGACATGTGTTCAGTGTTATTCACAGCTCAGACTGAGAGACGTGACCCTCACGCTCCCCCATCTTGCAGAGACTGACTGAGGCACTCAACACGTCCGGGCTTTATAGTCCCTCCGGAAGGGGCGTGGCCTTCAGGAGAGAGAATCTCAACATTTTTTAAACACTAATAACTCTTTTAATTTTCATCGATGGGAAAAATCCTCTTGTCCTGTGCAACGGAGGGGGATTCTGAGTAAGATGGCCAAAAAGCACAGCTGTAAGTGGCAGCGTTTTGTCTAAAATCAATATACAGAACAGGAAGTGGTCAAGATCAGACTTTTAGTAATATACATTTATAATATAAAATTGAGAATATAAAAGGACAAAAAACTGAGGTCAAATACAGAGTAAAGTCAGATTAAAAGCTTGATCAAGATTTTTAGCTGCCATTTAAAAATGTCAACTGTGTGGGCGACTCTCATAGCCATGGGTCAAGTATTCCACACCTTGGGGACGTCATTGAAAAAGGCTGCTTCACCAATTGTTTTAATTGCTGTGGCACTGAGAGGCTAACAGGCCAGCATCAGAAGACCTGAGCGCTCGAGTAAGGGTGGAGGGAGTCTGTACGGAGGGAGTCTGTAAAATATGCTGCTCCTTATGGGCCTGTCCCACTTAGGTGATTTATTCGGCGGCTGCATAGTCGTAGCAGGTCGCTGAAAAACCGGCGACTGGACTAATGGGCCTGTCCCACTTAGCAGGTCGCTGAAAAACCGGCGACTGGACTAATGGGCCTGTCCCACTTAGCAGGTCGCTGAAAAACCGGCGACTGGACTAATGGGCCTGTCCCACTTAGGCGATTTTTTAGGCGACTGCCGGAGACTACGACATTGAAATTCACCGAAGTCAGCACCGGCAACAACCGACGTCACCCGTCAACAACCGATGACATCCTGCCGACTGCCCACATTAACCTGGCGACAACCTACGACAGAATCTACGTCAAGCTACGCTCATTTGGCTTCAAACCCAAGGTTGCCACTGTCGCCAAAAATTTTTCAACATGTTGAAACATTTTCGACGACCAGAAAGACGCTACGACTCTTTGGGCGACTGAGGAGACTACTCACGACCGTACAGGCGACACCCCAGTGACAATGTTATTACCTCCTGCCTGAGAATGTGATGAAGGGTGAATGATAAATGTAAATAGAAGGAGATAACAAAGTTTGTTTAACTTGAGAAGTTTCAGTAGATCACCGGCGCCCCCTACCGATAGTAGCGTAAATATGTTGCAGTAAATGGGAGGCTTATGATTGGCTTGGAATAATGTTAAGAGGCCTTTGTATTGTGTTTGAATTGTATTAATCATTTGTTCTTGAATAAGATTAACATAAGCGAAAAGTATGTTATGATGAATGGAATAATTGGTACCATGTAGTAGATAGTATATTTTCCTATAGCCGTGTCTAACAAGTAAGCAAAAGTTATTTACTGCACAGTATAACTGTCAGCTGATTCTACTGTGAAGTCAGAGAACTGGTGACTCAAGGGGCGCAGCATTAATGGCAGTCTCTGCCTACAATCTGTCTGTTTTTCTACTTTTTTTTAAACTTTTAGTCTGTTTTAAAAGTGTGTTTTGGAGGTTTCTCTAGTTTTTCAATGTGTGGGAGGGGGGTACAGTAAGGGGGAAACCGCTTCCCAGTCACTTCCTGGCAAGGATGCAACGATTCTCTGAGTCGTGTCCTCGCCCCCCTCCATGGAGCAGGCGATGCCTTACCTGGATCACCGTTTGAAGCTCCGGAGTGTTGGGCCTGCTGCTTCAATATCGCGGAGCTGTGGATTGTAGAGTTTCCAGCGCGGGCGGCGCTGACTTCAACATCGCAGAGTCCTGGGACCTTTTGCCGAGGGCCGCCAGCGTGAATCTCCGCCCTGCGCGGCCTGTGGACTTTGGGAGCCACGGACTCTGGTAGGAAGTGGCCAATTTGGATGTCCAAGCCGCTGAGGTTGTTCTCCCGTTCCAAAATCGGAGTTCATCACCCCAGCGAGAGGGCCTGATCATCGGGCCGCTCGTAGCGGCGACTGCGGGGGGTTTGGAAGCCCCCCGACCACGGGAGGACAGAGGAGGATGACTGAACTTTGTTGCCTTCCCTCACAGTGGGAAACTTTAATTCCGCTGTGTGGGGATGTCTATGTTAAAGACTATCGTGTTCTATGGTCTTTTTTATTCGTATGGCTGTATGGTGACCACACATTTCACTGTACCAATTGGTACATGTGACAAATAAATGTATCTTGTATCGAGCAGTTTTCTACCACCATCTCTCCATGATATCATGCAATAAAGTCTCTTGAAGCAAACCTGCGAAGTCTGTAACTTTTCATTTTTCCTTTTATATCCCTCAAAATTAATTTCTTCCACAAAGTGCATTCCCTAGTCAAAGATATACTGTACCACTCACTAGTGGTTACGGAGAGGCCATATAGAGCGCACCCACCAGTGGTCAAGAAGAGATGCTGCAGGAAAACAAAATCAATAGGCTAAGATTTACTCCAGGAAACATCTACAGATGGACATAAGAAAACATTTCAAAGCACTCTTGAAGCAAAAGCATCATCTCCATCACCGAGAACAAGTTCTAAACACTCACTGTCTAAATAAATTATCTCCAATTCACTTTGGGTTTTTTTAGGGATGAGTTTCATTCTACTGCCCCTAGTTCTTGACCCCCCCACCAGAGTAGTTTCTCACTCAACTCCTTTCACACTTTTACATCTCTCTCAGTTTTCTTCATAACCCCTCATGTTCCTGGAAGAACTGAAAAGGCTGATTATAACACAATGGAATTCTTCATCAAGTTGGAAGGTGACATAGTTCAATTTTCAAGGAATGTAGACGTCATTCAAGTATGGGCTGAGAGGTGACCGGTAACATTCACACTACAGTAGATGTCAAACAATCTGAGGCTTAGATTAGAAATGTTCCCCATGCCTTTCCACACAATACTGAGCTATTTCTTATATTGGCTGCTCCTGTACACTCTCAACTTCTGCACCCTCATCTGAACATACCACGACAGTCCATTCTGTCAGTGAGGGAGATCCCAGTGGGGGATCGCTCAATGTAAGGCTCTTCCCTCTTTATATTGGAGACTTGTGCATCACGGAGCAGTCACAGACTTCAAAACTTTGCCATTGTTAAGATTGCAGCCTTTGAGTATTTTAAGACCTTATTCCTCAAATGTGGCTGCATATGGCCCCATGCTCCCCATCTTTGGGTACCAGGTGCAGAGGGAAATTGGGGTTCGGCAAGGACTTCCTATGCCTGCCTAGAGTTCACACAGCACAGAAATATGGTGCATCTACGCTAGTCCCAGTTGCCCACATTTGGCTTATATCCCTCTAAACCTTTCCCATCCATTTATATTCTGTAGCAAATGACTTGCTTCCTGACACTCTAAAACAGTTCCACCATCTCCGTGCATGCATGAGAGGATAATCCCCAATTACAGCTCCAAATACACCCGTGAAGCTCGATATCATCCTCAATAATGCAGCCCACTGGCATCCAATCCTCACCTCAAACATTCATTCCATTCACCACCAGTACTCAGTGACTGCACTGTGAACCATGTCCAAAATGCACGACAGCCATCACCAAATTTGCATCATCCCCTCCACATCACATACCATCCTGTCCTGCAAATATATAACTGCACCATTCATTTACTGTCAGCACTCCTTACATCAACAGTGGAAGATGGCTGTGAAGGACAGAACTGCAGATGCTGGTTTACACTGAACATATAGAAACAAAATGCTGGAGTAATTCAGCAGGTCAGGCAGCATCTCTGGAGAAAATGAATAGGTGACGTTTAAGGTTGAGACCCTTCGTCAGCCTGAGAGTCAGGGGAGAGGGAAACTGGATGTATGAGGAGGTACAAAGGACAAATGAATGGTTTGAAAGGAATAAATCAAGGCCAGCAAGGATGATCAAGGAAAGGCGGAGCCCACAATGTACCCGCTGAGTTATTCCAATATTTTGTATCTATCTTAGTTGAAGATGGTTGTTCCATTGCCTCAAACGGGGCCATTAAATGCTGGCCTGATTAGACTTGTCCTCCGATACGATGCCGAAAGTTGCATTCCTTCCTTCCAGAGACTCGCATAGGCCGGATGATTCACACCCATTGACATGCCACGCTTCGCGCTTTCCCACACAACGCTGAATCGCCGAAGCCCTCCTCTCCATGGGGCAACGTTTTTTTATGACATGCCAGAAGAGAATAAAATCGTTAAAACGCACCTAAAAAAAGCAGATCATCGAACTACCCACCACACCCAGTCCCAACCCGAGCCCGCCTGCTGGGGGCAGCCATCTTGGATCGCGTTGGCCCGGGCAACGAGGGCATAGCGCCATTGGTTGCTCGCCCAATGGGATCCAGCGGCAGTGACAGGTGGGTTCAGGTGCTGGACGCTTCACACCAAAGATACTAATGAATATATGTGTTTATATATGTAAGAAACTAGAGAAATATGTATGTGTGTTATATAATTGTATACATCAATATCACATTTATATATGTGTGTATCATATATAATATATATATACACGTGTTTATAATATATAAATATAGCCAAATATATTTGCTTATGGCTAATGTTCCTTATATCTAATAGACAAAAAAACAAAGGCAAATATAATTGCCTTTATTGCTTTTACCCCATAACCGCCCTATCCACTGACGCATAGCCCCCAACTCGCAGGTGCGTCTAGAGAGGGAGGGGGGATAGAGAGTGAGGGCAGAGAGAGAATGGGGAGAGACAGTGAGCGAGGCAGCGACAGAAGGGCAAGAGACCGAGGGAGAGGGGTGTGGAGGGGAGGAGAGGGAGGATGGGTGAGGGGGGGGAGGAGGGGAGAGAGAGATGGGGGGCGAGAGGGGGGGAAGGGAAGGGGGAGAAGGGGTGGGGAAGGGAGGGAGGGGGGTGGAGGGAATGGGGTAGGGGAGGGGTGGAGGGGAGGGTGTGGAAGGGAGGGGGAAGGAGGTTTAGGGGAGGGCAGGGAGAGGAAGGGGAGAGTGAGAGGGAGGGGGAGAGAGAGAGGGAGGGTGGTGAGAGGGGAGAGAGAGAGAGAGAAGAGAGAGGGGGGGGAGAGAGAGAGCGGGGGGGAGAGAGAGAGCGGGGAGGGGAGAGAGAGAGAGAGGGGGTGAGGGAGAGAGAGGGGGAGGGGAGAGAGAGAGTGGGGGGAGAGAGAGGGGTGGAGAGAGGGTGGAGAGAGGGGGAGGAGGGGGAGAGAAAGGGGGGAGAGAGAGGGGGAGAGAGAGGGGGGGAGGGAGAGGGGGAGGGGAGGGAGAGAGGGCGAGAGAGAGGGGGGAGAGAGAGGGGGAGGGGGAGAGAGGGGGGAGAGAGAGGGGGGAGAGAGAGGGGGGGAGAGAGAGGGGAGGGAGAGAGGGAGAGAGAGAGAGAGGGAGGGGGAGAGAAGGAGAGAGGGGGAGAGTGAGATGGGGAGAGAGAGGAAGGGAGAGAGAGGGGAGAGAGAGAGAGGGGTTAGAGAGAGAGGGGAGGAGGGGTCGCAAGGTTTATTACAAAGCTCGCTTGCGTGCTCGCAAGGTTTTTTCAAAGGACTTGCAAGCGGCGCGACTGGCACCGAGTTCGGTTTGCGGCTCTGAGCGAGCGGCGGTGACCTCTGGATCTGCAGAATGCTCATTCTTTCCAAAGACCCGATAGCCGCTATAGGATCTTTGGTTCTTTCTGCGCAATTTGAACAACGGGGGGGGGGGGGGGGGGGGGGGGGGGGGGGGGGGGGGGGGGGGGGGGGGGGGGGGGGGGGGGGGGGGGGGGGGGGGGGGGTTTGGAGGCGGGTGGCATGGGAGTCCAGCTGTGGGAGTCCAGCTGCGGGAGGCGTGGTGCGAACGATGGTAAGGTTCAGAGCATGAGGAGTTGCTGCCCGGAGATCTGTAGAACAAGATCTACAGCGGAACAGAGCTGTAGAATGTTTGTTCTGCAGAACTTTCTCGATATTTCTGCGCCTTTAATCCACAGCGGCGGGGGGTGGGGCCACGACGCAGGTGGGCCTGGATTGGTCGGCATGTGGGCATTGTGATGTCAGCAGCTGGTGAGAGCCATTTAGATTTTAAAATTGAGTTTTGTTTGAGTTTTGTGATCAATTTTATTCAAAATCTGGGGAAATAATTGACCAAGGAGTGGATTTCCGAACTCATAAGGTAAATCCCTACCGAAATGGTAAAAATCTCCGCGTTTTTGGGTCTGGTTTTTGAGGAGATACGTTTCACATGCAAAATCACGCACACACATCCACGCACACACACACACAGTTTTAAAAGTATACTAGACCAAGTGCAGACCCATTGGGTCTGTTCCCCCAACATGTGGTTGTGGGGGAGGGGGCAGCTGGGCGGCATGCGGCGTCACACACACTAACTACCCCCCCGCACACATGCTAACTGCCCCCCTTGATATATTAATATTATTAATTTGCTCCTTTTTTTACCACAAATAGTCGAAGGCCGCGTCTAGAGATGGGGGGGGGGGGGTGGTAGAGAGTGAGGGCAGAGAGAGAATGGGGAGAGAACTGAGAGAAAGGGGCCAGAGATTAGAAGGGCAAGAGACAGAGGGAAGAGGGGGCGGAGGAGGAGGAGTGGGAGGGTGGGGCGAGGGGGGACAGTTGGGGAGAATGGGGTAGAGAGATGGGAGGAAAGAGAGAGGGGAGGAAAGAGAGAGGGGGGATGAGGGAGGGGGGGGCAGGGAGGGGGGAAGGTGAGGGTGGAGAGGGGGGAGTGGGTGGGGAGGGGGGGGGAGTGGAGGGGGTCTAAGTGAGAGGGGAGTGCTTATTTCTGGGTTAGAGAGTGCTGGAGGTGGGGAGAGAGATGGATTTTTGGGGGGGAGGGAGAGGGGAGAGAGTGAGGGAGGGGGGAGAGAGAGAGGGAGGGGGGAGGAGAGAAAGATGAGGGGGCGAGACAAAGAGGAGGGGGGAGAGAGGAGGTGGGGGTGGGAGAGAGAGAGATGGGCTAGAGAAGAGGGGGTAATAGAAAGAGAGAGCGAATGTAACCATGTGTTCACACGATCAGAATACAGTTCCCCCTGGAAATGAAAGCGTCCCCCCCACCCCCCCCACCCCCCCCCCCCCCCCCCCCCAGGCCAGGTGCAAAGGCATTGTGAGCTCACAGGGCAGGGCCGGGCGGGGCCTGGTGGTAGTTGGGCTAGGTGCAAAGACATTGTGAGGTCAGCAGCTGGGCAACCTTAATATTTTTTTAAATGTGAGGGAGGGGGAGAGATCTCCCACCCCTGTCCCATTGTGATGTTGATTGTACATCTGTGAGATGAGACTGTGACATGCAGCAGTTAGGTTTTAGTGGAACCACGTGAAGGTTCCAATCTCCCATCCCTGTCCCATTGTGATGTCATATATGTAAATAAGATCCATTGTGATTGGATCTGTGAGGTGGCCCTGTGACTCATGCAGTAGTTTGATTTTTTAAGAAAATTGATGTTTAGTGAACAATTTTATTCAAAATCTGGGGAAATAGAGAGCCAAATCTAGAGAGGATTTCTGAACTCATAAGTTAAATCCCTACCGAAATTGTAAAAATCTCCGCGTTTTTGCGTCTGGTTTTGAGGAGATACGTTTCAAAGGCAAAATGACATACACCCACACGCACAGTTTTAATAGATACTAGACCAAGTGCAGACCCGTTGGGTCTGTTCCCCGAACGTGCGGTTGTGGGGGGGGGAGAGAGAGGGGGGGGGGGGGGGAGGGGGGGGGGGGGGAGGGGGGGAGGGGGAGGGGGGGAGAGGGGAAAGGAGGGGAGGAGAGGGAGGTGAGAGAGGGGGGGGGGGGGGGGGGGGGGGGGGATTGGGGGGGAGAAGGGGGGCAGGAGGGGTAGAGGTGGGCGGAAGGGAGGTGAGAGGTGGGAGAAAGGGGGGGGGGGGGGAGGGGGGTGGGGGGGGGGGGGGGGGGGGGGGGGGGGGGGGGGGGGGGGGGGGGGGGATTGGGGGGGATGGGTAAGAGTGAGAGGGGGAAGGAGGGGGGTATGCGGGATGGGAGGAGGGGGGAGGGGGAGTTGTAGGAGGGGGGGTTGTTACCAAACTGAACCTCACTGTGGGAATCAATTGAGTCAACTGGGATTCGAAGTTGTCCCTGCCTTCCCTCTGGAAGCCTCGTCCCCATCAATGCCGAGATCCCAGAGCCCTGGTTAAACGCGGGGGCTGCTCATGGTTAAGTCTGTGAATGCGGCCCAATAAGACTGTGAGGCCTCGCCATCCTCGGCGCTTCAGACCCGAAGTGGGGGGGGGGGGGGGGTGGTGGGGGGGGGGCTGATGCCGATTGAGCCTGTGGGCCAGTCGTACGCTGTCAAGACGCTGTGTACGCCGTTGAGACGCTGCGACCCGCCCTCAAATGTGCCTGCGGGCCGACAGGCGGTTGACGCGCCGGCTCTGTGTCATGCTGGCTCAAGCCAAAGATCGTCTGTTACCCTCCCCACTGCTCTGCTTTTCGCCGTCCTCGAATAAAAAAAATAAAAGGCAGCGGGGGGTTCAGCCCGAGTTGGGGGGGGGGGTAGGGTTTGCTCCTAATTCCCTCATATGAACAGTCTGCCCATCCCAGGGATCAATCTCGTGAACCTACGCTGCACTGCCTCAATCACAAGGATGTCCTTCCTCAGGAAACCAAAAACTCCAGATGTGGTCTCATCAGAAGCCCTATACAACTGTAGAAGAACCTCTCCACTCCTATGCTGAAATCCTCTTGTTATGAAGGCCAACATTCCATTAGCTTTCTTCACTGCCTGTTGTACCTGCACGCCAACTTTCAGTGACCGATGTACAAGGACACACAGGTCTCGCTGTACCTCCCCCTTACCTAACCTAACCCCGTTGAGATAATAATCTGCCCCCTTGTTTTTGCCACCAAAGTGGATAACCTCACATTTATCTATATTATACTGCATCTGCCACGCATCTGCCCACTCACTCAACCTGTCCAGGTCACCCTGCAACCTCCTAACATCCTCTTCACAGTTCACACTGCCACCCAGCTTTGTGTCATCCGCAAACTTGCTAGTGTTGCTCCTAATTCCCTCTTCCAAATCATTTATATATATATGGTAAACAATTGCGGCCCCAACACCGAGCCTTGCGGCACACCACTCGCCACTGCCTGCCATTCTGAAAAGGGACCCGTTCACTCCTATTCTTTACTTCCGGTCTGCCAACCAATTTTCTATCCATGTCAACACCCTACCCCCAATACCATGTGCTCTAATTTTAATCACCAGTCTCCAGTGTGGGACCTTATCAAAGGCTTTCTGAAAGTCTAGATACACTGCATCCACTGGCACCCCTTCATCCATTTTACTTGTCACATCCTCAAAAAATTCCAGAAGATTAGTCAAGCATGATTTCCCTTTCGTAAATCCATGTTGACTTGGACTAATCCTTTTACTGCTATCCAAATGCCCCATTATTACCTCTTTAATAATTGACTCCACCATCTTTCCCAGCACCGGTCAGGCTAACTGGGCTGTAATTCTCCGTTTTCTCTCTTGCTCCTTTCTTGAAAAGTGGGATGACATTAGCTATCCTCCAATCCACAGGGACTGATCCTGAATCTATTGAACATTGGAAAATGATCACCAATGCGTCCACTATTTCTAGAGCCACCTCCCTGAGGACCCTGGGATGCAGACCATCAGGCCCAGGGGATTTATCATCCTTCAGTCCCATTAGCCTAACCAATACAATTTCTCGTCTAATGAAAATTTCTTTCAGTTCCTCTACCCCCTTAGATCCTCTGTCCTCCAGTACATCTGGGAGATTGTTTGTGTCTTCCTTAGTGAAGACAGATCCGAAGTATCTGTTCAACTCTTCTGCCATTTCCTTGTTGCCCATAATAATTTCACCCGTGTCTGCCTTCAAGGGACCCACATTTGACTTTGCTACTCTTTTTCCCTTAACATATCTAAATAAGCTTTTTACTGTCCTTCTTTATATTCCTGGACAGCTTCCCTCGTACTTCAATCTTTTCAGCCCGTATTGCCTGTTTTGTTTCCTTCGTTGTCCTATGAAAGTTTCCCAATCCTCTGGCTTTCGGCAACTCTTTGCTGTGTTTATACATCTTTTCGTTTAGTTTTATTCTATCCATAGCTTCACTTGTCAGCCACGGTTGCCTCCTACTCCCCTTAGAATCTATCTTCCTTTTTAGAATGAAATGATCCTGCGTCTTCCGGATTATGCTCAGAAATTCCTGCAATTCCCTCCATATCTATGTGCCAGTTTAAATTACAGCTGTATCAGCCTGTACAACCCCCAGCAGTGCATTCCACCATCATTCCTGCTAGTATCCCTTTCCAGTCTACCTTGACACTGTCAAACTGTTCACTCTCCAGTGAGATTCAAACCTTCATCCTCAAAACTGAACCAACCTAGATTAATATTTGACAATGAGTTGAGTATCAGATTTGATTTCTGTCTCATTACTGTGAAAGAGAAATTGCATCTCCACATCGTAAAACATAGAATAGTACAGGACAGGAACAGGCCCTTCAAACCACAATGGCCATACTGAACATGCCAATTGAAACTAAACTCCGTTGCTTTTATCTGATCCATATCCCTCCATATCTATGTGCCAGTTTAAATTACAGCTGTATCAGCCTGTACAACCCCCAGCAGTGCATTCCAGGCACCCACATCTCTCTGTTTAAAACTACCCTACATATCTCCTTGGAACAGAATGTGTAAGAAGGAACAACAGATGCTGGTTTAAACCGAAGCTAGACACAAAATGCTGGAGTAACTCAGCAGGGAAGGCAGCTGGAGAGAAGAGAGGACTTGAGACTGTTGAAGAAAGATCTCGATCTGAAACGTCACCCATTCCTTCTCTTCAGAGATGCTGCCTGTCCCGCTGAGTTACTTCAGCTTTTAGTGTCTATGCTTTGGAATGGAATACTGTGTCACTTGTGATAACGCACAGTGAAATTCTTTGCTTGCCACATAAACGGCGCTGACAAAGTTATGAAGTATCCCCGTGGCTCCTCTTTTGTTCACCCGCCAGGCCCATCCTTCACAACACCGGGGACAGGTAGAACCTCAGCAGGTAGTGACACTTGGTACCCACGTGCCTTGGCTCTACGCTCCACCAGATGCAGCCACACACGAAGGTGGCCATCAGGATGAGGGCGACGTTGGGCACGCTTTTACCCCCGTTGTCTGCCGACGTGCATTGCTGTGCATCACACCTGGCCCATCCTTCACCCCCAGATGAACTGGAAGATGGACCCAGGGTGATCCCTGTGGCGTAGGAGGGAGGGGACAGACCACACCTGCGCCAAGTACAGCAGCCCCGAGAGCACCTCACATCTGATGACCATATTTTTCCCCATTATGGAGAGGTTGCTTCCACAGCTCCAGCTTCTTCCCCACCTTGGCTATCCGCACAGGCCAATTCTTGTCACACGCCTCAGCCCCCCCCCCCCCCCCCCCCCCCCTCCCCCCCCCCCCCCCCCCCCCCCCCCCCCCCCCCCCCCCCCCCCCCCCCCCCGAACCAGAATCCCAGCACCTTCAAGAAGTCAGGCTTGATGGTGAAGGGGACGGAAGATATACTTCTATCAAGTCTACTCTCAGCCTTTAACTTTCCAGAGAAAAGCGCAAAGAGAACTTTCCAGAGCAAAAAGGTCCTTCTGCAGTTGTACAGGACCCTAGTGAGACCACATCTGGAGTACTGGAGACATTCTTGCTATTGAGGGAATGCAGCATAGGTTCACAAGGTTAATTCCCGGGATGGCGGGACTGTCATATGCTGAGAGAATGGAGCAGCTGGGCTTGTACACTCTTGGAATTTAGAAGGATGAGAGAGGATCGCATTGAGACATATAAGATTATTAAGGGTTTGGAAACGCTAGAGGCAGGAAACATGTTCCCAATGTTGGGGGAGTCCAGAACCAGGGGCCACAGTTTAAGAATGAGGGGTAAGCCATTTCGAATGGAGATGAGGAAACACTTTTTCACACAGAGAGTTGTGTGTCTGTGGAATTCGCTGCCTCAGAGGGCGGTGGAGGCCGGTTCTCTGGATATTTTCAAGAGAGAGCTAGAGAGGGCTCTTTAAGATAGCAGAGTCAGGGGAGACTGGGAGAAGGCAAGAACGGGGTACTGATTGAGGATGATCAGCCATGATAACATTGAATGGCGGTGCTGGCTCAAAGAGCCAAATGGCCTCCTCCTGCACCTATTGTCTATTGTCTAAAACGATCCAAGCTGCCAAACCTTTCTTTGTAGCTTATAACTTCTAATCCAGAGAGTATTCCAATAAAACTCTTCTGTACCCTCTACAAAACCCCCCACAACCTTCCCGTAATAGGACAACCAGAACCGCAATAATTGTCCAAATGTGGCTTAACCAAAGTCCTCTCAATCTTCAACGTGACTTCCTTGCCCAGTCAGTGTCCAACTGTCTCTGAAGTCCTGTAGGCCAGACTATACAATATCACACAGACTAACAGCAACACCAACCAGCATCTGCACTTACACATTTTCTCTTTTGTATGTAGTTTTGCTCCTCTGAAGTTGGGACGTTTTTGCCGGTAAAAGCCATGTATAAGTGAAAACAGTTGTTTAAGCATATCAAAATGTGCAGATGCTGGTTTTCAACTGATTTTAGACAAAAAAAAAGCTGGAGTAACTCAGCGGGTCAGGCAGCATCTCTGGATAGAAGGAATGGGTGACTTTTTGCGTCGAGGCCCTTCTTCAGACTGGTCAGGGAAGAGGGAAATGAGAGATACCAACAGTGATATAGAGAGATGTAGAACAAATGAATGAAATAAATGCAAAAAAGTAACAATGATAAAATAAATAGGCCATTGTCAGCTGTTTGCTAGGAGAGAACTGAAACCTGGTGCGACTTGGGTGGGGAGGGATGGAGAGAGAGAGAGAGTGCAGGGGTTACTTGTAGTTAGGGAAATCAATATCACAGCACTAGGTTTTAAGCTGCCCAAGCACAACATGAGATGCTGTTCCTCCAATTTGCGATTAGCCTCACTCTGACAATGGAGGAGGCCTAGGACAGAAAGGTCAGTGTGGGAATGGGAAAGGGAATTAAAGTGTTTGGCAACCGGGAGATCAGATAGGTCCTGATGGACTGAGCAAAGGTGTTCAGCGAAATGATCACCCAGTCTACATTTGGTCTCGCTAATGTATAAGAATCCACATCTTGAAGAATGGATATAATAGATGAGGTTGGAGGAGGTGCAAGTGAACCTCTGCCTAACTTGAAAAGGACTGTGGAGGGAGGAGGCATAGGGACAGGTGTTGCATCTCCTGCGGTTCCAGGGGAAGGTACCTGGGAAGGGGGTGGTTTGGGTGAGAAGGGACGAGTTAACCAGGGAGTTGCAGAGGGAACGGTCTCTGCGGAGGGCGGAAAGGGGTGGTCATAAGGGTTAGCAGTAGAAATAGGCCATTTGGCCCATCAAGTTTGCTCCGCCATTCTATCATGGCTGATCTATCTCTCTCTCCTAACCCCATTCTCCTGCCTTCTCCCATAATCTCTGACATCTGTACAAATCACGAATATCATTCATCATCATAAGATCAAATTGTGCAAAAATATTCACCGGTTTCTCAACTCTTTCCTGTGAATTGCATCTGGAAGAGGCAAGATGCAACCCAAACTTGAAATGGCTGGTTTGAAGAATCTGACAGAGACTCACTCATAGACAAACTGTGAGAAGGAACCAGGTCACAAAGTACCAAACCGATCCAATGAATTTACAATGTGACAGGTGACACTGAAAACCGATCTTAACTAATTTGTTATCGGAAAATATTAATCAGGCAAATTAAGTTTAGAATGGTGAAGTATGTTCCAGTTCACAGCTTGCCCTTAAGAAGTACAAACCCAATAACTTTGCCGAGTTCTTTAAAGCAAATTGTTGCTGCTTTAATGACAGGACTTGGTATGAGATTTCAGTAATTGTATTTCTAATCAGTTCTGACAAAATCAGATGTGTCTTCCACAAAAATAGTGCCAAATGGAAAGATGGTCAGAAATAGAACAATTAAAAATATAATTCTATGGTCATTTCTATTTGTATACACAACACTTTAATCCAGGTTGTAACTGGCCCTGGCATTAACTTTAATAATAAACATGTAATAATTCTGCAAAAACATACGTACTTTTTTGCTAGCCGTTAACATTCTACTGCTGAGAAGAAATGAGTTCAAGTATCAATAAAGGAATCAGTTGGAGGTGGTACCCAAAGGCTCTCCATTCACCTGCCAGAGGCACCAATAGCAGAGATAAAAGTAAAGTTCAGACATGGACAGATAAATACTGTTGTACACATTCCAAAAAGCAGAGTTAAAGAGCGGTTAAAGAGGCTAACGACAAAATAATGTACCAGAAGTTAGACTGGAACTAAAATTCAGAGTAGTGGCAGTGCTAAACCGTAAAGGAACATAGTTTCGATATAGATGGCCCGGTGGATTTTGCATTTTAAAACAAATGAGGCGCTGTATAATGCATAAAGAAGATTGACCTCGATAATACCAGCTTGGGCAGGATATATCCGTCAATTGCCTGGGACTATTCCCCCGACAAAACACAGCTGAGCTGACAGAATCGCTGCAGTTTTACCAATGAGTTTAATTTAGTGTACAAATGCCCATGGATGTTATGGCAGAAATAATAAAGTATATTATTGATACATATAAGTACAGTACATAAAACCATGTACCCATGTAAATGCACTGGGCAAAATATAAACATGTACGGTTGTTGTAACCGCATATGTATGCCTGTAAACAAAATGCAACTACAATGCACCCATAGTGACAAGTGTACTCATAGGTGCACAATGCACACAAAATGCAGGTGGCGGATACACAGTCTACAGTCAACACACACTCCAGACTTACTGTATGCTGATCCCCGGCGCAACTCCCCTCCCCCCACCCGAGCGGCATCTCAACCCAGCACGGCTAGGTTGGCGAGTGGCAGGGCGCAGAGTGACCGCGGGATATGGGAAAATGTGACGTGTGGTGGGATCCCGTTGAAGGTGGCGAAAATGTCAGTGCATTATGCGTTGTGTGCGAGGCTGATAGGGTGAAAGGGAAGGACTAGGGGGACTCTGTCCCAGTTGCGATTAGGGGGAGGGGGAACAACGTCGGAGCTGCGGTGTACCGAGGGCCTCATCTATGATGGAAGAGGGGAACCCCTGTTCCTTAAAGATGGAGGCCATCTTGGATGTCCTGGTATGCAAATGCGGCGTAGATGGAGGAATTGGGAGTAGGGGATAGAGTATTAGAGTGATACATCGTGGAAACAGCCCCTTCGGCCCAACTTGCCCACACCAGTCAACATATCCCAGCTACAGTTTTCCCACCTGCCTGCTCCTGGTCCATATCCCTTCAAACTTGTCCTATCCACGTACCTGTCTAACTGCTTCTGAAACATTGGGATAGTCCCAGCCTCAATTACCTCCCCTGGCAGCTTGTTCCATACACCCACCACCATTTGTGTGAAAAAGTTACCCCTCAGATTCCTATTAAATCTTTTCTCCTTCACCTTAAATCTATGTCCTTTAGTCCTCGATTCACCTACTCTGGGCAAGAGACTGTGCATCTACCCGATGTATTCCTCTCATGATGTTATACACCTCTATAAGATCACCCCTCATCCTCCTGCGCTCCAAGGAATAGGGCCCCAGCCTACTTCCCACATTGTACTTGACCTGCAGACCAGATGATGAGCTCACGTTCCATATTCAACTCATCAAACAAATTAAGTGACTAGAGCCGAAGATGGACCTTGTATAATCCAACTCAATGTCAGACCGAGCTTGTGGGACTGAAAGACTTATTGGTCCAGTTCAAGAGTCATTTGTACAGGAGATAGAACAATGCAATTCTTATTAGCTGCAGATTAACAGGCCCATTAATGAAATAACACACAAATAAATATATAAAAATAAATTCCCTGCATATCCATAAGCCTATCCAAAAGTTTTTTTAAATGCCACTAACAAATCTGCTTCAACTACCATACCCAGCAACGCATTCCACCCTCTAATTCAAGCATCATTCTGGTAAAGTTTAGTTTAGAGATACAGGCCCACCGGGTCTGGGCCACCCAGCGATCCCCGCACATTATCCTACACACACTGGGGACAACTTCAATTTTGCTGAAGCCAATTAACCTACAAACCTGTGCGTCTTAGGAGCGTGGGAGGTAACCAGCAAACCGACACTGGTCTGTTCAACGGTGGGGAGAAAACCCACGCAGGTCATGGGGAGAAAGTACAAACTCCATACAGACAGCACCCGTGGTCAGGATCGAACTCGGGTCTCTAGCGCTGTTAGGCAGCAACTCTACCGCTGTGCCAACATGCCACCCGAAATAATACATTAAATCAATAACTAATAATAGTGAAAACCCAATGTCCGTCGTGCAACCAAATACACAATCCACTGAATATCATAGTTGCTGAATGGTTGGTGTTGTGTAGTTTTCAAGCGCCTGATTGCTGCTGGGAAGAAGCCATTCCTAGACATGGTTGTCAGTTTACATGCTTCCCAATGGTAGGAGCAAAATGAGAGTGTAACCAGGATGATGATGATATTGGCTGCCTTTTTGAGGCAGCGCCTCCTATTGATCTGTTCAATGTTGGGGAAGTCAATACCTGTGTCTACCACACTCAGCAACCTCCTTTGTTCCTTGGCGTTCAAGTTACCCATCCAAACCTTGTACAACCAGTGAGTATGCTCCTCGCTGTACATCCATGGACGTTCAGTATACTATTCATCGACATTTGTGAGTCTCCTCAATCATCTATTGGAAGTAGAGGCATTCATGGGCTTACTTTATGATTGAATTAATGTGCTGACCACAGAACAGATAGTCATTGAGCCATACAGCATGGAAACAGCAAACACTGACTAACATGCCCCATTTTACACTAGCCCCTCCTGCCTGCATTTGGTTCATTTTACTCTAAACCTATCCTAACCATCTACCTGCCTAAATATTTATTAAACTTTGTAATAATACCTGCCTCAACTACCTCCTCCGGCAGTTCGCCCCATATATCCGCCATCCTTTGTGTAAAAAGGTTACACCTCAGATGTTCAGAAATACAGTGGCTTGCAAAAGTATTCATACCCCTTGATTTTTTCCTCATTTTGTCACGTTACAACCACAAACGTAAATGTATTTTATTGGGATTTTATGTGATAGACCAACACAAAGTGGTGCATAATTGTGAAGTGGAAGGAAAATGATACATGGTTTTCAAATTTGTTTACAAATGAAAAACTGAAAAGTGTGGCGTGCAAACGTATTCAGCCCCCTTTACTCTGATACCCCTAAATAAAATCCAGTGCAACCAATTGCCTTCAGAAGTCACCTAATTAGTAAATAGAGTCAATTTGTGTGTAATCTAATCTCAGTATAAATACAGCTGTTCTGTGAAGGCCTCAGAGGTTTGTTAGAGAACATTAGTGAACAAACATCATCATGAAGCCCAAGGAACACACCAGACAGGTCAGGGATAAAGTTGTGGAGAAGTTTAAAGCAGGGTTAGGCTATAAAAAAATATCCCAAGATTTGAACATCTCACGGAGCACTGTTCAATCCATCATCCGAAAATGGAAAGAGTATGGCACAACTGCAAACCTACCAAGACATGGCCGTCCACCTAAACTGACAGACCGGGCAAGGAGAGCATTGATCAGAGAACCAGCCAAGAGGCCCATGGTAACTCTGGAGGAGCTGCAGAGATCCACAGCTCAGGTGGAAGAATCTGTCCACAGGACAACTATTAGTCGTGCACTCCACAAATCGAGCCTCTATGGAAGAGTGGCAAGAAGAAAGCCATTGTTGAAACAAAGCCATAAGAAGTCCCGTTTGCAGTTTGCCACAAGCCATGTGGGGGGGACAGCAAACATGTGGGGGAAGGTGCTCTGGTCTGATGAGACCAAAATTGATGTTTTTGGCCTAAATGCAAAACGCTATGTGTGGCGGAAAACTAACACTGCACATCACCCTGAACACACCATCCCCACTGTGAAACATGGTGGTGGCAGCATCATGCTGTGGGGATGCATTTCTTCAGCAGGGACAGGGAAGCTGGTCAGAGTTGATGGGAAGATGGATGGAGCCAAATATAGGGCAATCTTGGAAGAAAACCTGTTAGAGTCTGCAAAAGACTTCAGACTGGGGCAGAGGCTCACCTTCCAGCAGGACAATGACCCTAAACATACAGTCAGAGCTACAATGGAATGGTTTAGATCAAAGCTTATTCATGTGTTAGAATGGCCCAGTCAAAGTCCAGACCTAAATCCAATTGAGAATCTCAGGCAAGACTTGAAAATTGCTGTTCACAGACGCTCTCCATCCAATCTGACTGAGCTTGAGCTATTTTGCAAAGAAGAATGGGCAAAAATGTCATTCTCTAGATGTCCAAGGCTGGTAGAGACATACCCCAAAAGACTTGCAGCTGTAATTGCAGCGAAAGGTGGTTCTACAAAGTATTGACTCAGGGGGGCTGAATACTTTTGTACACCACAATTTTTAGTTTTTTATTTGTAATAAAATTTGGAAACCATGTATCATTTTTCTTCCACTTCACAATTATGCACCACTTTGTGTTGGTCTATCACATAAAATCCCAATAAAGTACATTTATGTTTGTGGTTGTAACGTGATAAAATGTGGAAAAGTTCAAGGGGTATGAATACTTTTGCAAGCCACTGTATGTACATCAAGGAACTTGAAGCTGTTGACTCTCCCCTCCACTGTCCCATTGATATAGACAGGTCCATGGATCCCCAGCTTTCCTTTCCTGAAGTCAGCTCCTTAGTCTTGCTAACCTTGGCAACAAGATTATTGTTCTGGCGCCATTCAATCAGTTTATCAATCTCCCTCCTGTACTCTCTCATTATTGTCTAACAACAGTTCAGTAGTCAGGGCAAGTAGAAGGGCTGGAGGCTGTTCCAGTAAATCAGGAGAATGTTCCTGCATAGACACTTTCCAAGATGGCGCCCAACGCAGGAGATTATTTGCGCGCTAGCCACAGAAGCATATCTATAAACTCATATTACATATCGCTCCACACTTCTAATTGGACTTTACTGTACTTCATGGGACTAAACGTGATTCCCTTCATCATGTGTGTATACACTGTGGATGGCCTGATTGTAATCATGTATAGTCTTTCCACTGATAGACAAAAAATGCTGGAGAAACTCTGCGGTTGAGACACATCTATGGAGAGAAGGAATAGGTGGCCCTTCTTCAGACTTTCTGCTGACTGGTTAGCATGCAACAATAAGCTTTCAACTGTACCTCGGTGCACGTGACAATAAACTAAACTGTAGATAGACACAAAAAGCTGGAGTAACTCAGCAGGACAGGCAGCATCACTGGAGAGAAGGGAGGTGGTGAGACACTTCTGCAGACTATATGTGGGAAATGCTGGTGCCCAGGTGAGGCCACACGTGACCCCACCCACTCCCCACGTGCCCGCACCGACTCACCACGTGACCCCACCCACTCCCCACGTGCCCCCGCAATCACCACGTGACCCCACCCCTCCCCACGTGCCCGCACCGACTCACCACGTGACCCCACCCACTCCCCACGTGCCCCCGCACTCACCACGTGACCCCACCCACTCCCCACGTGCCCATCCCTGACTCACCACGTGACCCCACCCACTCCCACACGTGCCCGCCCCGACTCACCACGTGACCCCACCCCTCCCCACGTGCCCCCGCAGACTCACCACGTGACCAATCCAATGCCCACATGACCCTACCATCACCCCCCCGCCCCCACGTGACCCCCTACACCTCACGTCACGCACCCGTATTGTGCGTCATCGGTTGCCTGGGCGGCCCCGCCCCCTCTGTGACGCGTGACGTCACGCGCAGGGGGCGGGGCAGCAGCGGGCACAACAACATGGCGCTGAACAGGAATCACTCGCAAAGCGGCGGTGGCGTCGTCATCAGCAACAGCGAGAGGTGAGCCGCTCCCCCCCGGCCACCGCGCTGCCTAGGCTCGGCGGCGGCTTTCGCGGCCACTCCAGTCGGCCGGTGGTTTCGGGGCGACATGTGTAAATCATTCTGGAATGTTTTCCCCGCCGCCGGCAGGGCCTTGTTGTGGGCCCGGGTCAGGGCGCACGGCGGTGCCCGCGTTAATCCGCTCCTGCCCGCGGGAAGGAGCAAGAAGGAGTGAGTGGGCAGGTTGGAGAGGGAGGAGGAGGGGGAGAAGGGGAGGGGGGGAGAAGGGGAGAGGAGGAGGGGGTGGGGGGGAAGAAGAGGGAGGGGGAGGAGAGAAGGAGGAGGGAGAGGCGGCTGTCACCTAGGTCCCGCCTCCCCCTCCTGCTAATTTGCTGCTCCCTGCTGAGATCGCGGTCCCATTGGCGGAGCGGGCTGTCCGTCAGAGCCGAGCGCCTCTGCCTTCACAGAGATGTCAACACGGAGCGATGTCACCACCCCGTGATGCCGCCGCTGGCCGCTCCTCACCCGGCCATAACCTCCTCACTGTTGCTCTGTCGCCCACTCAACAATATATATATTGCTAGAGGAAGTCAAGGAGTCGGGCAGCGTCTGTGGTGGGAAATGTCTGGAGAGAGTTGATGTGGAGAGCATATTTCCACCAATGGGGGAGTCTAGGACCAGAGACCACAGCCTCAGAATAAAAGGAGGGTACACAAAAGGCTGGAGAAAATCAGCGGGTGCAGCAGCATCTAAGGAGCGAAGGAGATGGGCGACGTTTTGGGTCGAGACCCTTCTTCAGACTGGTCAGGGATCAGGGAAACGAGAGATATAGACGGTGTTGTGGAGAGATAAAGAACAATGAATGAAAGATATGCAAAAAAGTATCGATGATAAAGGGAACAAGCCATTGTAAGCTGTTTGTAGTGTGAAAATGAGAAGCTAGTGCGACTAGGGTGGGGGAGAGATAGAGAGAGAGAGAGGGAATGCCAGGGCCCGAGGGCTGAGGGAGAGGTGGGAAGGGGAGGAGACAGCAAAGGTTAACAGAATTGAGAAAATTCAATGTTCAAGCCCAGAGGATGCAGACTCCCCAAGCGGAATATGAGGTGCTGTGTTGGGCCTCCTCCAACTTGCGGTGTTGCTCACTCTGGCCGTGGAGGAGGCCCAAGACCGAGAGGTCGGATACGGAATGGGAGGGGGAGTTGAAGTGCTGAGCCACCGGGAGGTCGGGTTGGTTTTTGCGGGTGAGCGGAGGTGTTCGGCGAAACGATCGCCAAGCCTCCGCTTGGTCTCACCGATCATCTGGCATCTGGAGCAGCGGAAGCAGTAGATGAGGTAGGAGGAGGTGCAGGTGAACCTCTGTCGGACCTGGAAGGGTTGCTTGGGTCCCTGAAAGGAGAGAAGGGACAAGTGTAGCATTTCTTGCAGTTGCAAGGGAAAGTGCCCGGGTAAGGGGTAGAGCGGGAGGGAAGGGAAGAATTGACAAGGGCGTTGCGGAGGGAGCGGTCTTTGCGAAAGGCAGACAGGTGGAAAGATGTGGCGAGTGGAGGGGGTCACGTTGGAGGTGGCGAAACTGGCGGAGGACTATGTGTTGTATTTGCCAACTGGTGGGGGAAAGGTGAGGACCGCGGAACTCTGGCCTTGTTGCGAGTGGGGGAATGGGGAGAGAGGGCAGTGTTGCGGGGTATGGAGGAGACCCTGGTGTGAACCTCATCTATAGTGGGGGAGGGGAATCCCCGTTCTCTGAAGAATGAGGACATTTGTGATGACCTGGTGTGGAACACCTCATCCTGGGAGCAGATGCGGCGTAGATGGAGGAATTGGGAATAGGGGATGGAGTCCTTACAGGAAGCAGGGTGGGAGGAAGAGTAGTCCAGGTAGCTGTGGGAGTCAGTTGGTTTGTAGTGGATGTCGGTCAGGAGTGTATCACCTGCAATAGAGATGGTGAGGTCAAGGAATGGTAGGGAAATGTCGGAAATGGTCCAAGTGTATTTGAGCGCCGGATGGAAGTTGGTGGTGAAATGGATGAAGTCAGTCAGTTGTGTGTGGGTGCAGGAGGTAACACCAAAGCAGTCGTCGATGTAACGGAGGTAGAGGTCGGGGATGGGGCCCTGGTACGCCGAGAACAAGGATTGTTCGACGTACCCAACAAAGAGGCAAGCGTAGCTGGGGTCCATGCGTGTGCCCATAGCTACGCCTTGTGTTTGGAGGAAATGGGAGGAGTCAAAAGAGAAGTTATTGAGGGTAAGGACCAACTCCGCTAGGTGGAGGAGGGTGTCAGTGGACGGGTATGGGTTGCTCCTCTGGTCGAGGAAGAACCGGAGGGCTTTGAGACCGTCCTGGTGGGGGATGGTGGTGTAGAGTGACTGGACGTCCATGGTGAAGATGAGAGGATGGGGGCCTGGAGAATGGAATGCGCGGAGCCGACGGAGAGTGTCTGAGGTGTCTTGAACATAGGTGGGGAGGGATTTAACAAAGGGGGATAGGATGGAGTCAAGGTATGTGGAAATGTGTTCGGTGGGGCACGAACAGGCAGAGACAATGGGTCTGCCAGGGCAGTCGGGTTTGTGGATTTTGGGGAGAAGGTAAAATCGGGCTGTGCGGGGCTGGGAAATGATGAGGTTGGAGGCTCGGGGGGGTAGGGAGCCGGAGCTGATGAAGTCGGTTATGGTGCTCGAGATGGTGGCCTGGTTTTCGTCAGTGGGGTAATGGTCCAGGAGGAGGTGTCCGAGAGTTTGAGAGCCTCCGCTTTGTAGAGATCGATGCGCCAGACTACCACGGCACCTCCCTTGTCGGCGGGTTTGATAACCACGTCTGGGTTGTTCCGGAGTGAGTCGATGGCAGTATGTTCAGGGGGGGAGAGATTGGAGTGAGACAGGGGAGTGGAGAAGTCGAGGCGGTTGATGTCCCGACGGCAGTTATGGATAAATAGTTCTAGAGCCGGAAGGCTATGAGGAGGGGGTCCAAGTGGAGGGGGTACGTTGGAGACAGGAAAAGGGATCATCAGTGGGGGGCGAGGACTTCCTCCCGTGGAAAAACGCTGTGAGGCGGAGGCGACGGTAGAAGAGCTCCAAGTCGTGGTGGCGCGGAACTCATTGACGTGGGGATGGAAGGGGACAAAAGTAAGACCTCTGCTGAGGACCGACCTTTCAGTGTCGGAGAGGGGGAGGTCCGGGGGTATGGTGAACACGCGGCAAGGATGGGGGTTGTGGTCGGAGGAAGGCAGGTGAGTGGACTGAGGATGAAGCATTGTGTGGTGGGGGTGTGGAGGGTGGTCGGGGGGTGGGAAAGAGCAGGGGTTACATGGTAGGGGGGGGATGGGGAAGACCCAGTGGAATAGTCACTAAGGTTACTGGGGCTGGGGAGACGGGCACTAGACCCAGTGCCGTTAAAAACAGAGTGGTGGGAGGACTTAGCAACGTGGAGGCTTCAGGCCTACTGCAGAGTCCAGTCTGCAGGTGAGGCGACGGCTGCGGGCTGCTGGAGGTAGGTGTAGTGTCGTGGGTCGGCGGGCGATGCGTTGGAGGTCCCAGTGGGCGGATGGTCGGTCCGACCGGTGAGGCGGCGAGATGAGTGGGGTGGGGTGCGGTGGCCATGTTTGGGGAGCCCCGGTCCGGCGGCGATGCAAAGTGAGGCGGGTGCAGCTGTGGTCTTCGGCGGGCCCAGTACACCGGCGATGCTGGATGGGCCCGGTGCGGCGGCTGTGAATTTCGGCGGGCCCAGTACAATGGCGATGCTGGTTGAGCCCGGTGCGGCGATGGGGTTAGGTGGTCCCGGGGGGCGGCGAGGTTCGGCAGTCGCGTTGTGCTGGTGATGGGTGGTGGAATCGGGGAGGGAGAGATAAACAGAGTTACCGGGCAGGCAGCGGGGCTGGGCGTCATCGGTAGGCAGGTGGAGGTCGGCGAAGGCGGCGTCCTGGTGAGTCCTGGAGGCGCTCCTTGTGGACAAGATGGCGTCGGGGGACTCAGGCCGGCGGCTCGGGCCAGAGTTGGGGCCTGCGGGCGGTCGAGTCGGGGGTTGTCGGTGGCTGGAACGACCTGGAGGCGGGCTAATTTCAGGTCCTTGGTGGGACAGGAATTGTTGATTGAAGCGGTGGATCTTCCGGAGGATGTAGTGAAGTTGGGGTCCGTTGCAGGTTTGAGTGAGTGAGGCCCGAAGTTTCGGGAGAGTCAATGCGAGGTCCTGCTGGTGTCGGCGCATTGCAACCAGGGTGGATCTTAGTGCCCGGTTGGAGAATTTTACAGTGTGGCGGCAGATAGCCAGTCGGTACCGATAGTCCGGCTGGGGTCCGAACTGGGAGGCAGGGAATTGGAGCTGGAATCCACGGGGTATGAGATGGAGGCGCAGGCAAGCCCCGAGGAAGCAGATGTGGCTGTGGTATCGAGTCTGGGTGAGGATGTGGTCGTAGAGTTGGAGGGAAGGAGGTATCACAGAGGGGGAGCAGTTAGAGAGGAGGTTGTGAAACTGTCTTCGTAGGGAGGAGGAGAACTTCTTCAAAGTAGGCATACCTTGAGGAGATATCGCAGTGGAGTAGAGTAAATAGTGGAATAAAAGGATGTACCTTTAGAAAGAAGATGAGGAGGAATTTCTTTAATCGGAGGGTGGTGAATCTGTGGAATTCATTGCCACAGACAGCTGTGGATGCCAATTCAATAGATGTTTTTAAGGTGGAGATTGACAGATTATTTGAGTTTTAGTTTAGAGATACAGCACGGAAACAGGCTCTTCGACGCCCCTCCCCCTCCCCCATGTCCATGTCAATCAGCCATCTCTGCACACTTGCACTATCCTGCACACACGAGGGACAATTTACAATTAGACCAAGCCAAATAAGCTGTAAACCTGCATGTCTTGCGTGAGCGAGGAAACCGAAGATCCCATAATAAACACACCCGGGTCCCGGAGAACATACAGACACTGTACAGACAAGCAACTGTTTTCGGGATCAAACCCAGGTTCTGCCTTTGAAGGGCAGTTACTCTACTGCTGTGCCACTGCGGTTCCCCTAAATGTGTCGGGGGTTATGAGGAGAAGGCAGGTCAATGGGGTTGAGAGGGAAAGATAGATCGACCATGATTGAATGGCGGAGTAAACTTCGGCCGAAAGGCCTAATTCTGTTCCTAGAACTAATGAACAAGGCGTCATTTTGGGTAGAGTCCTTTCTTCAGATTCCTGACCTGAAATATCGTCTGAAGACGCAAGAAACTACAGATGCTTGGAATCTTGAGTGGAACACAGTGCTGAATAAATTTAGCAAGTCGGGCAGCATCTGTGGAGAGAAATTGTGTGACGTTTGGGTCGGGAGCCTGCGATCTCAATGCTTCAATCCATTAAATCCAGTGTCTCCACTGAGCCACCGACATACTGCAGCAGTGAGAAAGTTACTTTTGTAACAACTAAACAGGTTCGCTTCTTAATACACAGACAACTCACAAACATTTGGTAGACCAGTTCAAAACTTTACTTATTATCGGCCGATGGAAGGGAGGGAGAACTTTAGTCAAGTCAGCAATACAGACACCTTGCTGTCCTCAGTCCACTTCTTCGAACAACAGAATTACATCGTATTATATAGTGTTTTTTTGTCAACTTAGCACATTCCACAGACATTAGTCATGGCCAGAGGTACAGGAAAATAAAGTTTTCTACAGAATGCATCACATCAAAGGAATTTTGTCACATGGTACAAGATATTTTACATTTTGTATTTTACAAATTGGCCATTTGTTATTGCCCCTTAGATGAATCTAGTTTCCTCATCACTTCCTCCCTCATAAACATCGGACATTTGGTGCAAGGCATTTTACATATCAAATACGTCCGCCATTTGTCAAAATCCCTTAGATCAATCTAGTTCCTTCTCTCGTCCTCTCGTCACCTCCTCCCTCATAAACATCGGACATTTGGTGCAAGATACTTGCATTTCAAAGTCATCAATCACTGCATACCTCAAAGACATCGGACATTTGTCCCAATCCCCCTTACTGGGATTAATCTGGGCTTCCTCTCTTGCCAGTAAAGTAATTTTAAAGTAATTCATTATCTCACTACACAGTAACCTGACTTGCCTTTCTGTATTATTCTGCTGGAGAAAAGCCTAATTTGAGACTAAATATAAGCTGTAAGCTAGCCCAGGAACCAATTTAATATCTTCTTATATTTATATTTTGTATGTTATTGGAGATTCCATCATCTGCAGTCTCTTATATCAACAATATATACTGGCCTTTAACTCATGGCCTCTACTTTCAGCCCCCCTACCAAGGGGAACGGACTGTGGCCATTCACCTTATCTATGCATCTCATGATTTCATAAACCTCTAAGGTCGCCCATCAGCCCACTGTTTGTATTATGACTGCAGAAACGTAATTTTGTTTGAACTTATGTTCAAATAACAATAAATGATTCTGACTTAGTTCAGAGGAAAAAATGTTCTAGCCTATCCTTGAAACTCAATCTCTCCAATTCTGGTGCACCCTTTCCATTTTAATGACACCGTTTCTCTATACAGTGACCAGAATTGTAGATATTACTCCAATCGTATGACTTGTATTGTTGTAACATGACATCCCAACTCCTGCACTCAATACCTGACTGAGACAGCAATTGTGCCAAACACCTTCACCGCTTTATCTACCCACGTTGCCACTTTCATGGATCTATGTACTTGTACCCCTGCGTCTCTCTGTTCCACATCACTCCTCAGGGCCCTGCCATTAACTATTATACTGGCCATTTGCTCTACCAGAACGCAGCATTTTGCATTTGCCTGAAATAAACACCATCTACCATTCCTCACCACATTGACCCAGTTGATTAAGATCCCATTGTAATCTTATAAACTGTCACTGCTCGCGACACCACTGATTTTAGTATAAATTATGATCCAACAGTGAACACAGCTTCAATCCTTGTGGTACACACAAATTGCTGGATTTTGACCGGAAACGTCACCCATGAGTCTGAAGAAGGGTCACGACTCAAAATATCACCCATTCCTTCTCTCCAGAGATGCTGCCTGACTCACTGAGTTACTCCAGCATTTTGTGGCAGGCACGTGCCGTCAGGGTAGGCAAGGTAGGCACTGCCTACCCTGACTAAAATTATAACATAGTAATTACTAAATATAAATAGTAAAGGCATGGGAGAATTATGCCTATGTAAGAGACCGATCTCTTAGGTAGGCATAATTCTCCATGCCTTTCATCCGCAGCGCTTGTAACACGGGAAGGTCTGTGCAGCCCACGTGCCGCCAGCGCTGCCCGAACTGTCAGTTACAATCGGGGCTGAAGGCCGCTGAAATTCTGCCTTTGCACCACTGCGCATGCGCATCAGTCTACTGCGCATGTGCAGCGCAAATTTCTTGGCGGGGTTTTCAGATATGGTTTGTTGTGTACCAATGATGTGGTAAGTACATTTCTTGGTGATGTTTTAAAATACCGTAATTCCCGGGGTGTGGGGGTGGGGGGGAGAGCTCCTTTCCAAGCGTTTGGGGAGTCTGGCCCGGGGTAAAGTTGCGGGGAGGGCACGAATGTTATGAAGGAGGGGGTTGGGATAATGCCACTTGCGACGCTCCTTGCACGGAGGCGTGGAATGCCACCGCATTGAGGCCGGGGGGGGGGGGGGGAGAGTAGTAGCTCGGGTGGCTGAGCGGCCGCCGGGCCGGACAGCGGAACCAGCCGCCACCTTAGCTCCTTCTGCCAGTCCCCGCTCACCTCTGGCAGCTCTCCGTCTAAAAACCTCTCTCCTGCTGCTCGCTGGTCTCACTCATGTCCTTAAATTCCATCTGCCATCACCCTTCACCTCCCCCCACTCATTCAATAAATCAGAATAAAGGAGACTAGGAAGCCTTGGGCAAATTGAATTGTCACTTTTTATTTTTTTAATTTTTGTAACGGCGAGAACAATCTGCTCATGCGCGGTTTCATTTTTTTTTTAAGCCGACTGAGTGCCTACCCTGAGTAATTACTCACGGCACGTGCCTATTTTGTGGCTACGTTTGATTTAAGCTGGCATTGCAGTTCTTTCCTACACAATCCTTGTGATAAGCCACTTGTTGAAATCCACCACTTGAAAATAAAATCCTACACCACCAATTTGTCTCCAACAATCAATAAATGTTGTATCCATGCTTGGAATCCCATGTGATCAAATCTTCCAAAGCAACCTACCTTGTTACGTTGCCAAAGGCCTTGCTAAAGTCCATGTAGACAATATATACTGCACTGCCTTCATCAATCTTCTTGGTCATCGCTTCAAATACCTCAATCAATTTTGTGAGAGTTACCATGCACGGCGCCATACTCGCTAATCAGTCCTTGCCTTTCCAAATGGGTTTAAATCCTGTCTCTCAAAATCCTCTCCAATAAAGTTTACATCGCTGATGTTTGGCTCACCAACCAGTAAAACCCAGGCTTTTCCTTGCAGCTGTTCTTAAATAGAGGTACAACATTCTCACAACACCCAACTGCCTCTGGTTCAAAGTCATAGGGTGGCACAGCGGTAGAGTTGCTGCCTGACAGGGCCAGAGACCCAGCTTTGATCCTGACTATGGGTGTTTGTATGGAACTAAACTAAATATTGGTTAAAAGCGATTTGGTGGAACCTGAGTGCATTTGGAAGAGAGAATGTAAACATTTCCCATTTGGCCAAAGAAAACTCCAGCAGGAGGAAACAGCCTTTTAGCATTTACTTTGTAAAATCTCGTGTCTAATTGAGGTCACCGTCTTTTCTTTTCTGTTCCAATCAGATAAAGCAATCATAATCTCTCTCTATCCCAGGAATTAATTGAATGGATTTACACAGCACAAACCTATGTCTACTTCTAGGTACACAGTCCAAAATTCTGTGCAGTACCCTAAGTCTTGCCAAAAACATGTATATCTGGCCTGGCTTCCTTTTTGTACTGGACAGCATACTTTTTGTTTTCCCAATTACCTACTGTACCTGGATGTTTGCCTTCGGCATCTTTCGAGTTCTCATACCAAATCTGTCTGTGGATTTACTAGTTTCTCACGTTAAAAGAAGCATCTCATCCTGTCTTGTAGGTGGAGTTCATGAACAAAACCTTTTCACTTGTACCGCGATACATGTGACAATAAACTGAACTGAACTGATATCTTAAAATTCGGTGAGTTTTCGGAGTGTTTGCTGTGGCTTAGTTCATGTCACCCATGCTTTCAAAAAGAAGAAGGCGTAGGATGAGGCGAGGGATGGAAGGATGCAAACCTGATGTGGGGCAGACGCATTCGTTTCTGTGCTGAATGACTCCAGTACACTGGTTCTACGGGACTTATTGCTATGGTGTTATCAAATTCTCAGCCAACACACCAAATTAAATGAATCACCTGATTAGTGTCACATTGTGGATTGTTTTGTGAAAGTCAGGTGCTATTTCTCTTATCTTACAATAATGACCACAGTCCAAAACAACTTTGCCATTTGCATTCCCAGTTAATTTTGTTATTTGTGGCTTGCAGATATTATAACAATAAATTCTGGAGTTAAGAGATTATTTCCTATAAATGTAATCAATTCTATTCACTAAAGCAGTTCATACAAATGTCTCAAATATCTTTTGGTTTTAATAAAAATCATTGGTCTGAATCATTAACTGATTCCCTTAACAATCCATTTTCTACATTTGGGTCATTTTGAACTACTTCCACGAGTTACAAAACAATCAATCACATCCTCTGTGTAAGTAGTGAATTGTCACTGGACCTGCTGCAAGACCTGAATATCATTCCCTAAGTAGGCCATTGAGCACTAACCAGAACTCTCACGTTTTAATAAGATTTGGTACAATAGACAATAGGTGCAGGAGTAGGCCATTTGGCCCTTTGTGCCAGCACCACCATTCGATGTGATCATGGCTGATCATCCCCAATCAGTACCCCGTTCCTGCTTTCTTCCCATACCCCCTGACTCCGCTATCTTTAAGAGCCCTATCTAGCTCTCTCTTGAAAGTATCCAGAGAACCGGCCTCCATCGCTCTCCGAAGCAGAGAATTCCACACTCATAACTCTCTGTGTGAAAAAGTGTTTCCTCGTCTCCGCTCTAAATGGCTTGCCCCTTATTCTTAAATTCTGCCTTCCTGTTTTTGCTACCAAAGTGGATAACCTCACATTAACATTACACATCCTCACATCCACATTAAACTGCATCTGCCATGCATCTGCTCGCTCACCAGCCTGTCCGTCACCCTGCATTCACATAGTATCATCCTCACAGTTCACACTGCCACCCAGCTTTGTGTCATCTCCAAATTTGCAAATGTACAGGTTTCCATATGTTATGCTCAAAATTTTAGCTCCTGCATTACATTATCCATTTTTCATTGCTTTTGATCTCTGGGATAGGATTTGATAATTTTCAAATCTGGATTGCCAAAGATCCTACCATCATTCATCAGTAATAAAGAATACAGTGCTGGAGTGACTCAGCAGGACAGGCAACATCTCTGGAGGACATGTATAAGTGACGTTTTGGGTTAGGACCTTCTTCAGATGGTCTGAAGAAGGTGCTGACCAGGCATGCCGTTTATCCATGTCATCCAGCGATCTTGCTTGACCCATTAAGTTACTCTGGCAACTTCTGTTCTACGCAGGATTCCAGCATCTGCAGCTTCTTGTGTCTTTCAGCAACATGTAGTCAGCAATATGTTTTTGCTTCTAGAGTATATGATAGGGTCTGCAGTGTTGCAATTAACTGGAGTTAGCACCATTCTGACCAATTAATCCTTTGGTCGCTTTTCAGGGCCTGGGAAATTCATCCCGTTAATGGCATTTACTAATACAAAGCTTATTTGTTTTGGAGCTGGTTGATTTATTCAAAATGTCAGAGCAACACCTGTTGCAGTACCACTTCGCCAAGTAGACCAGTCATGCTTAATGGCTGATCTACTTGGGATAGACAAAAAGGAAAAGGAGGTGGGGTAGCGTTGCTGGTGAGAGAGGAGATTAATGCAATTGAAAGGAAGGATATTAGCTTGGAGGATGTGGAATTGATATGGGTAGAGCTGCAAAACTCTAAGGGGCAGAAAATGCTAGTGGGAATAGTGTACAGGCCCCCTAACAGTAGTAGTGGAGTTGGGGATGGCATCAAACAGGAAATTAGAAATGTGTGCAACAAGAGTAAAACAGTTATAATGGGTGACTTCAATCTACATATAGATTGGGTGAATCAAATGGGCAGGGGTGCTGAGGAAGAGGATTTCTTGGAATGTATGCGGTATAGTTTTCTAAACCAACATGCAGGGGAACCAACGAGAGAGCAGGCTATTCTAGACAGGGTATTGAGTAATAACCATATAAATAACCATATAACCATATAACAATTACAGCACGGAAACAGGCCCTCTCGGCCCTTCCTGTTCGTGCCGACCATTTGTTTTCCCCTAGTCCCATCTACCTGCACTCAGACCATACCCCTCCATTCCCTTCACGTCCATATACCTATCCACTTTACTCTTAAATGTTAAAATCGATCCTGCCTCCACCACTTCTGCTGGAAGCTCATTCCACACAGCCACCACCCTCTGAGTAAAGAAGTTCCCCCTCACGTTACCCCGAAACTTCTGTCCCTTAATTCTCATGTCATGCCCTCTTGTTTGAATCTTCCCTACCCTCAATGGGAAAAACGTATCCACGTCAACTCTGTCTATCCCTTTCATCATTTTAAAGACCTCAATCAAGTAATGAGGAAGGGTTAATTAGCAGTCTTGTTGTGCGTGGCCCCTTGGGCAGGAGTGACCATAATATGGTTGAGTTCTTCATTAGGATGGTGAGTGACATAATTAAGTCAGAAACAAGGGTTCTGAACTTAAACAAAGGTAACTTTGAAGGTATGAGATGTGAATTGGCCATTTTAGACTGGCAAGTGATTCTTAAAGGGTTGACAGTGGATGTGCAATGGAAGGTATTTAAAGACTGCATGGATGAACTACAACAATTGTTCATCCCAGTTTGGCAAAAGAATAAATCAGGAAGGTAATGCATCCATGGATAACAAGGGAAATCAGGGATAGTATAAAAACAAAAGATGAAGCATACAAATTAGCCAGAAAAATCAACCTACCAGAGGGCTGGGAGAAATTCAGAGTCCAGCAGAGGAGGACAAAAGGCTTAATTAGGAAAGGCAAAATAGATTATCAAAGAAAACTGGCAGGGAACATAAAAACTGACTGCAAATGTTTTTATAGATATGTGAAGAGAAAGAGATTAGTTAAAACAAATGTAGGTCCCTTGCAGTCAGAAACAGGTGAGTTGATCATGGGGAACAAGGACATAGCAGACCAATTAAATAACTTCTTTGGTTCTGGCTTCACTAAGGAAGACATAAATAATCTGCCGGAAATAGCAGGGGACCGGGGGTCAAATAAGATGGAGGAACTGAGTGAAATCCAGGTTAGCCGGGAAGTGGTGATGGGTAAATTGTACGGATTAAAGGCTGATAAATCCCCAGAACCAGATAGTCTGCATCCCAGAGTACTCAAGGAAGTAGCCACAGAAATAGTGGATGCATTAGTGATAACTTTTCAAAACTCCTTAGATTCTGGGGTAGTTCCTGAGCATTGGAGGGTAGCTAATGTAACCCCACTTTTTAAAAAAGGAGGGAGAGAGAAAACGGGGAATTACAGACCAGTTAGTCTAACATCGGTAGTGGGGAAACTGCTAGAGTCAGTTATTAAAGATGGGATAGCAGTACATTTGGAAAGTGGTGAAATCATTGGACAAAGTCAGCATGGATTTACGAAAGGTAAATCATGTCTGACGAATCTTATAGAATTTTTCGAGGATGTAACTAGTAGAGTGGATAAGGGAGAACCAGTGGATGTGTTATATCTAGACTTTCAGAAGGCTTTCGACAAGGTCCCACATGAGAGATTAGTATACAAACTTAAAGCACACGGTATTGGGGGTTCAGAACTGGCTGGCAGACAGGAAGCAAAGGGTAGGAGTAAACGGGTCCTTTTCAGAATGGCAGGCAGTGACTAGTGGGGTACCGCAAGGCTTAGTGCTGGAACCCCAGCTTTTTACAATATATATTAATGATGTGGACGAGGGAATTGAATGCAACATCTCCAAGTTTGCGGATGACACTAAGCTGGGAGGGTAATGTTAGGTGTGAGGAGGATGCTAGGAGGCTGAAAGGTGACTTGGATAGGCTGAGTGAGTGGGCAAATGCATGGCAGATGCAGTATAATGTGGATAAATGTGAGGTTATCCACTTTGGTGGCAAAAACAGGAGGGTAGACTATTTTCTGAATGGTGGCAGATTAGGAAAAGGGGAGATGCAACGTGACCTGGGTGTCATGGTACACCAATCATTGAAAGTAGGCATGCAGGTGCAGCAGGTAGTGAAGAAAGCAAAGGGTATGTTAGCATTCATAGCGAAAGGATTTGAGTATAGGAGCAGGGAGGTTCTACTGCAGTTGTACAGGGTTTTGGTGAGACCACACCTGGAGTATTGCGTACAGTTTTGGTCTCCAAATCTAAGGAAAGACATTCTTGCCATAGAGGGGGTACAGAGAAGGTTCACCAGACTGATTCCTGGGATGTCAGGACTTTCATATGAGGAAAAACTGGATAGACTCGGCTTGTACTCGGTAGAATTTAGAAGACTGAGGGGGGATCTTATAGAAACTTACAAAATTCTTAAGGGGTTAGGCAGGCTAGATGCAGGAAGATTGTTCCCGATGTTGGGGAGGTCCAGAACAAGAGGTCACAGTCTAAGGATAAGGGGGAATTCCTTTAGGACCGAGATGAGGAAAACATTTTTCACACAGAGTGGTGAGTCTCTGGAATTCTCTGCCACAGAAGGTAGTTGAGGCCAGTTCATTGGCTATATTTAAGAGGGAGTTAGATGTGGCATTTGTGACTAAAGCGATCAGGGGGTATGGAGAGAAGGCAGGTACAGGATACCGAGTTAGATGATCAGCCATGATCATATTGAATGGCGGTGCAGGCTCGAAGGGCCGAATGGCCTACTCCTGCACCTATTTTCTACGTTTCTATCTGCAGCTATTTAGTTTAGGTCACACTTGTAATGAATTAAGCCAAGAACGGAAGATAAGAAAGTTCCATAATTATTCTGTACAGTTTGCTAGCCTTTTAGTCTGTTAGTTTCATGCTTTCAGTCAGTGAACTTTATTCCCTCTGGCCTTGCTGAAATACATAATGTAATGATTTATGAATCTACTTGCAGTAATCTGCTTACTAGATTTAATGTAGATTTGCATAATGCTGTTTAATCAGAGAGCTGACAATGTGTGGCTCACAGACAAAATGGTTAGCGCATTATAATTACATTGACGCATTAATTCAAGTATAAAGTATCCATCAATTCAGTTAACTTTTGGGCAGGTATTTTGAAATGTATTCTTTCATGTTAAAAGGCAAAAGAAAGAGTCTGAAAAGATAGTTTGGATTTCAAAAAACAATCCACAAAATGTATTTTCATGTCTAACAATTATTATCATGTGTAACAAAGTACAGTGAAAATATTTTGTGGTGTGCTAATCAGATAGCAGAAAGACTATTATTACAATCGAGCTGCCCATTAAAGAAGTGATTAAAGAATTGGACAGAAAGGATAAGGTTGTGTAAGAAATTGTTACTTAGGGGAGCCAAGTAAGCAAGATAGAGTCAGTGCCCCAAAGTATGGAAATAGATCCTTCGGCCCATCATGTTCATGCTAGCCATCAAGTACCAATCTTATGCCAATCATTATTTCTAGATCTCAGTTATGGCTTCTGTGCCTTAACTTTTCAAATTTCCATCTAAATATCTATTAAATGTTGAGAATACCTTCCATCACATCCTCTCAGGCAGTGTATTCCAGCTTTCAACCAACCTTCGGTAAAAACTTTATTCCACAAAATTCCCCTCTAAATTCTCAATCTCCTTATTCTAAACCTACATTGAGACATAGAAAATAGGTGCAGGAGTGGGCCATTCGGCCCTTCGAGTCTGCACCGCCATTCAATATGATCATCGCTGATCATCCAACTCAGTATCCCGTACGTGCCTTCTCCCCATACCCCCTGATCCCTCTAGCAACAAGGGCCACATCTAACTCCCTCTTAAATATAGCCAACGAACTGACCTCAACTACCTTCTGTGGCAGAGAATTCCAGAAACTCACCACTCTCTGTGTGAAAAATGTTTTTCTCATCTCGGTCCTAAAAGATTTCCCCCTTATCCTTTAACTGTGACCCCTTATTCTGGACTTCCCCAACATCGGGAACAATCTTCCTGCATCTAGCCTGTCCAACCCCTTCATACGTCTCTGCCGTGGAGAAACAAAATCTCAATATCTCTCCTATCTTGCCACTTATACATTGCCACTGTATATTTGAATCATATTACTCATCCGATTTTTCTGCTCCAAAGAAAATAATACCAAACTTTCAAGTTTTTCTTCATTGCAATCTCCTGCCTTGAGTCAATAGTACTTTATTGTCACAAAGTTTGGTATTATATCCAGTGAAATTCTTTGTTTAGCATACAATTCATTAAAATCATACTATACATAAGCACAAACGTACATAAGAAAAGGAGCGCAACTTTTGTAGTGTAAAAATGGTAGTTTTCTTCTGAGGTAATACACAGTTGCTACATTTCCAGCGCCATCTTTCATTTTTGAAGTTTGAAGTTCTTAAAAATATCAAGTCTTCCCTTGGCCTTAAAGGCCCGTTTCCCTGGCGGTGGGACTGGGCTTCCAATAGCATTGTGTGATACGTTTCATTCAACCCTCTGGGACATCTTAATGCCTCCTACTTTAACTTGTTCTGGAGTTACAATATCTCCAACCCTCCCACCCCTATCACCAAAATTTCCAACGGACATCTCTTTCTCCAGAGTGAGTACAGAGGAGAATTATGCATGTAAGACATTGTTTGCATCCTCTGGCTCACTGCACAGATTGCCCCTTGATCCCCACCCTTTCCCTAGTTATCCCCTTGCTGTAAATATGCATGAAATGATTTGGGATTTTCCTTAACCTCGTTCATTAGTGCTATTTCGTACTCCGTCTGCATTGTCTTAATTAATCCTTTCTAAATCCCTGCAGTTCCTCATACCAGTTACATGCTTCCCTTTATGGAACCCTTGACATTCAAAGTTATTAGACTTGTTGGTCGTGTCTTTCACCCTTATGGGAACTAGTTAGCTCTGAACTCTCACTGTTTCAATTTTGAATATCTTCCTCTGGTCAAGTCGAGAGTGTTTTATTGTCAGGCTGTCTGTCACAACATACAACCCGATAACCCATTATTTCCTTCAGTTAAATATTGGGATGGTAGCCCTATTGTCATTTGCCACTCAACTATTACATTTGTTTACCTCACTGATTATTTATAACCCCCCCTCCCCCCAATTCCTTTGACAGGTTGAGTAGAAATATCCCCAATCTTGTTGTTTTATTAATTGAACACGTGGATGAACATACTCAAGGAGTGTAATTAGATGGAAACTGATTCAGATGCGATATTTAAGAGCTTGTTCAAAGAAGGGGCATATTTTAAAGGAGTAACAGAGATATTTGCAGGGGAATGTGTGAGGAGATTATTATTTGTCTTTAGTTTTAGCTTGAACCAGGACATCTGAAGATTCAAAGTTTAATATAATAATTGTGCTGATACTGACCCCAACCAACCACGTAATGAATATCATCCATTCCGGAGGTTTTACTTTTATGATGCCATTTAAACTTCACTTGGATTTCAATCACTTCAATGTAAAAGTCATTGGGAATGGGGAGCATTGGAACAAAAATTTGCCCTCGGTACATATTAACTGTAATATAATAATGTATGCATGTTGGTAGGTGCAATCAAAACAAAGATCTTTTTATCATTGTTGTGTTATGAATACCACAGAAAATATTATGTACTCTCAAGATCACATTTAATAGAATAATATTGCTTAAATATATAGTTTTTGGACTTTGCATTTCGGAATAGTCCCAGCTGAGAGGAAGACAGCAAAATACTGAAAATATTGGGGGTATAAAAGACTTCAGGACAGTTTGTTAGAAAATTGAAAGAAATGGTAACAGAATACTTATACAGCTGAGTGAGTATAATTTTATGGATGAGAAATTGTGTTCAACCAATTGATGACTTCTTTGACAAAGTAACTAGGATGTTAGATAAAAAGGAAGCCAATGGATGTAGCAAATTTTGTTATGCATAATTTGGTCTGTGAAGTGCCCCATAAAAGATTACCGCATTAGATAAGAGCCTGTGGACTTGAACATAATAGATTAAGTTAAGGGGGTCAGATATAGAAACATAGAAAACATAGAAATTAGGTGCAGGAGTAGGCCATTCAGCCCTTCGAGCCTGCACCGCCATTCAATATGATCATGGCTGATCATCCAACTCAGTATCCCGTACCTGCCTTCTCTCCATACCCTCTGATCCCCTTAGCCACAAGGGCCACATCCAACTCACTCTTAAATATAGCCAATGAACTGGCCTCAACTACCCTCTGTGGCAGAGAGTTCCAGAGACTCACCACTCTCTGTGTGAAGAAAGTCTTTCTCATCTCGGTCTTAAAGGATTTCCCCCTTATCCTTAAGCTGTGACCCCTTGTCCTGGACTTCCCCAACATCGGGAACAATCTTCCTGCATCTAGCCTGTCCAACCCCTGAAGAATTTTGTAAGTTTCTATAAGATCCCCTCTTAATCTCCTAAATTCCAGAGAGTATAAACCGAGTCTATCCAGTCTTTCTTCATAAGACAGTCCTGACATCCCAGGAATCAGTCTGGTGAACCTTCTCTGCACTCCCTCTATGGCAATAATGTCCTTCCTCAGATTTGGAGACCAAAACTGCACGCAATACTCCAGGTGTGGTCTCACCAAGACCCTGTACAACTGAAGTAGAACCTCCCTGCTCCTGTATTTAAGAGTAAAGTGGATAGGTATATGGACGTGAAGGGAATGGAGGGGTATGGTCTGAGTGCAGGTAGATGGGACTAGGGGAAAACAAATGGTCGGCACGGACTGGAAGGGCTGAGAGGGCCTGTTTCCGTGCTGTAATTGTAATATGGTTATTATATGGTTATATGGGGTTTTATGTGTGGGCCAGATACATTGTCAGTGCAGAGGGGCTAGGAGCAAGGCCAAGTGTGCATCCAGAGTCAAGGTCTGGAATAGTACTAGGTGTGCAGTCAAAGCTGGGACCAGGGGAGTGTTCAGCACTGGGTACATAGAAACATAGAAAATAGGTGCATGAGTAGGCCATTTGGCCCTTCGAGCCTGCACCGCCTTTCAATATGATCATGGCTGATCATCCAACTCAGTATCCTGTACCTGCCTTCTCTCCATACCCCCGATCCCTTTAGCCACAAGGGCCACATCTAACTCCCTCTTAAATATATCCAATGAACTGGCCTCAACTACCTTCTGTGGCAGAGAATTCCAGAGACTCACCACTCTGTGTGAAAAATGTTTTCCTCATCTCGCTCCTAAAGGAATTCCCCCTTATACTTAGACTGTGACCCCTTGTTCTGGACCTCCCCAACATCGGGAACAATCTTCATGCATCTAGCCTATCCAACCCCTTAAGAATTTTGTAAGTTTCTTTAAGATCCCCCCTCAGTCTTCTAAATTCTAGCGAGTACAAGCCAAGTCTATCCAGTCTTTCCTCATATGAAAGTTCTGACATCCCAGGAATCAGTCTGGTGAACCTTCTCTGTATGGCAAGAATGTCTTTTCTCAGATTTGGAGACCAAAACTGTACGCAATACTCCAGGTGTGGTCTCACCAAAACCCTGTACAACTGCAGTAGAACCTCCCTGCTCCTATACTCAAATCCTTTCGCTATGAATGCTAACATACCATTTGCTTTCTTCACTGCCTGCTGCACCTGCATGCCTACTTTCAATGATTGGTGTACCATGACACGCAGGTCTCGTTGCATCTCCCCTTTTCCTAATTTGCCACCATTAAGATAATAGTCTACCATCCTGTTTTTGCCACCAAAGTGGATAACCTCACATTTATCCACATTATACTGCATCTGCCATGCATTTGCCCACTCACCCAGCCTATCCAAGTCACCGTGTCATCTGCAAACTTGGAGATGTTGCATTCAATTCCCTCGTCCAAATAATTAATATATATTGTAAATAGCTGGGGTCCCAGCACTGAGCCTTGTGGTACCCCACTAGTCACTGCCTGCCATTCTGAAAAGCACCCGTTTACTCCTACCCTTTGCTTCCTGTCTGCCAGCCAGTTCTCTATCCACATTAATACTGAACCCCTAATACCGTGTGCTTTAAGTTTGCTTAAGTAAGCACAATACCGTGTGCTTAAGTACCTAAGCAGGTAAACAGCTATGATCAGGGTAGAATAGGGGGCCAGGTGTAAGGCTGGACTCGGGGTCAGGAATGAGAGAAGGTATGCAACTCGAGTCGGGGTCAGGAGTGGTACCAGGTGTGCAGTGAGACCCAGGTTGGTCAACACGGGCCGAGTGTTTGATAATAATCTGATTTCCCTACATGAATATACTAAGATCATTCACGTGCTGTGGGTCACATGTTCATCAGAGCCTGGGCTCTACTGTGGAATGTACTTAAGAATATAATTTAGTCTAACCTTATTCATAGCTAATGCAATTTAAAGCATATATATTGCATTCAAGTGTAAGTTAAAAGACTCGCTACAGTATGCACCATGTTGCACAATTTCAAGCTGAAAAATGCAAAAGCTCTGTACTGATGGAAGGCAGTAGATTCACCTTCCGTACCCTTTCTCTCTCTCCCCCCCGCGGCCGGTCCGCTCCCTCGGGCTTGGTCTCTCGCAATTTCTCACTTCCAACTCTCACCCAATGTTGGCAGCTCTGGAGTTTGTACGTTCACCCCATGACTGCGTGGGTTTTCTTCTGGTGTTCCGGTTTCCTCCCATACACCAAAGATGCACAGGATTGTAGGTTAATTGGGTAAAAATTGTAAATTATCCCTTGTGTGTAGAATAGTGTTACTGTACAGTGATCACTGGTTGGTGTGGGCAGCGGGCCATAGGGCCTGTTTCAGCTTGGATCTCCAAACTAAAATAAATTTGATCCAGTAAACCCCTTCTCTCAGCTTAATAAGCTCTCCTGGACACACTTTCAACATTTTGCTATATCAAAGCTTTTCACAACAACGCAATAGTAGTGGCAGTAAAAAAGAAAGAAATGGTATGGAGAGCAGAAGATGAGTTACAATTTTTAATATGTTAAGATCAAAAATAGTCTTTTGTTTCAACTGGTTGCTTGGAGTTTGTTGCAATTCTGGGAGCCGCATGTATATTGAACAAAGGATTTTATATCTTTTAACATATATGGGCACTGGTCCAAAATTGTAGTTTGTTATGAATAAATCCTGGAGAGAGGCCACTTTACAGATGACCTACAGGAAACAGAAAAGTTGAGTTGTTGAATTTAATATCGAATCATTCCAGGTCATAATACACACCTGAAGGATTGTGTACAGTTTTGGTCTCCTAATTTGAGGAAGGACATGCTTGCTATTGAGGGAGTGCAGCTTGGGTTCACCAGGTTAATTCCCGGGATGGCGAGATTGACAAATGATGAAAGAATGGGTTGACTGGGCACTGGAATTTAGAAGGGTGAGAGGGTATCTTGCAGAAACATAAAATCTTAAGGGATTGTACAGGCTAGATGCAGGAAAAATGTTCATGATGTTGGAGGAGTCCAGAATTGGGGGTCACAGTAACAATAAAGGGTAGCCCATTTAGGACTGAGATGAGGAAAATCTTTTTCACCCAGAGAGTAGTGAATCTGTGGAATTCTCTGCCACAGAAGGCAGTGGAGGCCAATTCAGTCTGAAGAAGGGTCTCGACCCGAAACGTCGCCTATCTCCTTCGCTCCTTAGATGCTGCTGCACCCGCTGAGTTTCTCCAGCTTTTTGTGTACCCTCGAGGCCAATTCAATGATGTTTTTTTCAAGAGAGAGTTTAACCATATAACCATATAACAATTACAGCACAGAAACAGGCCCTCTCGGCCCTTCCAGTCCGTGCCGACCATTTGTTTTCCCCTAGTCCCATCTACCTGCACTCAGACCATACCCCTCCATTCCCTTCACGTCCATATACCTATCCACTTTACTTTTAAATGTTAAAATCGATCCTGCTTCCACCACTTCTGCTGGAAGCTCATTCCACACAGCCACCACCCTCTGAGTAAAGAAGTTCCCCCTCACGTTACCCCTAAACTTCTGTCCCTGTTTGGTACAGTTTGATAGAGCTCTTAGGACTAATGGAATCGAGGGATATGGGGAAAAAGCAGGAACGGGGTACTGATTTTCGATGATCAGCCATGATCATATTGAATGGCGGTGCTAGCTTGAAGGGCCGAATGGCCTACTCTTGCACCTATTTCCTATGTTTCTCGAGTGGTTTCCTGTTGTGGGCCCTTAGCCTGTGCTTTGTGGACAATACAATTTGTATACAATGCTCTTCATTTCAAAACTGTACGGATATGTAGTTCACATCATAACAGGTTTTTTTAAAGACTGGTTCTCGTTTGTGTTAACGCCTGATTGTTCTATGTCTGACAATCTGTAACAGATGGGGCAAAGTGAATATCTCTGATAGGGCCAGGATTACTGTGGAAGTGTTTTAATGAAGTCATCTGCTTGATAGAAAAATTACGGCATAGAGAGAGAGGGAGAGAGGGAGTGTGCATGCAAATGAGAGAGAGGGAGTGCAAACAACAGAATAAAAACTGCAAAATCAAACCTGTAGAAAAGGTTTGGCAGGTCAGGCGGTATTAATAGAGAGAGAATAATTTAGGTCACTTTATTGATGACCTACAGGAAACAGAAAAGGTGAGTTGTCCAAAGTTGTTGAATTTAATATCAAGTCCTTCTAGGTCAGACTTTTCTATCAATAATGACTATTGATCCCTGACTCTGTTGTCACTCATCATCAGTAGGTGTTTATCTCGGACTACAATTACTCTCTACGAGCAACAAGCTTAGCACAGTTTAATCAATCACTGTCTTGAAGCGGCACTGTGTGAGTTTAGCTATTGGGAAATAAAAGCTGATAATTTATATACTGAGTGTGTAGGAAAGAACTGCAGATGCTGGTTTAAATCGAAGGTAGACACAAAATTCTGGAGTAGCTCAGCGGGACAGGCGGCATCTCTAGAGAGAAGGAATGGGTGACATTTCGGGTCGAGACCCTTCTTCCGACTGATGTCCGCGGAGTGGGCGGGACAGAGATAGAATGTAGTCGGAGACAGTAAGATTGGTGGGAGAACTGGGGAGGAGATGGAGAGAGGGAAAGCAAGGATACTGTAGATGAAGTTGGAGGAGATGCAAGTGAACCTCTGCCCTGCCTGAAAAGACTTGGGGTCCTTGGATGGAGTCGAGAGGGGAGATAAAGGGACAGGTGTTGCATCTCCTGTGGTTGCAGGGGAAAGTACCTGGGAAGATGGTGTTTTGGGTGGGAAGGGAGGTTGACCAGGGAGTTGCGGAGGAAACGGTCTCTGCGGAAAGCAGAAAGGGGTGGAGATGGGAAGATGTGGCCAGTAGTGGGATCCCGTTGGAGGTGGTGAAAGTGTTGGAGGATTGTATGCTGTATGCGACGGCTGATGGGGTGGAAGGTGAGGACAAGGGGGACTCTGTCCTTGTTGCGAATGGGGGGAGGGTGAGCAAGAGCAGAGCTGTGGGATATCGTGGAGACCCTAGTGAGAGCCTCATCTATAATGGAAGAGGGGAACCCCCGTTTACTAAAGAACGGGGAGATCTCCGATGATCTAGTATGGAAAACCTCATCCTGGGCACAGATGCGGTGTAGACGGAGCAATTGGGAGTAGGGGATAGAGTATTTACAGGAAGCAGGGTGGGAAGAAGTGTGGTCTGGATAGCTATGGGAGTCAGTTGGTTGATAGTAGATGTCTACACTGCCATAATTCAAAGTCAAACATTTATTCTTAAAACAACTGAATATTAGATTTCACAATCCTTGTTAAGGATACATTCCACCCCCCACGGAACCCAGCTGTCCCAGAAATCATCCAGGGTGCCCATGGACAGCGTGCAGTCCCTCTTACACCCGGGCGCGGATGTAACCCAGGAAAAGAGGCAGGCAGCCGGCTCAGGTAGAGCCCTTTTCCACATGGCGCAGTGACTCGCAGGTGGCCAGCTTATCCAGGCCCAGGTGTAACCCAATTCTCGGTTCTACCCTCTTCCCTACGCACACAGTGTCCAGAGATGAGGATGGTGGGTGTGAAGTGCAGCCAGAAGCAACAGAGCAGCCCCTTCAGATATAGGAACAGTGGCTGCAACCTCACACACTCCATATATACAGACTCATCCAGCACACAAAAGTGGCAGGCAGCTGGCCAGTCTGTGAACCAGCACGGAAACAGGTTACGTTTAATAAAAAATAACCTATTCAATTATTATGAAAATAATATTTACAGAACAAAAAAATGATAACACACCCACCATCATAATATAAAATCACCAAATTAACTTATCACTAAATTTTCAAATAACTATAATCACCATCCTTGTCAAGGATACATTTCAACCCGCCCGTGGTGCCCAGCGGTCCCGGAAATCCCCCAGGATGCCTGTGGACAGCGCATTGTCCCTCTCAAGTGAGACCGCATTTGGAATATTGTGTTCAGTTCTGGGCAACATGTTCTAGGAAAGATACTGTCAAGCAGCTTGAAAGGGTTCAGATAAGATTTACAAGGATGTTGTCAGGACGAGAGGGTGTGAGCTATAGGGAGAGGTTGAGCAGGCTGGGTCTCTATTCCATGGAGCGCAAGGGGATGAGGGGAGATCTTATAGACGTATACAAAATCATGAGAGGAATAGATTGGGTAGATGCACAGAGTCTTTTGCCCAGAGTTGGGGAATGGAGGACCAGAGGACATAGGTTCAAGGTGAAGGGGAAAAGATTTAACAGGAATCCGAAGGGTAACTTTTTCACTCAAAGGGTGGTGGGTGTATGAAAGAAGCTGCCAGAGGAGGTAGTTGAGGCTGGGACTATCCCATCGTTTAAGAAACTGTTAGACAGGCACATGGATAGGACAGGTTTGGAGGGATATGGACCTAGCGCAGGCAAGTGGGACGCGTGTAGCTGGGACATTGTTGGCCAGTGTGGGCGAGTAGGCCCAAAGGGCCTGTTTCCACGCTGTGTCACTCTCCATATAGGTGTGGAACACAGACTCATCCAGCCCGCAAAGGTATTGAAAGAGGTTACATGGGACTCCTCTGTGTTATACCGTCCACTCCAGGTCCACGATGTAAAGGGGGTGAATGGAGCGCTGAGCATGGTTGGGAGCACTGAGCGGACTCGCTGCTGGGTCGGTGAGGCCCACTGGAGTCTGGGCTTCTCGCATCTGCTCATTTTCCCATCTCGGCTGTTTCTGTGATCCTCTCCCACAGTTTCTGTTCATTTTTAATTTGCAAATCATTCAGGTTATGAACAGTTCTCAGGAACTGAATGCCGTCGTAACTTGAGGACTGTCCTGTACGTGTCACAGTTCTGCAAGACGTAGCTCTCAAGGTCAGACACCCAATAGGAGCAATATTGGCTGAGTTCATGTAATATAACAACCATATAACAATTACAGCACGGAAACAGGCCCTCTCGGACCTTCCAGTCCGTGCCGACCATTTGTTTTCCCCTAGTCCCATCTACCTGCACTCAGACCATACCCCTCCATTCCCTTCACGTCCATATACCTATCCACTTTACTTTTAAATGTTAAAATCGATCCTGCCTCCACCACTTCTGCTGGAAGCTCATTCCACACAGCCACCACCCTCTGAGTAAAGAAGTTCCCCCTCATGTTACCCCTAAACTTCTGTCCCTTAATGCTCATGTCATGCCCTCTTGTTTGAATCTTCCCTGCCCTCAATGGGAAAAACGTATCCACGTCAACTCTGTCTATCCCTTTCATCATTCTAGTAAATCTCCTCTGTACTCTCTCTATTTTGTTGACATCCTTCCTATAATTAGGCGACCAAAATTGTACACCATACTCCAGAATTGGTCTTACCAATGCCTTGTACAATTTCGGGTTAGGAATAAATAGATGAATTAATTAAGTTTGAGAGAAACAGTATTGAATTATTAGTTGAATTTTATGATTTATATTTCAGCTTTTTAAAGGAATGCAAAGATGTGGAGCTATCATTCGGTGATTTGACTGCAAAGTCGGATTTCTTTAAAGGAACCAAGAAGGGAACTCTGTACTTGACCCCATACAGGGTAAGTTTCTGATCACAGAATGATTTCAACCCTGAATTCAAATTGTTGGTCTGACCACAGATTTCTTCACTAAAGCAACTTAATGGAATGTTATCAAATGTCAATTATGCAATTGGCATCTCTATAGTTTGCCAGGTTCAAAGAAATAAAAAAACATAACTTAACATATTTTCTATTCTACCTAATATGTCCTTAAACACAACTTCAAGATGTGTTCCAATGATTTGCTACCCTTTGAAACATAGAAACATAGAAACATAGAAATTAGGTGCAGGAGTAGGCCATTCAGCCCTTCGAGCCTGCACCGCCATTCAATATGATCATGGCTGATCATCCAACTCAGTATCCCGTACCTGCCTTCTCTCCATACCCTCTGATCCCCTTAGCCACAAGGGCCACATCCAACTCACTCTTAAATATAGCCAATGAACTGGCCTCAACTACCCTCTGTGGCAGAGAGTTCCAGAGACTCACCACTCTCTGTGTGAAGAAAGTCTTTCTCATCTCGGTCTTAAAGGATTTCCCCCTTATCCTTAAGCTGTGACCCCTTGTCCTGGACTTCCCCAACATCGGGAACAATCTTCCTGAATCTAGCCTGTCCAACCCCTTAAGAATTTTGTAAGTTTCTATAAGATCCCCTCTTAATCTCCTAAATTCCAGAGAGTATAAACCGAGTCTATCCAGTCTTTCTTCATAAGACAGTCCTGACATCCCAGGAATCAGTCTGGTGAACCTTCTCTGCACTCCCTCTATGGCAATAATGCCCTTCCTCAGATTTGGAGACCAAAACTGCACGCAATACTCCAGGTGTGGTCTCACCAAGACCCTGTACAACTGAAGTAGAACCTCCCTGCTCCTGTACTCAAATCCTTTTGCTATGAAAGCTAACATACCATTCGCTTTTTTCACTGCCTGCTGCACCTGCATGCCTACTTTCAATGACTGGTGTACCATGACACCCAGGTCTCGCTGCATCTCCCCTTTTCCTAATCGGCCACCATTTAAATAATAGTCTGCTTTCCTGTTTTTGCCACCAAAGTGGATAACCTCACATTTATCCACATTATACTGCATCTGCCAAACATTTGCCCACTCACCCAGCCTATCCAAGTCACCTTGCAGTCTCCTAGCATCCTCCTCACAGCGAACACTGCCCCCCAGCTTAGTGTCATCCGCAAACTTGGAGATATTGCCTTCAATTCCCTCATCCAGATCATTAATATATATTGTAAATAGCTGGGGTCCCAGCACTGAGCCCTGCGGTACCCCACTAGTTACTGCCTGCCATTGTGAAAAGGACCCGTTTACTCCTACTCTTTGCTTCCTGTTTGCCAGCCAGTTCTCTATCCACATCAATACTGAACCCCTAATACCGTATGCTTTAAGTTTGTATACTAATCTCTTATGTGGGACCTTGTCGAAAGCCTTCTGGAAGTCCAGATATACCACATCCACTGGTTCTCCCTTATCCACGCTACTAGTTACATCCTCGAAAAATTCCACAAGATTCGTCAGACATGATTTACCTTTTGTAAATCCATGCTGACTTTGTCCAATGATTTCACCACTTTCCAAATGTGCTGCTATCCCATCTTTAATAACTGACTCTAGCAGTTTCCCCACTACCGATGTTAGACTAACTGGTCTGTAATTCCCCGTTTTCTCTCTCCCTCCCTTCTTAAAAAGAGGGGTTACATTTGCTACCCGCCAATCCTCAGGAACTACTCCAGAATCTAAAGAGTTTTGAAAGATTATCACTAATGCATCCACTATTTCCTGAGCTACTTCCTTAAGTACTCTAGGATGCAGCCTATCTGGCCCTGGGGATTTATCGGCCTTTAATCTATTCAATTTACCCAACACCACTTCCCGACTGACCTGGATTTCACTCAATTCCTCCTTTGACCCACAGTCCCCTGCTATTTCAGGCAGATTATTTATGTCTTCCTTAGTGAAGACGGAACCAAAGTAGTTCGGAATGAAGAAACATTCTCATCTCAGCCCTGACAAGCCATTCCCTATGTTGAGTCATTGACCTCTGTTTCGAACACCCCAGCCAGGGAAAACATAACCCCTGAATGTATCATGCCGTGCCCTGGAACCAATATGTACTGTTCAATGAGAAAAAAAGACACAAAGTGCTAGAAAAACTCAGCAGGTCAGGCAGTATCTCTGGAGAACATGGATAGCCATTTCAGGACAGGACCTTCTTTAGACTGATTGTTGCAGTGGGGAAAATAGAAGAGTAATGGGCAGGACAAAGTCTGGCAGATACGGGTGAGGGGGGGGAGGGGAGAGAGTGGGGGTGCTTGGCATATGGTTGGACAAAGGCCACAGAGGAAAAGACAAAAAGTGTAAAATAAGGTTAGAAAAAGTGCAAAATGTGAAGTTTGGGGAAGGAATGTAGGTGGAAGGGAATGGGGGAAGGCGAAAGGGAGAAATAGATGCGCATGAGGCTGGGCACGGGGAAGAGAGAGGAAAATCTTGGGTGAGGTGTTTGTATGTTAGTTATCTGATATTGAGAATTCAATGTTCACACTGTTGGGTTGTAAGCTAGCAACGCTTTTAATTAGAAACCCAAGAAGGGATTCGGCCTGAAACGTTGCCTATTTCCTTCACTCCATAGATGCTGCTGCACCCGCTGAGTTTCTCCAGCACTTTTGTCTACCAATGCTTTCAATTAGATCTTCTCTCTCCTAATAAACTCCAGAGAGTTGAGCCCCAGTTTGCTTAATCTCTTCAATCCCACACGTATTTCTTATCCTCAAGGAAATAAAACAGTATTCTTAATTCATTCTCGCCAGGAACCGGTGTAATGCAAGAAGATGTTGTTACTCTTCAACTCAAATCCCCTTTCAGTACACAGGTCACCGAGGTATATAAAGGATGTGGTTGCGATGGGGAGGGTGCAGACGAGATTCTCCAGCATGTTTAAAAAAGAACTGCAGATGCTGGAAAAATCGAAGGTACACAGAAATGCTAGAGAAACTCAGCGGGTGAGGCAGCATCTATGGAGAGAAGGAATAGGCAATGTTTCAGGTCGACACCCTTCTTCAGACCCTTATTCACCAGCATGATGTGCAGGAAGGTCTGAAGAAGGGTCTCGACCCAAAACCTTACCCATTGCTTCTATCTAAAGATGCTGCCTGTCCCGCTGAGTTACTCCAACATATTGTATCTATCTTCACCAGCATGCTGCCTAGGATGGAGTAGTTCAATTGTGAGGAGAGATTGGAGGAGCTAGGTCTTTTCTGCCTGGAATGGAGGAGGTAAGAGGAGACAAAATGGATATATAATGGTGTATAAAATAGAGGGTTATAAATAATGTACACTGTAGGAAGCTTGCATCCACATCAGAAGTAGATAGAAGGAGCGCATGCGGTTTAGGGTGGGGGGGAATAGATTAAGAGGGGATGTGAGGGGGGGGGGTTCTTCACTCAGAGAGCGTTGAGTACGAGGGGGGTGATGGAGTTGGATCACTGACAGCATTTAAGGAGAGTCTGCCTGAATCATTGTCATAAAGGCTGTGACCAAGGGCTGGGAGATGGGATTAATATAAAAGGCTCCCCACTGGTTAGTTGGGCTGAATGGTCTGTTTCCCTGATGCAGTATTCAGTGATTTTAGTCGCACACCACTTTCTCCCTTAACTGACCAGCTTTTAGGAATGTGCAGGAAGGAACTGCAGATGCTAGTTTATACCAGATGAACACAAAAGCTGGAGTAACTCAGTGGGACAGGCAGCATCTCTGGAGAAAAGGAATAGGTGATATTTGGGAAGAGGGTCTCGACCCAAAACATCACCTATTCCTTTTCTCCACAAGGATTCACTGTGTTGATCATAATTTATACTAAAATCAGTGGTGTCGCGTGCAGTGACGGTGTCTAAGTTTCCAATGAATTCTTAATTAACTGGGTCAATTGACAAAGTGTCCAAATAATTTGAATATCGGACTGTAGCACATTAAGTTTGAGCTCTGGTTCCTGGAGTCACAATCACTTTCCGTACATAACATAGTCTTGGAATTGTCCACCTGCTGCAGTGTCACACGTTATCTGTCATCATGCCTGTGTGAGGTTAGCCTGATTAGCAATCACGTATCAACTACTGGCACGGTGGTGCAGCGGTAGAGTTGCTACCTTGCAGCGCCAGAGACCCGGGTTCGATCCTGACTACGGGTGCTGTCTGTACGGAATTTGTGCGTTCTCCCCGTGACCATATAACCATATAACCATATAACAATTACAGCACGGAAACAGGCCCTCTCGGCCCTTCCAGTCCGTGCCGACCATTTGTTTTCCCCTAGTCACATCTACCTGCACTCAGACCATACCCCTCCATTCCCTTCACGTCCATATACCTATCCAGTTTACTTTTAAATGTTAAAATCAATCCTGCCTCCACCACTTCTGCTGGAAGCTCATTCCACACAGCCACCACCCTCTGAGTAAAGAAGTTCCCCCTCACGTTACCCCTAAACTTCTGTCCCTTAATTCTCATGTCATGCCCTCTTGTTTGAATCTTCCCTACCCTCAATGGGAAAAACGTATCCACGTCAACTCTGTCTATCCCTTTCATCATTTTAAAGACCTCAATCAAGTCCCCCCTTAACCTTCTGCGCTCCAAAGAATAAAGACCTAACTTGTTCAACCTTTCTCTGTAACATAGTTGCTGGAACCCTGGCAACATTCTAGTAAATCTCCTCTGTACTCTCTCTATTTTGTTGACATCCTTCCTATAATTAGGCGACCAAAATTGTACACCATACTTCAGAATTGGTCTTACCAATGCCTTGTACAATTTTAACATTACTTCCCTACTCCTATATTCAATGCTCTGATTTATAAAGGCCAGCACACCAAAGGCTTTCTTTACCACCCTATCTACATGCGATTCCACCTTCAAGGAACTATGCACAGTTATTCCTAGATCCCTCTGTTCCACAGCATTCCTCAATTCCCTACCATTTACCATGTACTTCCTATTTTGATTTGTCCTGCCAAGATGTAGCACTTCACACTTAACAGCATTAAACTCCATCTGCCATCTTTCAGCCCACTTTTCCAAATGGCCCAAATCTCTCTGTAGACTTTGAAAATCTACTTCATTATCCACAACACCGCCTATCTTAGTATCATCTGCATACTTACTTATCCAATTTTCCACCCCATCATCCAGATCATTGATGTACATGACAAACAACAGTGGACCCAACACAGATCCCTGAGGCCCCCCACTGGTCACCGGCTTCCAACCTGACAAACAGCCATCCACCATTACTCTCTGACATCTCCCATTCAGCCACTGTTGAATCCATCTTGCTACTCCGCCATTAACACCCAAAGATTGAACCTTCTTAACCAACCTTCCATGGGGAACCTTGTCAAAGGCCTTACTGAAATCCATATAGACAACATCCACTGCTTTACCCTCATCACCTAGACTGAACAAGTTATTTGAAATTCTATAGTGTTTTATGAATAGAATCATAGAAAATAGGTGCAGGAGTAGGCCATTGAGCCCTTCGAGCCAGCACCGCCATTCAATATGATCATGGCTGATCATCCTAAATCAGTACCCTGTTCCTGCTTTCACCCCATGTCCAAATCTGTAACCAAATCTTCCCTCATCCAATTGTTCCCACTGTATGCACCACGCACAATAGGCACAGCAAACTGCACTCCGCATGTAATGGGCACAGCACACACAATGGGCACAGCAAACATATGCTGTGTTTATCCTTTACAATTACTGTTTGATATAAACAAACATGATGATGATCAGTCACTGCTGCACTAACTGCTTTCAGCTGGGCGTGTGCGAGTGACTGTGAATTTTCCAGGCTGAAGTGAGTTATGGGAAATGGGGACAGGCTGCCACCACCCATTGCAACTCATGACTCTGTAATTACAAGTGCCGGGGGGCACAGTGACGCAGCGGTCGAGCTGCTGCCTTTCAGCACCAGAGACCCGGTTAAATCCTGATTATGGTGCTGTCTGTACGGCGGTTGCACGTTCTCCCCATGACTTGCGTGGGTTTTCTCTGGGTCCTCCCACACTCCGAAAATGTACAGGTTTGTAGGCTAATTGTAAATTGTCTCCAGTGTGTGTGTGTGTGTAGGATTGTTAGTGTGCAGGGTCAGTTGGCTGAAGGGCACGTTTCCGTGCTGTTTCTCTAAACTACGCTAAAGCGCAGGTCTGTAGGTATAAGGGAGCACCAGATCTGGCTGTGATGAGTCTGAGCACTCCGCCATAATTTACAGCTGAGGTTTGCACTTTAGTTACCTCAAATAAGCCTCTTTGTCAAGTACAGCAGAGTATCTGGCATGGGACTGTGCCCAGTTTTTTAAAAAATCATAACCTTGTCAAAGGCCTTACTGAAGGCTAAGAGGTAACAGGAAATGGGAAAAGGGCCGATTTCCGTTTTGAAATTTCCTTTCCTAGTAATGAGGCTTTGTGTTTGCGTAGAAATGCACAAGTTCAAGTGGAAAGAGCACAATACACACATAAAATAAAATGTAACATAAACATCCATCACTGTGATGGAAGGCAACAAAGTTGTCATCTTCCTCCTGTGTTCAACCAGGGAGAGGGAGAAGACACTGAGAAAGTCGTATCTTTGTCGAGGTAAATGACTGAAAAAAGGTTTCCCCCTGTTCTCCCTGGTCCCCATATAAACTAACTTAGAAACATTGAAATACATATTTAAAACATACTTAAAATAATAAAAACAGAGAAGGGACATGACAGACTGCTGGTGAGGCAGCAATTGATGGCGCCGCCAGCAATATCAAACATTAATTGTAAAGGGTGTGATGCACGTGGTCTGCTAATTTGTCAATTGTTTTTGCTGTCATTCTACCTGGAACTAGTATATAGAGAGCCAAAGGACAAAATAGTCTCCACCCCATTGCTGCTTCCTATATCTCTTGTTCATTTGTCGGGGAAAATAAATTGAAACGTATTGAAACAATTCTCTTGTTTCAGATGATCTTTGTATCAAAAGGAAAGGACCCAATGCAGTCATTCATGATGCCCTTCTATCTGGTAAAAGGATGTTCTATTGAACAGCCAGTCTTCTCAGCTAATTACATAAAGGGTACCGTTCACGCTGAGCCTGGAGGTATGTGGCATTCATGAAAGTTTAAGTTCAGAACTGTCACGCTATTATTTCAGCAAGTAAGCAGGAAATGGAGAGATATAGATCGTGTGCAGCTGAAAGTTTCTTTTGGCATCATGTTCCTGAGCTGTAGTTCTTTATATTGTATGCTCTATGTAAGCTGGATATGGAAACTGAAAGGCAAAACAAATGTGTAATATCACGAATTAGTTGAATGTGCAGATAGCTATTAATAATTCTGATATAGTTGGGATCACGGAGACATGGCTCCAGGGTGACCAAGGCTGGGAGCTGAACATCCAGGGATATTCAATATTCAGGAAGGATAGACAGAGAGGAAAAGGAGGTGGGGTAGCGTTGCTGGTTAGAGCGGAGATTAACGCAATAGAAAGGAATGACATTAGCTTGGAGGATGTGGAATCGATATGGGTGGAGCTGCAAAACACTAAGGGGCAGAAAACGCTAGTGGGTGTTGTGTACAGGCCACCTAACAGTAGTAGTGGAGTTGTGGGTGACATCAAACAGGAAATTAGAAATGCATGCAACGAAGGTAAAACCGTTATAATGGGTGACTTCAATCTACATATAGATTGGGTGAATCAAATTGGCAGGGGTGCTGAGGAAGAGGATTTCTTGGAATGTATGCGGGATAGTTTTCTAAACCAACATGTGGAGGAACCAACGAGAGAGCAGGCTATTCTAGACTGGATATTGAGTAATGAGGAAGGGTTAGTTAGCAGCCTTCTTGTACATGACCCCTTGGGCAAGAGTGACCATAATATGGTTGAGTTCTTCACTAGGATGGGGAGTGACATTGTTAATTCAGAAACACGGGTCCTGAACTTAAAGAAAGGTAACTTTGAGGGTATGAGATGTGAATTGGCCAAGATCGACTGGCAATTGATTCTTGAACGGTTGACGGTGGATATGCAATGGAAGGCATTTAAAGACTGCATGGATGAACTACAACAATTGTTCATCCCAGTATGGCAAAAGAATAAATCAGGGAAGGTGGCGCATCCGTGGATAACGAGGGAAATCAGGGATAGTATCAAAGAAAAAGATGAAGCGTACAAATTAGCCAGAAAAACAGCTTACCAGAGGACTAGGACAAATTCAGAGACCAACAGAGGAGGACAAAGGGCTTAATTAGGAAAGGGAAAATGGAGTATGAAAGAAAACTGGCAGGAAACATAAACACTGATTGCAAAAGTTTTTATCGATATGTGAAACGCAAAAGATTAGTTAAAAAAATGTAGGTCCCTTGCAGTCAGAAACGGGTGAATTGATCATGGAGAACAAGGACATGGCAGACCAATTGAATAACTACTTTGGTTCTGTCTTCACTAAGGAAGACATAAATAATTTGCCGGAAATAGCAGGGGATCGCGGGTCAAATGAGATGGAGGAAATGAGTGAAATCCAGGTTAGCCGGAAAGTGGTGTAAGGTAAATTGAATGGATTAAAGGCCGATAAATCCCCAGGGCCAGATAGGCTGCATCCCAGGGTACTTAAGGAAGTAGCCCCAGAAATAGCAGATGCCTTAGTGATAATTTTTCAAAACTCTTTTGATTCTGGAGTAGTTCCTGAGGATTGGAGGGTAGCTAATGTAACCCCACTTTTTAAAAAGGGAGGGAGAGAGAAAACAAGGAATTACAGACCAGTTAGTCTAACATCGGTAGTGGGGAAACTGCTAGAGTCAATTATTAAAGATGGGATAGCAGCGCATTTGGAAAGTGGTGAAATCTTTGGGCAAAGTCAGCATGGATTTACGAAGGGTAAATCATGTCTGACGAATCTTATTGAATTTTTTGAGGATGTAACTAGTAGAGTGGATAAGGGAGAAGCAGTGGATATGTTGTATCTGGACTTTTAGAAGGCTTTCGACAAGGTCCCACACAAGAGATTGGTATACAAACTTAAAGCACACGGTATTGGTGGTTCAGTATTGATGTGGATAGAGAACTGGCTGGCAGACAGGAAGCAAAGAGTAGGAGTGAACGGGTCTTTTTCAGGATGGCAGACAGTGACTAGTGGGGTGCTGCAAGGCTCAGTGCTGGGACCCCAGCTATTTACAATATACATTAATGATTTGGACGAGGGAATTAAATGCAACATCTCGAAGTTTGCGGATGACACGAAGCTGGGGGGCAGTGTTAGCTGTGAGGAGGATGCTAGGAGGCTGCAGGATGACTTGGATAGACTGGGTGAGTGGGCAAATGCATGGCAGATGCAGTATAATGTGGATAAATGTGAGGTTATCCACTTTGGTGGCAAAAACAGGAAGGTAGACTATTATTTGAATGGTGACCGATTAGGAAAAGGGGAGATACAGCGAGACCTGGGTGTCATGGTACACCAGTCATTGAAAGTAGGCATGCAGGTGCAGCAGGCTGTGAAGAAAGCGAATAGTATGTTGGCATTCATAGCAAAAGGATTTGAGTACAAGAGCAGGGAGGTTCTACTGCAGTTGTACGGTGAGGCCATACCTGGAGTATTGCGTACAGTTTTGGTCTCCTAATCTGAGGAAAGACATTCTTGCCATGGAGGGAGTGCAGAGAAGGTTCACCAGACTGATTCCTGGGATGGCACGACTTCCATATGAAGAAAGACTGGATAGACTCGGCTTGTACTCGCTGTAATTTAGAAGATTGAGGGGTGATCTCACAGAGACTTACAAAATTCTTAAGGGGTTGGACAGGCTAGATGCAGGAAGATTGTTCCCGATGTTGGGGAGTCCAGGACTAGGGGTCACAGTTTAAGGATAAGGGGGAAGTTTTTTTGGACCGAGATGAGAAAATCGTTTTTCACACAGAGAGTGGTGAATCTGTGGAATTCTCTGCCACAGAAGGTAGTTGAGGCCAGTTTGTTGGCCATATTTAAGAGGGAGTTGGATGTGGCCCTTGTGGCTGAAGGGATCAGGGGGTATGGAGAGAAGGCAGGTACAGGATATTGAGTTGGATGATCAGCCATGATCATATTGAATGGCGGTGTAGGCTCAAAGGGCCGAATGGCCTGCTCCTGCACCTAATTTCTATGTTTTCTATGAATCTTACCAGTAACTCAGTTATGTTTCAGATTAACTGACAGGGTGAATAATCTCCAATTGCCCTTGAATCTCCAATTGCCCTGTTATCTGAGATTTTATGGGGCAGGAAAAATCATGTAAATATGTGATTCTTAGTACATCCAGCAGGGATCAGACAGGAAACAAAGAGTAGGGATTAACGGGTCCCTTTCAGAATGGCAGGCAGTGACTAGTGGGGTACCGCAAGGTTCGTTGCTGGAACCGCAGCTATTTACAATATTCATCTGTGATTTGGATGAAGGGATTCAAAGTAACATTAGCAAATTTGCAGATGACACAAAGCTGGGTGGCAGGGTGAAATGTGAGGAGGATGCTGTGAGAATGCAGGGTGACTTGGACAGATGAAGTTTAATGTGGATAAATGTGAGGTTATCCACTTTGGTAGCAAAAACAGGAAGGCAGGTTACTATCTAAATGGCGTCAAGTTGGGAAAAGGGGAAGTACAACAGGATCTGGAGGTCCTTGTTCATCAGTCTATGAAAATAAGCATGCAGGTACAGCATGCAGTGAAGAAAGTGAATGGCATGTTGGCCTTTGTAACAAGAGGAGTCGCTATAGGAACAAAGAGGTCCTTCTGCAGTTGTACAGAGCCCTAGTGAGACCACACCTGGAGTATTGTGTGCAGTTTTGGTCCCCTAATTTGAGGAACGACATTCTTGTTATTGAGAGAGTGCAGCGTGGGTTTACAAGGTTAATTCCCAGGATGGCGGGACTGTCATATGCGGAGAGAATAGAGTGGCTGGGCTTGTACACTCTGGAGTTTAGAAGGATGAGAGGGGATCTTATTGAAACATATAAGATTGTTAAGGGTTTGGACACGCTAGAGGCAGGAAACATGTTCCCGATGTTGAGGGAGTCCAGAACCAGGGGACATAGTTTAAGAATAAGGGGTAAGCCATTTAGAACGGAGACGAAGAAACACTTTTTCTCACAGAGAGTTGTAAGTCTGTGGAATTCTCTGCCTCAGTGGACGGTGGAGGCCGATTCACTGGATACTTTCAAGAGAGAGCTAGATAGGGCTCTTAAAGGTAGCGGAGTCAGGGGATATGGGGAGAAGGCAGGAACGGGATACTGATTGGGGATGATCAGCCATGATCACATTGAATGCGGTGCTGGCTCGAAGGACCGAATGGCCTACTCCTGCACCTTTTGTCAATTGTCTAAAATTCATTTCTCCCACTTTGGTCAAAATGGAGTTGTTAAAAGTTGTTGGTTCATTTGATATTGATATTTGTGGACAAGCATGTATTCTCTATGTAGCATCAATGTGGGGAGCAACGTACATACATATTGTAACAGTGTAATGCAATGTTGCAGCTTTGTTGCCAGGATAATAATGAGCAAAGTGCCGAGGCTTTTATTTGGCCCTTTAGGAAGTTAATATGGTGGTGGAAATGTAATTGAAGAAAGGAGGATTTTTAAATGAACGGATTTTTTTGATTAACAATGTCTGTTTGTGCGAATTATAACATAAACTCTCTTTGCCTGCAGGCGGCTGGGAAGGTCAGGCAGCATTCAAGTTGGTTTTTAACAGTGGAGGGGCCATCGATTTTGGTCAGCTGATGTTCAAAGTGGCTCAACAGGGTAAGTTCAAAACAGCCCCACCTGATCCTGTCCATGAAGCAATAGTCCTTTGCAATGGTGAGGGAAAATGTTAACTTCGATCAAGCATTTCCAAACAGTTTCAACACTTCCATTGGAAATATCCAGGCAACCGAACCATCCTGAACTGAATTGAAGGCCACTAGGGGCGCTGCGTTGAAGGCAGCCTCTGCCTACATACAGTCTCTATTTTTTTCTATCCTTTTTCATTTTAGCTTGTCTTAAAAGTGTGTGTTTGGAGTATCTTTCTTTTTTAAGTGGAGGAGGGGGATAGGGTAAGGGGGAAACCGCTTCTCAGTCGCTTCCTGGCGAGGACATGACTATTCTCCGAGTAAGCCCCCCTTGCCCCCCTCCTTGCGGCCTGCCAACTGGATCGGAGCGACCTTTCCTGCCGGCGACCTGGACCAGAGCTTCAGCAGCGGAGTTCCAGCGCTGGATTCACCTCGAAGTGGAGCGGTGCCTACCTGGATCGCCGTTTGAAGATCCAGACTGCTGGGCCCGCTGTTCCAACATCGTGGAGCTGAGGTTTGAAGAGCTCCCACTGTGGACGGCACTGACCTCAACATCCCTGGGACCCTTTGTCGAGGGCCGCCAGCGTGAATCACCGCCCAGCGCAGCCTGTGGAGTCCGGGAGCCGCAGACTCTGGTAGGAAGCGGCCGATTTGGAGGTCCAAGCCGCGGAGGTTGTTCTCCCGTTTCGACGTCGGAATTCCATCCCGGCGAATGGGCCTGAATATCGGGCCGCCCGTAGCAGCGACTGCGGAGAACTCCGGAGGCCCCGACCACGGGTGAACATTAAGAACAACAGAGGAAGAGGACTGACTTTGGTGCCTTCCCTCAGTGGGAAACTTTGATTCTGCTTTGTGGGGATGTTTAATGTTGGACTCTATTGTGTGTTGTGTTCTTTATTTTAATTGTATGGCTGTATGGTGACCACACATTTCACTGTGCCAACTGCTACATGTGACAAATAAATGTATCTTGTATCTTATATCCTATCAACAACTAGAGAGCGGTCCTGAGATGCGATCTACCTCATTGTATTCTTCACACTCTTTAATTGGACTTTACTGAACTTTTATCTTGCACTAAACATTATTCCCTTTATCATGTATCGGTACACTATGGATGGCTCGATTATAATCACATATAGTCTTTCCGCTGACTGGTTAGCACACAACAAAATGCTGTGACAATAAACTAAACTATTCTAAACTAAAATGGTTCTGAAAATTCAATGCAGACAAGTCAAGCAAAAATACTTCTTCCAACTAAAATCAATATCTCCTCGCAATGAAAGCAATTGGGGAAAAATCGAACATAGAATGTACATAATGTGTATGTGTATCTGTAGCAATTGGTCAGAATCATTGAAGACATGCTGAATCTCCTTAGACTGCTGAGGAAGTAGAGGCGTTGGTGGTTTTTTTTTGGTTGTGGCTTCAGTGTGGTCAGACCAGGACAAATTGTTGGTGGTTTAGTGATAATGGTTAGTGACCCAACTCGTCCATACCAAACATGTTGCCCTGTATATGCTAGTTCCATTTGTCTGTGTTTGGCCAATAACGGACATAGACACAAAATGCTGACCAGCAGACATAGGTTTAAGTTGAATGGTAAAAGATTTAATAGAAATCTGAGGGGTAAACTCTTCACACAAAGGGTGGTGGGTGTATGAAACGAGCTACCAGAAGAGATAGTTGAGGCAGGGAATATCCCAACATTTACGAAACAGTTAGGTGAGTACATGGATCGGACAGGTTTGGAGGGACATAGGCCAAACCCGGACAGGAGTGAATAGTGTAGCTGTGACATGTTGGCCGGTGTGGGCAAGTTGGGACGAAGGGACTGTTTCTACGTTGTATCCCTGTATGACTCTATTTACACCCAGGAACCTGTTTGTTTTTAGGACTCATCACTTTAAGAAGCACCTGTTTATGCTGTCATATCTGTTGTTCTGATGAGGGGTAGTATTGTGGGAATGTAGACAAACACAAAATGCTGGAGTAATACAGCGGGACAAGCAGCATCTCTGGAGAGAAGGAATGGGTGACATTTCGGGTCGAGACCTTTCTTAGATTTTGGCCCATTTCAATAGACAATAGGTGCAAGAGTAGGCCATTCGGCCCTTTGAGTCAGCACCGTCATTCAATGTGATCATGGTTGATCATCCACAATCAGTACCCCGTTCCTGCCTTCTCCCCATATCCCCTGACTCCACTATTTTTAAGAGCCCTATCGAGCTCTCTCTTGAAAGCATCCATAGAACCTTCCTCCACCGCCCTCTGAGGATGAGAATTCCACAGACTCGCCACTCTCTGTGAGAAAAAGTGTTTCTTTGTCTCCGTTCTTAATGGCTTACTCATTCTTAAACTGTGGTCCCTGGTTCTGGACTCCCACAATATCGGGAACATGTTTCCTGCCTCTAGCGTGTCCAAACCCTTAACAATCTTATATGTTTCAATGAGATATCCTCTCATCCTTCTGAACTCCAGAGTTTACAAGCCCAGCGGCTCCGTTCTCTCAGCATATGACAGTCCTGCCATCGTGGGAATTAACCTTGTAAACCTACGCTGCACTGCCTCAATAGCAAGAATGTCCTTCCACAAATTAGGGGACCAAAATTGCACACAATTCTCCAGGTGTGGTCTCACTAGGGCTCTGTACAACTGCAGAAGGACCTCTTTGTTCCTATATTCGATTCCTCTTGTTATAAAGGCCAACATGCCATCATTCGCTTTCTTCACTGCCTGCTGTACCTGCATGCTTACTTTCATAGACTGATGTACAAGGACCCCGCAGATCCCGTTGTACTTCCCCTTTTCCCAACTGGACACTATTTAGATAGTAATCTGCCTTCCTGTTTTTGCTACCAAAGTTCCTTTGAGTTTATTATTGTCATGTATATCAAGGTACAGTGAGGAGCTTATTTGCGTGCTATCCAGACAAAGAAAAAACAATACATGAGTACAATCAAGCTGTCTACAGTGCATGGATAAAGGGTACAACATTTAGTGCAAGTCCAACAAGGTCTCCAATGAGGTTGATGGGAGGTCAGGACAGCACTCGAGCTGATGATAGGACATAGAAACATAGAAATTAGGTGCAGGAGTAGGCCATTCAGCCCTTCGAGCCTGCACCGCCATTCAATACGATCATGGCTGATCATCCAACTCAGTATCCCGTACCTGCCTTCTCTCCATACCCTCTGATCCCCTTAGCCACAAGGGCCACATCCAACTCACTCTTAAATATAGCCAATGAACTGGCCTCAACTACCCTCTGTGGCAGAGAGTTCCAGAGACTCACCACTCTCTGTGTGAAGAAAGTCTTTCTCATCTCGGTCTTAAAGGATTTCCCCCTTATCCTTAAGCTGTGACCCCTTGTCCTGGACTTCCCCAACATCGGGAACAATCTTCCTGCATCAAGCCTGTCCAACCCCTTAAGAATTTTGTAAGTTTCTATAAGATCCCCTCTTAATCTCCTAAATTCCAGAGAGTATAAACCGAGTCTATCCAGTCTTTCTTCATAAGACAGTCCTGACATCCCAGGAATCAGTCTGGTGAACCTTCTCTGCACTCCCTCTATGGCAATAATGTCCTTCCTCAGATTTGGAGACCAAAACTGCACGCAATACTCCAGGTGTGGTCTCACCAAGACCCTGTACAACTGAAGTAGAACCTCCCTGCTCCTGTACTCAAATCCTTTTGCTATGAAAGCTAACATACCATTCGCTTTTTTCACTGCCTGCTGCACCTGCATGCCTACTTTCAATGACTGGTGTACCATGACACCCAGGTCTCGCTGCATCTCCCCTTTTCCTAATCGGCCACCATTTAAATAATAGTCTGCTTTCCTGTTTTTGCCACCAAAGTGGATCACCTCACATTTATCCACATTATACTGCATCTGCCAAACATTTGCCCACTCACCCAGCCTATCCAAGTCACCTTGCAGTCTCCTAGCATCCTCCTCACAGCGAACACTGCCCCCCAGCTTAGTGTCATCCGCAAACTTGGAGATATTGCCTTCAATTCCCTCATCCAGATCATTAATATATATTGTAAATAGCTGGGGTCCCAGCACTGAGCCCTGCGGTACCCCACTAGTTACTGCCTGCCATTGTGAAAAGGACCCGTTTACTCCTACTCTTTGCTTCCTGTTTGCCAGCCAGTTCTCTATCCACATCAATACTGAACCCCTAATACCGTATGCTTTAAGTTTGTATACTAATCTCTTATGTGGGACCTTGTCGAAAGCCTTCTGGAAGTCCAGATATACCACATCCACTGGTTCTCCCTTATCCACGCTACTAGTTACATCCTCGAAAAATTCCACAAGATTCGTCAGACATGATTTACCTTTTGTAAATCCATGCTGACTTTGTCCAATGATTTCACCACTTTCCAAATGTGCTGCTATCCCATCTTTAATAACTGACTCTAGCAGTTTCCCCACTACCGATGTTAGACTAACTGGTCTGTAATTCCCCGTTTTCTCTCTCCCTCCCTTCTTAAAAAGAGGGGTTACATTTGCTACCCGCCAATCCTCAGGAACTACTCCAGAATCTAAAGAGTTTTGAAAGATTATCACTAATGCATCCACTATTTCCTGAGCTACTTCCTTAAGTACTCTGGGATGCAGCCTATCTGGCCCTGGGGATTTATCGGCCTTTAATCTATTCAATTTACCCAACACCACTTCCCGACTGACCTGGATTTCACTCAATTCCTCCTTTGACCCACAGTCCCCTGCTATTTCAGGCAGATTATTTATGTCTTCCTTAGTGAAGACGGAACCAAAGTAGTTATTCAATTGGTCCGCCATATCCTTGTTCCCCATGATCAACTCACCTGTTTCTGACTGCAAGGGACCTACATTTGTTTTAACTAACCTCTTTCTCTTCACATATCTATAAAAACTTTTGCAGTCAGTTTTTATGTTCCCTGCCAGTTTTCTTTCATAATCTATTTTTCCTTTCCTAATTAAGCCCTTTGTCCTCCTCTGCTGGTCTCTGAATTTCTCCCAGTCCTCTGGTATGCTGCTTTTTCTGGCTACTTTGTACGCATCATCCTTTGCTTTGATACTAAAGGATGATGCGTACAAACTTGCCTGTTAACAGCCGGGAAGAATCTGTCCCTGAATCTGGAGGTGTGTGTTTTTAAACTTCCGTACCTCTTTGCTGATGGGAGAGGGGAGCAGAGGGAGTGTCCGGGGTGAGACTGGTCCCTGATGATGCTGGCGGCCTAACCCAGGCAGCGTGAAGTGTGGGCACAGTCAATGTTGGGGAGGCTGGCTTGTGTGAAGGTCTGGGCTATGTCCACAATTGTCTGCTATCTCTTGCAGCTGTTTCAAAACCAGTTTACAATGCATCTCAATAAAATGCCTTCTACAGCACATCTGTATGCGTTAGTGAGGGTTGTTGGGAACGTGCCAAGCTTCCTAAGCCTTCTAAGGAAGTAGAGAATTTTTCAACTGATTTTAAAAGACTTCATCTGTACTTCCTTAAACACAAAATTCACTGTTTTAAAAGATGTTAGTGAAAAATTTAAATGAACCTGGTACGTTTTCAGTGGGACTGCCAACAGAAGCAGAAGAGTGGACATACTGGAAAGTAAGGCCTCAGTGAGGGTACGAGAGCCCCGTGGAGTGTAGAGTGGGGCAGGGGGAGTGTAGAGGGAGGTGTGGAGGGAGTGGGGCAGGGGGAGTGTAGAGTTGGGCAGGAGGAGTGTAGAGGGAGGGGGGGGGGAGTGTAGAGGGAGGGGGAGTGTAGAGGGAGGGGGGCAGGGGGAGTGCAGAGGGAGGGGGCAGGGGGAGTGTAGAGGGAGGGGGGCAGGGGGAGTGTGGAGTGGGCAAGGGGAGTGTAGAGTGAGGGGGTCCCAGGGGAGTGGGGATTGCGATTGTCACCTGGTTTCCAGCCGGTTAGACAGCAGATTATTCGAGTTTTTCTCTCGTCATGGTGGGAGTGGACATAGTAAGGTCATGCATTAACACGGATCACAGTTCGTGACGGTGCAGAATTGGTTGAGCTAATGGAACAAATGTCTGCACTAGAAACTTTAATTTGCTGGGAATTCTGGCAGTACCATCGACGCACATCCGTGTCATTTTTATACATTGTTTAGTGTATAAAAGGAGCTTTGTATAGTTTATCAAAAGTTTGCCTTGTGTCGGTTCTTTTCAGTTTGAGAAGCATGGTTACCTGTGGGTGTGATGGTGCTGTCGTAAACTGCTGACCTGTTACACCGCATTTTTCTGGGCGCAATGGTTGTATTGAGGCATGTGATTCTCCGTGGCAATAACCCGTTCTGCAACATCTAATTCTGTCTTCCTGTTCCTGTTAGCTTCCAGGGGTACTCCTGTGCAGAACAATGCTTATGGATACGAACCAGTGGGTGTGATGAGTTTTGGATTTGCGCCAGCAAACGGCCCTTACGCGGCCAATGGCCCCTACGCAGCCAATGGACCCTATGCAGCAAATGGCCCCTACGCAGGGAACGGTCCATACGCCTATCAGCCGCCTCCTATGAATGGTTATGGACCTCAGCCAACAACAGTGGGTTACGCTTATGGAATGTCTGCACTACCTCCAGGTATCTCTCCAACTTCAAGTAACCCTTCCTTTCCCTCTCTCTACTATCAGACATGCAGCTTATGCAGTTGCAGAACCATTAATAAGCATGTTGTTCCCTCTTAATAAATGCTAAAAAAAATGCAGGAGTCTTCGGTGATAAAAGATCAAGTTTCATCTGATTGTCATCTACAATTCTGCAAGTTGTGTTGTGCAGGAAGCAACAGCAGATGTTTGTTTACACCGAAAATAGACACAAAATGGTGGAACTACTCAGCGGGACAGGCAGCTTCACTGGAGAGAAAGAATGGGTTACGTTTTGGGACAGAGTCTGAAGAAGGGTCTCAAAGCGAAACGTCACCCATTCCTTCTCTCCTGAGATGCTGCTTGTCAGGCTTAATAACTCCAGCATTTTGTGTCTAACTTCTGTGTAATAGTGTTATTGGCTAAGCATGGGAATTAATCATTGTTGTATTGAACAGGCCAGGAATGAGATGAGAGAAACTGCTGGTGTTGGAGAGCTTTGGAACTAGGTCTGAAGGACCAGTCTGAACCAAGAAACCTCTGCTTCCCACACATCTCAACTTACCCCAAAATTTTTATTTTGGAAATTTTGCTTTAAAAGTGAAACCTCCGTGTTGTCCTGCTTGCCAGATTTCCAGAGCTCTGGGTTAATTTCAAAAGACTAGCACGGTGGCGCAGCGGTAGAGCTGCTGCCTTACTGCGCCAGAGACCCGGGATCGATCCTGATTATGGGTGCTGTTTTGAATCAGAATCAGAATCAGAATCACACTTTATTTGCCAAGTACGATTTGCAACATACGAGGAATTTCATTGGCCAGGTCAGTCATACAATTAAATGTAACAGATCAATCAAACACACATTTGAATATGAACATCCACCACAGTGACTCCTACACATTCCTCACTGTGATGGAAGACAAAATAAAGTTCAAGTCTCTTCCTTTTGTTCTTCCTCGGTCGGGGGCCTCGAGCCTCCGTTGATGGGACGATCTTGACTCCCATAGCCGGCGGTGTTCGGGCCCTCCGTGTCGAGGCGATCAGCTCCTGCATCGGGGGATTGTCAGCTCCCCCGCGCCAGGTGATCGAACCTCGCGTCGGGGCTGGTCAAACCTTCTGCAGCGTTGGAGCTCCCGACTAGCCTCACCGGAGACTGCGAGCCCTTGATGGTAAGTCCGCGCCCCGTGGTGGGGCTCACCACAGTCCGAGTAGGCCTCCAGCTCCAGCGATGGTAGACCGCAGAGCCCGGAGAATGTGATCCAAAAAATTGATCACATCTCCAGGAAGGTAGGAACTTGAAAAAAAGTTTCCCCCGATCCCCAACTCCCCCCCCGCACATAAAACAAACCAAAGTACATTAAAACAAACTTTTAACAAACGCTAAAAATAACATGTCCCTGTGACCCGCGTTGGTTTCTCCAGGATCTCCGGGTTCCTCCCTCACTCCAAAGACGTGCCGGTTTATAGGTGAATTGGCTTGGTATAATTGTAAACTGTCCCGTGTGTGTAAGATAGTGTTTGTGTGCGGGGATCGCTGGTCGTCGTGGACGCGGTGGCCCGAAGGATCTGTTTCCGTGCTGTATCTTTACATTAAACTACTGCAATCTGGAGATTTCTTGAACGTTTACAAATCTGCTGTGGTTAAATGTGGAATAAGTGTATTCACAGTGGTGAGAGTCAGCAGATTCTATTGGAAACTACTTTCGCCCCAATGTAATTCTGTATCAGTGCTACCATCAAATGTCCTTTGGCAGGAATAACTGCACATTGATTGTAATTTGTGCATCTAACTTCTGATTCCAGGTGCGCACCCATCCGCTCCTGCCATGGACATGTACATGCCGCCCCCACCTCCGTATCCTGGACTTCCTCCAGCCAATGTGGCTCAACATGGACTGCCTGGTACGTACACTGAAACTCACCCTTTAGATAATGATACGATAGAACTTTACTCATCCCCAGAGGGAAATTGGTGTGCGCATCACCATCTGTGTGTGTTCCTGAATTCCAGTTCAGTTTAGTGAGTTTATTGTCACATTTACAGAGGTACAGTGAAAAGCTTTTGTCGCGTGCTAACCAGTCGGCAGAAAGACAATACATGATTACAATCAATGCATTTACAGTGTACTGATACATGATAAGGGAATAACGTTTAGTGCAGGGTAAAGCCAGCAAAGTCCAATCAAGGATAGTCCAAGGGTCATCAAAGAGGTAAAGAGTAGTTCAGCACTGCTCTCAAGATGTGGTTGAGGGAAGAAACTGTCCCTGAATCTGGTGTTTTCAAAATTCTATACCTTTTGCCCAAAGGGAGAGGGGAGAGTGGCCAGGGTGCGACTGGCCTTGCCAAGGCAGCGGGGGGGTATAAATGGAGTCAATAGAATGGGAGGTTGGTTTCTGTGATGACCTGGGCTGCGTCCGCAAATCGGTGCAATTTCTTGCGATCTTGGATGGAGCTGTTCCAAAACGAATCCTGATAAAATGCTTTCTATGGTGCATCTGCAGGAGTTGGTGAGAGTTGTAAGGGGGATTCCAAACTTTCTAAGCATTCTAGGGATGTAGATGGTCGTTGCTTCAATATGGGTGGTCTTGGAGAAATTGTCGTTGATATTTACTCCTAGGAATTTTAAAGTTTTCAACCATCTCTACTTCGGCACCATCAATGCTAACTGGGGTATGTGTACCGCTTTGCTTCCTGAAGTCGATCACAATCTCCTTTGCCTTGCTGACGTTGAGAGAAAGGTTGTTGTCCCGACACCAGGACACGAGGTTCTCAACCCTGTACTCCATCTCATCATTATTTGATATCTGGCCCACAATGGCAGTGTTGTCTGCAACTTTGATAATTGAATTGGATTTGTACATAGCTGTGCAGTCGTGGGTGGAGAAGGAGTAAAGAAGGGGGCTGAAAATGATAATCGCTCGTTTCTGAGCTTCCCACCAGTAAAAACACTGAATTAAGCACTTGCAAAGATTAAAGTTTATTTTACCAAAATTATAAGCATGTTACAGATCACGCACTGTACCTACTATCCCCACTGCGGGTTAGATCCCTGCTTCTGTCAATTCAAGCCCTCTAGGCCTCGCTTAGGCAGAGTCACTCCAGCAGCTCTCCTGAGTATCGACCACGAACCTCATGATCACCATCTTTTATATGCCCCGCAAACCTGAGGGCCGAACCACACGGGGTTGTCTTATAATTACCCAATAACAGATATCGATTATCCCCATACATAACAGACGTTTCCCATACCCTATAATACAACAGTGTATTCCTAACTAACTCCAGGGAGAAGTCAACTATTGAAACATGTACCCTGATTTACAGGGTTTACAGACAAGGCTTAACACTCTATCCAATAATCATCCAGCAGAGTTGAATTCTGCAACATTATATACAACTTATTTACCAATGTATATTTAGTTTGCAACCACCCAATCCATTCTATGCATTTGGTATCAGATTGACAAGCCTTTTGCATATGAATTGTATCTAAACTCCAGACTCTCTGGCACCTCTTGCAGCCTGTCCCAGCTCTGCAGAGATCATTCCCTATCTGACCAAATCTCCCAACAAGCCCTTAAATTTAGCCCCATGTTAGAAGTCCTGACTGGTCCAATTTAGCCAGATTAACATTCCTTCCTTTTATCATTATGATAATCCATCACAAATGATAACAAAGATTATAGAGGAGCAAGATAGACCACTCCTCCAAAATTCAATGGACTGATGTGTAGTACGTAACGGAACGTCACGGCCGCCATTTTACCGGTATGCCTCCCGCTGTGTAATCCGCTCCAAAGATCCTTTGATTCGCTCTATCATCCTTGGTGTAATCGGTGTTGTAGGAAACAGTGTTTGATATAGCGCATCTATCACCTCACATATTTTAGTTAATTTTATTGTAATGTTTTCCCCCGTTCCCCCATTTCCCTCCCATCTTTCCTCCCCAGCCCCCACCTTTGCGTAGTTTCCCTTGCATTGTATTGTGCAGCTTCCCTTGTATTGCTTTAACACACACTGTGCACAAAATTACACGTTTGGTCATGCTAGACGCTGCAATCGCATGCTGGTGGAACAGGCCCTTAACTTCCCTTTTTACACACAGGCACACACAAACACACATTCATATAAATACATGGTGGAACAAGCCCTTTAGAGATAAATACATTTCCTTCTCATGGATCAGAAGCTACTTTGATTTAAAGTATCACTATTACTCTCCATCTTATTTGTCAGATGTACATAAACCATATATGCATACATACATAAACATGCATATCCATACACACATATGCATACAAATATATATACACATATATACGCATACATATATATACATACATATATACACACATATATACATTTTTAAATACATATACACACACATACACACACACACACACACACACACACACACACACACACACACACACACACACACACACACACACACACACACACACACACACACACACACACACTCTCTCATTTTCCGATGTTCAATAGACTTAGGATCACTTCCAGTGGATTGGAGGATAGCTAATGTTATCCCACTTTTCAAGAAAGGAGCAAGAGAGAAAACAGGGAATTACAGACCAGTTTGCCTGACTTCAGTGGTGGGAAAGATGCTGGAGTTAATTATTGAAGAGGTAATAATGGGGCATTTGGATAGCAGTAAAAGGATTAGTCCAAGTCAGCATGGATTGCAAGACTCGGTGTTGGGGCCGCAACTGTTTACCATATATATTAATGATTTGGAAGAGGTAATTAGGAGCAAAACTAGTGCATACATACCTACATATTTAAATTCAGCTGATAAGTTGGTCAAATAACATGGGTACCGTCTTGCTTTTTTTTTGAGACATGGATTTTTTAATGTGAATGTCTCATAATGACACATTTGTGGGTCAGCAGTATTTTGGACAAACCCATAACTAATTCTAAATTGAACTTCATAAACAAGGAAAACACTTTTTATTTACATCATTTTGTGCGCGAAATATACAGGGTTGCAGTGCTTTGCATATCAGCTAATCAATAAAAGTAATGTCAAATTCAACATATTTCAAACAAAGGACAACATTTCCGACTTGTATACATTAACTAGACTAAGTGTGACCCGTTGTGTCCCAGCATCACGCGGGAGGGCTGGTCACCCAATGCAATATTCCACTTCTCCACCAATTCCAATATTGCTGGCCAGTGGGGGGGGAGGGGCTTTCTGTTGCGCTAGTATGGGTGTTGTGTGCCGAAGGGACTGGTTTCTAGAGGGCTAGTATGGACATTGTGGGTCGAATGGACTCTAGGGCTGGCAGCTCACTCACTGAGGCCAGGCAACTCAGTCACTGAGGCCTGGCAGTATAGTCACTCAGACCTGGCAGGCTGGCAGCTGAGAAACTGCCAGATATTCTGCCCAAAATGGGTGACAGACTCTGTGAGAGAAAAGGGGAGAGGGTTTACTGAATGGATTATTGAGCTGTCAGTTCTGTCACTTAATGCTGGTGGGCTGGCAGTGCAGTCACTGACGGCTGGAACCGATATTGCACCAACCCACTCAATTTTAAATAATTCATAATGGAGATCTATTAACATGGTTAACACTTTATTTCTGACATGCATGGTAAGATTTACATAATTCACATTATTCTGTGCGCAAGATATACAGGGTTGCGGTGTTCAGCATATCAGCTAACCAGTGAAAGTGATGTACAATTCAACGTATGTAACACAATGATAGCCCCAGCCCTTCTTACACCATTGTGCAAAACGTCCAACGTAGATGCAATAATAAATAAATCGGCATTTGCATTGTTTTGTGCAGTTAACAAATCACAATTTCACACAATGTACATAAGACGGCAGTTATTTGACATACTCCGCAGTTTGGTGTAGGAGATCATGTCCACTGACGACATCTGAAATTACAGAAAATATCATGCAGTCAATATGTTCTTATTCTGCATTAAATGACAGAGGTAGAAAGAAAATGCTCTTGAGAAGATTTTTACAAAGATGTTGCCATGAGGACTCGACTATCTGAGCTCAATGATCTAACTACAGTGAGCGATTGAACAGGCTAAATAAAATTTTCAATATGCCACAGAAGTAATAAATATTTTCTTACCTTTCCTCCTTAATGGGGAACCTGAAGAAAGACGAGTCGGGATGCCTACATTGCCGATTGTTTTTCGCAGGAGTGGTCAATCTTGAGCACATGGTATTGGGGGTAGGGTGTTGACATGGATAGAAAATTGGTTGGCAGACTGGAAGCAAAGAGTAGGAATGAACGGGTCCTTTTCAGAATGGCAGGCAGTGGCGAGTGGTGTGCCGTAAGGCTCAGTGTTGGGGTCGCAACTGTTTATCATGTATATTAATAATTTGGAAGAGGGAATTAGGAGCAACACTAGCAAGTTTGCGGATGACACAAAGCTGGGTGGCAGTGTGAACTGTGAAGAGGATGTTAGGAGGTTGCAGGGTGACCTGGACAGATTGAGTGAGTGGGCAGATGCGAGGCAGATGCAGTATAATATAGATAAATGTGAGGTTATCCACTTTGGCGGCAAAAACAAAGGGGCAGATTATTATCCCAATGGAATTAGGTTAGGTAAGGGGGAGGTGCAGCGAGAGTAACCTGCGTTGGGAATGCAGACGTTTCGGCGGGTTAGGAATGTCAAAGTGCGTTGGAACTGCATTCTAGTTTAGCCTGTTCTTGGTCTGCTTTGTTGGAAAACTGGTTAAGTTCAAAGTGTAAAGAGCAAAGACAACAGTTGGCTGACAAGTTTTCCGGAGTTCGTGCAGGAGATCTTGTCAACGAGTATTCTGGACCCACTATTGACATCTGAAATTACAGATAATATCATTAGGATTAACTAATAAGGAAAAAAATGATTATAACCACATGCCTGCAGAATGGATGATGTATCACTTAAGTGCAATTGTTTTCAGTAGTGTGGAGAGACCTATATATCAAAGATGCATTTTGCCTCTAATATGTCAATTTACCTTAAATGTAGAAGAGCTTATTAAAATCTTCTTACAGAGACCATTAAGTATTTTCTTTCTATCCTCTTTTGGACCTAAAGCATAGCAGGGCTGCCAACTCTAACACAGAGGGAAGGGAGGGAGAGAGGGAAGAGAGGGAAGGGAGGGAGAGAGGGAAGGGAGGGAGAGAGGGAAGGGAGGGAGAGAGGGAAGGGAGGGAGAGGAGGAAGGGAGGGAGAGGAGAGAGGGAAGGGAGGGAGAGAGAAGAGGGAATGGAAGGGAGAGAGGGAAGGGAGGGAGATCGAGAGAAGAGTGGAGAGAGAGATCGAGAGAAGAGACGGGGAGAGAGATCGAGAGAAGAGAGGGGGAGAGAGATCGAGAGGGGAGAGAGAGAGATCGAGAGAAGAGAGGGGAGAGAGATCGAGAGAAAGGGAGAGATCGAGAGGGAGCGGGGGAGAGTGGAACGATGGCACGTTATAACGTGCAGCTGTCCCATTCCGACCAAAGATTATAGAGCAGAGCTCCTCTAGTATCTCTGATTACGACCGCCGCCACCAGACCCCCAGCCCCACCATTATTGAGCAGAGTTCTATAATCTTTGATTGCACCATTCTTCACGGCGGGCTTGTGATCTTTGCTTGTGATGTCTCGACAATTCGAGGGACATAACCGGTAACAGCCGCCGCGTTCCCAGACTCGAATCTGAGCTCGGAAAATCTCGTGGTGGGCCTAATGTGTCCCGCGGGCCATATTTTGGAGACCCCTGCCTTACAAGAACAAAACTAAAAACGTTCAGAAGTGTTAAAATTATTGACTTTATTATTGTGGTAAGTAAAGATCTATTACAAATAATTCTAATAACTTTCTAATGTACTGACAAACCTAATTTCCCAATGACCGTTGATGGGAGAACAGAAAATAATATTTTCAGTTCAGAATAATATCGACAGAAAATAATAATATTTTCTCATCTTTCTTTTTTATTGGGGAACCTAAAGAAAGACAGGTCGGGGCGTCTACATTGACGATTAGAGCAATTGATAGCCGAGCATTAAGATGAAGATTTAGATGTAGACGCCATCATGACGGTAGTCGAGGCCATCTTTGGGTGAGGCATACCGGTAAAATGGCGTCGACAATCACACACGTCATACTACGCTTTTTTTCGCTGAGTGGCGTATCTTGCTCCTCTAGGATCTTTGAACAAAAGTAGTTTAGTTACCAGCTAGCCAGATATACATGTGTGTGCTTTACATTCCTTTTCTATCAGTTGAACAAGATGTTGTTTCTTCTGAGAATCTTGTAAAGCATCCTGAGTTTGAATGGGCATCACTTCACAAGTCCTGTCTGAGGAATCTTCACCTCCCGGGTTTTCGTGGGTGCGAACTCCCTCCATCCGTGCTCCTGCCCAGTCTTCCTTCACCTTCCAGTTGAACCTAGATCCTAGAAAAACCTCAAAAACACTTGGACAAAGCAAGTTACCATTATATCATACACATTCTATTCCCATTCCACTGAAACCTAACTAACCCTATTCTAATGTCTATTGCTCGCATTCCCTAACCTAAACTATCATTCTAGGATTGGCCTGGAATCTCCCTCTTCACACAACATGACAGAGAATCATATGATTTACAGCTGGGTGTGGTCAGAATTTCCCTAAAGGCGAAACTTAAATTTAAAGCAAACCATAACACATGTTCCAATTAAACCAAATTCAGTCTCGGCCTTCAAGTTACCATTTTAAATTTCCATGCCCTTTCTTCATTCCACAGCATTGTCGCCGATATAATACAATTCCTTTCCAATTCCTGTGGAATTTCCAGCTGTTCAAATTTAGACAATCAATTTCCATCCCACTAATTCATGCAAAATCCAATTAAAGTTCCAAATCCTGGGGCAATTTCTTCCCACCTTGATAGTGTAAGCCTCTTTATCATCAAGGGTTAAGCAATTCTAATCTATTGGGAAAATACACATTGGCTTTGCTATTCCAATACAATCCAAGTTTTAACCCCTGCAGTTAACTGTCAATCCTACTCTCCCTTATCCTATGTGCTCTTACTATGATGATGCTCACTCTAATGGTTCTTTATTTCCACTCATATTATGTCAGCTCCTACTATTATTCTATTATTACTAAGTTGGCTTCGTTCTCTGTCTAGGGGTTCTCGCTTTTATTTTATTAGCTCCTTCCTTTTTATTAAATTTGTCTTCCCTGGCCTTGTTGTCTTTTACTCCACTATGCCACCACTATTTTTATGTTGGTAAATGGTTCTACTGCTCCATTACTATATTACTCCAATGCTTTGTTGGCTCCGTTGTCTAGGGGTTCTTGTTCTTACAATTTCCTTTTAGATGGTCAGTAGCAGTCATCCGAGGCGAACATACAAACTTTCAATTTACCTCATCATTTTATTCTACCATCTTGCTTTCTTAGGTTTCCGATATTCGTTAAGGTCTGTTCCTCTTTTGAGGGTAACCATATGGTCTCGTCCTATCTTAGACTATTTCTTATGGGTAGGACACAGGAAGAATGTTAAATTAACAATAGATCCTTCACTAATTCTAAGACATAAGCCATTTCCGATTTTGGCGCAAAAGTGAGTATTTTTGCCCTGAATCACAGAAAAATATTATATTTGAAAATATTCTTCAGAGTGAGATCTGTCCCGAGAGTCATTACATGACCTTGATAATTTTTACTCTGAGGATGTTTGAAGTATTTTCTTCCCTCCTGTTCGTCGTTCTAGTAACTAGGTGTCATGAGAAGAGGCGCTAGGGCAGGCTCTTTTCTTCTCCCTTTTAACAATGGTCTAGGGAGTGGGGGGTCGCTGATGTTTCAGGTATTGCTAAAGGGCAGGACAATGTCAAATTCCTTCCAGTTGGTTACCCTTTCCCTGGGGAGCTACATTACCTTCAGTTGTTGTCCTCCTGCTCTCAGAGGTCTGTGTTCTTTTTACCTCACTCCCAGCCAGTCTTTCTTTTGCTGACACACGGTCCTGCAGATTCAAAACTCCGCAATGCATTAATACAGTATCTCCATTTCCCCACTCCCGATTCTCCTGCGCAATGAGTGTATTGTTTGTTTCCCTAATGTATCTTTAGTTGATATCTCCCCCACCTAGCTACTGTCTCACTCTTTTCTTGCTTTCTTCATTGCTCTTTTATTTTTCTTCAATCCAACCATGTTCTACTTTTTCATTGGACAACCCCTACTCCAATGGCCTAGTTGGGCACAAATGAAACAAACTCCCAACTTCAGCATCTTCTTTACTTTAAGGGGTTTCCCAGGATGACCAGGAGAATGTTTATAATCTACTTTCCTAAAATTTCAATTTTTTACTATAACAGTGAGTCCAATCCGCTCATCCTGGTAGGTCACTTGAGAGGGATTCGGAGTAGGGGCCATGTTGTTATGTTCCCAGCTCCAAGGTGGGTAGATGGGTCAGGAGTGAAAAAATGGGTTAGATTGGGTAAATGGCATATGACCTCTGGGTTCTTGATATTCAGACCACCTTTCTTTCTGGATTCCAGTAATCTCTCCAATTAAAGGGTCTCCCATAAGTCCTTAGATCTCGGATGCCCCCAGATTCTTTAGGATCTCTAAGTTCTTCTTGATCACGGAAATCCCCTCTCTAACCCATCTCTTTTATCCATATTTTTGTGGGACAAGCCCTACTCCAATGTTCCCAGCCCTTCACAAGTACAGCATTGGGGGTCTTATTCTACCCCTATGTTCCATTGAAATTTGCTCAAAATGATGGTCAAAACGGTGGTGATCATTTGAGTAATCTGGGACCCTAATTTTTTCCAATCTGTAATTTCCGGGTAATCTGGGAATCCCTGGGTCATCATTAGACTTTGGAAAATCTTCTTTTGCTGCGCATTTACTTTCCTTTTGGGTGACATGGTAATCCTTCTGATTTCTACCCTCCTTCCAGTAATATCTCACAGCTCTGGCTATCTGGCTGGCTTGGCTTTCAGACCAGTTCCTGTTATTAATTCTGATTAAAATGGCTCTTCTAGTAGGAAGACAACGCAATAAAACCGCACAATATTGAGGGGAACTTGCTCCATTCTGAAAGTCCAGATCTCCTGATTGCTCTATGTATAACTTTGAAAAGCGGTCTAATAATTCGTCTGCTCCTTCACCCTTTTCTGGCCTTAATTCCAGGACTCGACTTAAATTTCCTGGTTTTTGAAAGGTTCTTGTGAGGGCTGTTAAAACAGCCTCTTCCCTTGCACTGTCATCCATTGTTGCATCTGCTCATTTTTCAGAAAGTAGGTTACCTAGGGCTACTAGAAATCCAGTATTCTCAGCTGGAGTGATTATCTGCTGAGTGATTTCCCACAGATCCCGAGAGTCTGCATGGTATATACGCATGGTGGTTCGCAAATACTCTATGAACGCAGCAGGGGATTTATTTCTATCAGCAATTCGGTTTAGTACTGCCATTCATTTTATGGGGCTTCCATGGCATATGGGTGTCTGTGACGCGGGGAATACTCACACTCACTGCGCTGGCCGAATCTGTTATACTTACTCCTTCTTTTACTGGTAACTGCTTATAGGTTACTGGTCCAAGAAATAAGCTATCGGTTATGTCAAAGTCTATCTCCGTCTCTAAAATCACTGTCTCTCCCTCCAACAAGTCTTCTGGTTCGCTAAAGGTCCCCCGGTATTGCTTAATTAAGTTCTTCCTTTCTACTCGAGTGATCTGCCTAGGCTGTAGCTCACAGAAATACTCTGGTGGTTGTGCAACATCATACATACCTTCCTTCTCTTTATACACCGGAGCTAAGCTTTTTGTTCTACTCCGGGTGCAATAAGCTACTGGGTGATCTGTCAGAGTGGGCATGAATAAGCTTGATGGACCTGGTACTTCAGTATCAGTGGTTGACAAAACCTGTTCAGAGGTAGTGTCTGCCGGAGTTGCTATAGATTCTGCAAGTCAAAAATATTTATTATGGACACAAGTCATACATGGTGCTAATGAAGCCTGGGAATTACAAGGGGAACATGGTGGGAGCTGTGAACCTCTACTGACACTAGTATTAGTCCATTCCTCTAAATACTCATCCTCTTCCCGTTCGGGATCAACACTAACCATCTGATTCTTAATCTTTAATGTTATAGTAACTCCTTTTCTTCCAGGTAATCCACCTTCCCTTTGCTCTGAATGTTCCCCTCCATCTCCACTCCTGCTTTCATCATCACCTGAAGGTCGATTCATTTTACCTTTTAATTCTAATCCAAGCTTAGCTATCGCTCTATCCCAACTAGCCATTCGCTTAACCTCCTTCTTCACCTTTCGATCTTGGAAATATTTTTTCCTTAAACCTATCAATTCTTTTGCCCCCTCATTATTACTATGTTGCCAAATGATTAGTTCCATGTACTTTATCCCTTTTACCGTTCGGATTCCTCCCAGAGGCCATAATTTATTCCCTAATTTTTTATTTAATGCTCCCGATAATGTTCTTTATTTCTCGGCTTTGTGAGGAAACTCATCACACAATAATTGTAGCTGCTTGCAGTGTAGATGCTGCTGCTGGCGCCGATGATGGGTGCCACGGTGTACTGCTCCTTGCTGTTTTGTATGTGTTTGTTCGTTTGTGTTGTCTACGAAAACCCTACAAAGATTACTTTCACGAGAGAGATACTCATAAACATCGGACATACTGTACCTCCAGACATTGTTCCAGATTTCTCTCACTCGCTGGATTATTTGGACATACTCGTCGGCGGGGCTGTGGCTGCGTTCAAGGTCTTGAGACTGAGGAGGACCCGTGGGAAGCGCTCTGGAGCACTCACCCGACTCCGGCGACGAGGATCACGCTCACCACTCCCGAGCATATTCCTGGCAAACGTACGTTCTCTCAAGAACAAAGTGGACGAACTGCAACTCCTGCATCGGACAAACAAGGACTTCTCTCGAGCTGCTGCCCTGTGTTTTACCGAGACCTGGCTTTGTGAGTCGACCCCAGGCAGCGTGCTGCAACTGGCTGGCTTCCAACTTCACAGAGCGGATCGAGAAGTGGAGGCAGCAGGGAAATCAAGAGGCGGTGGAATATGCTTCTGTACCAACCAGGACTGGTGCAGCGACATCACGGTACTGTCAAATTTCTGCTCTCCCAACCTAGAATCCCTCTTTATAAACTGCAAACCCTTCTACTCTCCGAGGGAATTTAACTCCTATATTCTCACTGGAGTTTACTTTCCCCCCCAAGCCTGAATACGTGAGGCGCAAACACAACTCGCTGACCAGGTAATGAGGGTAGAGAGCGACTTCCCGGACTCCATGGACATTGTTTTGGGGGACTTTAACAAAGCTAACCTCAGCCGTGACCTTCCAAAATACAGACTTCATGTTACCTGCCCCACCAGGGGGGAGAGAACACTCGATCACTGTTATACGGCAATCAAGAACGCATATCGCTCTGTTCTCCGTGCGGGTCTGGGTCTCTCTGATCATTGTCTAGTTCACCTTATTCCGACCTACGGGCAGAAACTAAGAGCTGCTAAGCCTGCGGTCAGAACAATAAAAAGGTGGACAAGCGAGGGGATTGAGAACCTACAACCCTGCTTTGACTGCACGGATTGGAATGTGTTCAGGGAAGCAACCACAAGCCTCGATGAGTAGAAACATAGAAAAAATAGGTGCAGGAGGAGGCCTTTCAGTCCTTCGAGCCAACACCGCCATTCATTGTGATCATGGCTGATCGCCCCCAATCAATAATCCGTGCCTACCTTCTCCCCAGTATACGGACACTGTATCATCATATGTCAGCTTTTGCGAGGACAGTTGCATTCCAACTAAGACCCAGACATGGTTCAACAACAATAGGCACTGGTTCACTGCAGAACTCGGACAGCTCCAACAGTCTAAAGAGGAGGCCTACAGGGGCGGGGATGCAGACCTCTACAGGCAGGCCAAGTACAAGCTGAGAAGAGGAATCAGAGCTGCCAAGGAAAGGTACTCTGAGAAGTTGAGGAGCAAGTTCTCAGCTAACTCTTCTTCAGTTTGGAAGGGTTTGCAAGAAATTACCAGCTACAAGAGGAAAGCCCCCCGCTCTTTGGATAATCGTCAGCTGACCAACGACCTGAATGAGTTTTACTGCAGCTTTGAAAATCAGAAACGTAACCCTGGTACCCCCTCTTCTCCCCTCCCCAACCAACACAGCCAGAGCCCAGTCTGCAAAGAATGGACCCTGCACCCTCTCCTTCCTTCACATGACCACACATTTTTCCCTCACATTTTTCAGCTAGTGCTGGCCAAGCTGATAAATATCACTATCCTCCTGCTGGACCCTATGCAGTTTGCACATCGGGCCAATAGATCTGTGGATGATGCAGTCAACCTGGGCCTGCACTTCATCCTCCAGCACATGGATCGGCAGGGGACCTATGCGAGAACCCCGTTTGTTGATTTTAGCTCTGCATTCAACACCATTGTGCCAGAACTACTACACTCCAAACTTTCCGAGTTGACTGTGCCTGAACCGCTCTGTCGGTGGATCACCAGCTTCCTGACAGACAGGAAGCAGCATGTGAGGCTGGGAAAGCACATCTAGGACCCACAAACGCTCAGCATAGGAGCACCGCAAGGCTGCGTACTCTCTCCTCTACTCTCTCTACACCAACGGCTGAACCTCCACAGACATCTCTGTCAAGCTTCTCAAGTTTACAGACGACACAACCCTGATTGGACTGATCCAGGATGGGGAGGAATCTGCCTATAGACAGGAAGTGTCACAGCTGGTGTCCTGGTGCCATCGCAACAACCTAGAGCTCAATGCTCTTAAGACAGTGGAATTGATTGTAGACTTTAGGAGAGCTCCCCCTCCCCTCACCCCACTCGCCATCAATAACACCACAGTCACATCTGTGGAGTCTTTTAACTTCCTGGGAACCATAATCTCCAAGGACCTTAAGTGCGGGCTCCCATCGACTCCACAGTCAAAAAGGCACAACAGAGGATGTACTTCCTACGGCAGCTGAGGAAGCACAATCTGCCACAGGCAATGATGGTCCAATTCTACACGGCCATCATAGAGTCTGTTCTCACCTTCTCCATCATGGTCTGGTTTGGCTCAGCCACCAAGCACGACACCTGGAGGCTGCAGCGAATCGTCTGATCAGCTGAGAAGGTTATTGGCGGCAACCTTCCCTCCATTGATGAACTGTACACTGCAAGGGCCAGGGCAAGATAATCTCTGAACCCTCTCACCCTGGCCACAAACTCTTTGAATCACTTCCCTCTGGAAGGCGACTCTGAACTGACAAAGGTGCAACAGACAGACATAAAAACTGTTTTTATCCCCGAGTAGTTGCTCAACAGCCAAAAATCTGTAGCCTCCCTTTAATCTGGTATTTTGTTGGTTCACATGCTTGATCAATGGTGTTTTATCATTAATGTTTTATTATTATTAATGTGTAGTGTTTTCTGAGTCATTCGTAACTGTCACTATGTCATGTTGTTACTTGTGGGCGGAGCACCAAGGCAAATTCCTTGTATGTGAATACTTGGCCAATAAACTTACTTACTTGTAGAGGACTTTTCTCTTCTTCAGTCCCGTCCCTGTCCACATTGTTTTCCATGCTTCCGATCTGTGAAATAGAATTCTAAATATTTAGTTTTATCCCGGAATTTACCAAACCTCCTAGATAATGACTAATGGTTTAAAGCGATCTCCTATTTCCTACAAATCCACACTTCTCTGATCTTTTAATTTTTAATCAACACATCTAAAGATAATTTTTAAACACACAATTAATACAGTCCACAAACACTACCTATCACTATTATGCACAGCCACACTCCTAAATAAAACATGAACATTCATTAATTATAAATCGCGCACTCCAAGTAATCTTATCTGTGGCTCAGTCAATCAGTAAGGTGACTCCTCCCCTCGATGCAGCGATCGAAGGAGTGCAGCCCCTGATCGAACTGCCCCAACTCGGATTTCTAGAACAGTCTTAACCGAATACGCAATCCCAATTAACCCAGATAACTATAAATCAAATACAGGAAATTTCAAATAAAATCCGTTCTCGCTTTGTTTTAAATCCAACCTGTAAACATTTACATTAGCAGCAATTCAATGACGGTTTGCGAACTATTCGACAAATACAAGTTCAAGTTTTAAATTTTAACTTCTAACTACGCTACTTATCTATTTACAGACAGAAATATTTACACAATCCGGATTGCAATACATAAAGCTATATTTACAAGTTACAAAATTATATAAAGCCCTAGAGCACAATTCTCAAACACTCAGTCTCTCCTCCGCACCACGCTGGTATCTCACAGTGAGCCTCTTCCCCAGATCTCGAAAATTTTCCCTTCTAGGTTACTCTCCGCCAAGGGGTACTATTCCCTTAAATGATTACTCTTCCTCCCGAAAGTTACTATCCCTCTGCTAAGACTGGACTTCTATAGGGGGATGCTTTCAAGAGAGAGCTAGATAAGGCTCTTAAAAATAGCGGAGTCAGGGATATGGGGAGAAGGCAGGAACGGGGTACTGATTGTGGATGATCAGCCATGATCATATTGAATGGCGGTGCTGGCTCGAAGGGCCGAATGGCCTACTCCTGCACCTGTTGTCTATTGTCTATTAACCTCTATCCCTCTAGGTTCGACAGAATTAGGGGTACCCTTTGCTTTTCAGGTTACTTTTCACCAAGTGGGGAGTTCCCTTCTCTCAGGTGCTCTTTGCTATCAAATACTAAGTCCCAACAATCAGAGGTTTACTACTCACTATGGATCAGCCGCTATTCAGAGATGATCGCGGACATGCACCAACTTTGAAGTCCTATGTACAGAGACTCGAATCCCACCTAACGCAGAACCTCAATATGAGATCCAGTATTTAGAAATGTTGCTGCAAATTTGGAAACAATCGATCTAGAACGCCTAAAATTTAAGAGCGTATCAATTCGTACGCGGGCTCCCGAATAAGCTAGAAAAACAAATTGCCCAATTTAGATTCCTTGAACAAACTAGAGTATTCCGGCCAATCTATACCTCGTTTATTCAAGCCCGGAACAGTCTCGAAGTTCTTCGTCTATCCAACAAGACTCAGATACTTACACGCAGACACTCCACCCTGCGAATGTACCAAGGGTCCAGCGTTTGCACCGCACCTTATTGGTGCCGTCTTGAAAAGCACAGCTTCAATTCACGCTCCCGGCAACGATCACAAAAGAACCTGTCTTGAATATCCCACCTAATTTGGATACCAGGTTTACCCTTGGGCCACCCCACACCCGATGAAGCGCGCTAGGCTCTCGTTAAAGGCGGCTGCAGTCTGCCCAACTACGCCCAGGCTTCTAACCAAGGACTGGGCCTTCACCCAACCCCACCAAGGCCCCTAACCTTGGCCAGATTCTACCACTAAAGTGCTTGCTAGATTCTGTTCTAATGATCTCGTTTAGACCATCTCCCAAGCTCGCGAAAGATCGATCCGCGCTGACTCACGAAGTGCCGAGAGTGAGTGCGTAAACCGCACCGTGGGCCCCAGTTCTGCACCCGCGATCAATCCAGCTCAACACCATCGACCACAAACTTGTGTTTGGGGGACTTTAGAGATCCCGGACGAACCCCAATGATAGTCGCTCGTTTCTGAGCTTCCTTCCAGTCCAACTTCAGTAAAAACACTGAATCAAACACTGAATCAAGCACTTGCAAAGATTAAAGTTTATTCTACCAAAATTATAAGCGCGTTACAGATCTCACACACACTGTACCTACTGTCCCACCACCCACCGCAGGTTTGATTCCTGCTACTGTCTATTCAAGCCCTCTAGGCATCGCTTAGACAGAGTCACTCCAGCAGCTCTCCTGAGGGTCGACCACAACCTCGTGATCACCGTCTTTTATATGCCCCGCGAACCTGAGGGCCGAACCACACTGGGGGTTGTCTTACAATTACCCAATAACAGATATTGTTTAACCCCATACATAACAGACGTTTCCCTAACACAATAATACAACAGTTCAATACATTGTTTTCACAACAAACTCCAGGGTGAAGTCAACTATTGAAACATGTACCCTGATTTACAAAGTTACCAGACACACTATCCAATAAACATCCAGCAGAGTTGGATTTTGCAACATTATATACAACTTATTTACCAATGTATATCTAGTTTGCAACCACTCAATCCATTCTTTGCATTTGGTATCAGATTAACAAGGCTTGCAGGCTCCCAACTCTTTTGCATATGAATTGTATCTAAGCCCTAGACTCTCTGGCACCTCTCACAGCCTGTCCCAGCTCTACAGAGATCATTCCCAATCTGACTAAATCTCCCAACAAGCCCTGAAATTTAGCCCCATTTTAGAAGTCCTGACTGGTCCAATTTAGCCAGGATTAACAAGAACGCATCCTTGCAGAGCCCCTGTGTTGAGGATTATCGTGGAGGTTGATTTGTCCTTTATCCTCACTGATTAGGGTCTGTCAGGAAGTCGAGGATCCAGTTGCAGAGATGACCCCAAGCCCCGTGAGTTTGGTGCTGAGCTTGGATGGTATAATGCTACTAAAGGCAGAGCTGTAGTCTATGAACAGGAGTCTGACATAGGTGTCTCTCTTCTCCAGGTGTTCCAGGGATGAGTGTAGGGCAAGGGCGATGGCATCATCTGTAGACCTGTTGTGGCGGTAGGTGAACTGCAGTGGATCAAGGCCGCTGGATTTAATGTGTTCCATAACTAGCCTCTCAAAACATCATGATGGTGGATGTCAAGGCCACTGGACAATATTGTGGTATCAGACAATATTGTGGTTTCGGCATGAGGTCTTGCTTTTCTTTGGCACTGGGATGATGGTGGCCTTCTTGAAGCAGGTGGGTACCTCAGAACAGTGTATGGAGAGATTAAAGATGTGGAAAACATGAGGAAGAACCAGGAGGAACCTAAACGTATTTGAGAAACTTCCAGGGTAGTGGAAAAATAGGTGCCGTTAATTCAAGGTAGTCAGAAGTTACCCAATAGTAAATTCAGGGAGGTGGTGAGATTGTGGGACGCGTTTCAGCCTGTGGTGGTGTTCCAGGGGAAGCTGGAGATAAAGAGAGAGAAACAATTGCAAGCTTGGACAAATAGTTCAGTTTAGTTTATTGTCACGTGTGAAAAGGTACAGTGAAAAGCTTTTGTCGCGTGTTATTCAGACAGCAGTAAGACAACACATGATTACAATCGAGCCATTTACAATGTATAGAATAAACGTTTAGTGTAAGGTAAAGCCAGCAAAGGCTGAGCAAGGTTTGTCTGAAGGTCACCAAAGAGGTGCCCTTCAGCACTGCTCTCTGGTTGTGGTAGGATGACGGTTCAGTTGCCTAATAACAGCTGGGAAGAAAATGTCCCTAAATCTGGAGGTGTGCGTTTTCACACTTCTGTACCTTTTGCCCAATGACTTTCCATCTGTAAATTCTATGCAATTCCTATGTAAAGTTGAAGTTGAAAGGGTGTTGTATTTACTATTGATTATGGATTGGATTAAAGATTAAAATTACTATAGATTATGGATGAGAATGGATTAAAGGCCGATAAATCCCCAGGGCCAGATAGGCTGCATCCCAGAGTACATAAGGAAGTAGCCCCAGAAATATTGGATGCATTAGTGATAATTTTTCAAAACTCTTTAGATTCTGGAGTAGTTCCTGAGGATTGGAGAGTAGCTAATGTAACCCCACTTTTTAAAAAGGGAGGGAGAGAGAAAACGGGGAATTACAGACCAGTTAGTCTAACATCGGTAGTGGGGAAAATGCTAGAGTCAGTTATTAAAGATAGGATAGCAGCACATTTGGAAAGTGGTGAAATCATTGGACAAAGTCAGCATGGATTTATGAAAGGTAAATCATGTCAGACGAATCTTTTCGAGGATGTAGCTAGTAGAGTGGATAAGGGAGAACCAGTGGATGTGGTATATCTGGAATTTCAGAAGGATTTCGACAAGGTCCCACATAAGAGATTAGTATATAAACTTAAAGCACACGGTATTGGTGGTTCAGTATTGATGTGGATAGAGAACTGGCTGGCAGACAGGAAGCAGAGTAGGAGTAAACGGGTCCTTTTCAGAATGGCAGGCAGTGACTAGTGGGGTACCGCAAGGTTCAGTGCTGGGACCCCAGCTATATATATATATATATATGTGGGCAAAATGCATGGCAGATGCAGTATAATGTGGATAAATGTGAGATTATCCACTTTGGTGGCAAAAACAGGAAAGTAGACTATTATTTGAATGGTGGCCGATTAGGAAAAGGGGAGATGCAATGAGACCTGGGTGTCATGGTACACCAGTCATTGAAAGTAGGCGTGCAGGTGCAGCAGGCAGTGAAGAAAGCAAATGGTATGTTAGCATTCATAGCGAAAGGATTTGAGTATAGGAGCAGGGAGGTTCTACTGCAGTTGTACAGGGTTTTGGTGAGACCACACCTGGAGTATTGCATACAGTTTTAGTCTACTAATCTGAGGAAAGACATTCTTGCCATAGAGGGAGTACAGAGAAGGTTCACCAGACTGATTCCTGGGATGGCAGGACTTTCATATGAGGAAAGACTGGATAGACTCGGCTTGTACTCGGTAGAATTTAGAAGATTGAGGGGGGATCTTATAGAAACTTACAAAATTCTTAAGGGGTTGGACAGGCTAGATGCAGGAAGATTGTTCCCGATGTTGGGGAAGTCCAGAACATAGGTCACAGTTTAAGGATAAGGGGGAAGTCTTTTAGGACCGAGATGAGAAAAACATTTTTCACACAGAGAGTGGTGAATCTATGGAATTCTCTGCCACAGAAGGAAGTTGAGGTCAGTTCATTGGCTATATTTAAGAGGGAGTTAGATGTGGCCCTTGTGGCTAAAGGGATCAGGGGGTATGGAGAGAAGGCAGGTACAGGATACTGAGTTGGATGATCAGCCATGATCATATTGAATGGCGGTGCTGGCTCGAAGGGCCATATGGCCTACTCCTGCACCTATTTTCTATGTTTCTTTGTTTCTATGATGTGAAGGCTATTAACAGTTTCCAGAATACTGAATATTGAGTGAAGAAGAGTCTCGACCCGAAACGGCACCCTTTCCATTACTCCAGAGATGCTGCCTGTCCCATTGAGTTACTCCAGCGTTTTGTGTCGATACAGAATACTGCGATTGTGCTGGTCTTCATTAGCAACATCACAGCAACAATCCCACCTCTGTCGGAGTGATTGCAGCAGCATGGAAACATTCACTTCACACTTTTTTTTTCCAAAATATACTTTATTCGAATGATAAATATATACAATACATTAACCTTGCGGAAAATCCATCCGACATTTTCGGAGGCTGTAGAATAGATCAATACAGTTTAGACATTTCTTTCCCCCAAATCAGTCCCCCACTCGTGCCACAGTGGCGTGGGATACCTTCCCTTATATTGAGGGGCGTCTCCACAATACTGTACCCCCCATCCAGCAGCGGAAGGGCGTTAGACTGTGGCCCTCCCCCACCGAGCCTTGGCGTTGGCTGCACCGAGCTTCAGTGCGTCCCTCAGCACGTACTCCTGCAGTCTGCAGCGGGCCAGTCGGCAACATTCCCTGACGGCCACTCGCTCTGCTGGGTGGTGAACAATGCTCGGGCAGACCAAAGGGCGTCTTTTACCGAGTTGATGACCCTCCAGCAGCACTCGATGTCAGCCCCTGAATGTGTCCCTGGGAACAGTCCGTAAATCACCGAGTCCTCTGTGACGGAGCTGTTCGGGATAAAGCGTACCAGGGACCCTTGCATCTTTCTCCAGACCCTTTTAGCAAACCCACACTCTGAAGAGGTGGGCAACCGTCTCCTCGCCATAGCTGGCAGCTGAGGTTCCGACGGTGCAGGAAGGATCTGACTGGGAGGGCTCCCCTCACCGCCAGCCAAGCCAGGTCTTGGTGCTTGTTGGTGAGTTCTGGCGATGAGGCATTTTGCCAGACGAGCTGGGCAGTCTGCTCAGGGAACCACGCCACCGGGTCCACAGAGTCCTTTCCCTGCAGTGCCTGCAGGACATTCTGTGCTGACCACTGCCCGATGGACATGTGGTCAAAGGTGTTGGTCCGGAAGAACCCTTCCACCGAAGACAGATGGGGCGGCAATGTCCAGCTGACTGGCACATTGCGTGGCACCTGCGCCAGGCCCATCCTTCTCAACACCGGGGACAGGTAGAACCTCAGCAGGTAGTGACACTTGGTGCCCACGTGCCTTGGCTCTACACTCCGCCTGATGCAGCCACACACGAAGGTGGCCATCAGAATGAGGGCGACGTTGGGCACGCTTTTACCCCCGTTGTCTGCCGACTTGTACATTGTGGCCCGTCGCACCCGATCCATCCTCGACCCCCAGATGAACTGGAAGATGGCCCGGGTGATCCCTGTGGTGTATGAGGGAGGGACAGGCCACACTTGTGCCAAGTACAGCAGCCCCGAGAGCACCTCACACCTGATGACCAAATTCTTTCCCATTATGGAGAGGGAGCGTTGCCTCCACAGCTCCAGCTTCCTCCCCACCCTGGCTATCCGCTCCAGCCAATTTTTGTTACATGCCTCAGCCCCCCCGAACCAGATCTCCAGCACCTTCAAGAAGTCAGGCTTGATGGTGAAGGGGACGGAAGATCTGTCGGGCCAGTTGCCAAAGAGCATGGCCTCGCTCTTCCTGCGGTTCACCCTGGCTCCCGTGGCCGACTGAAACTGGTCGCAGATACTAATCAGTCTGCGAACCGACCCTGGGTCCGAGCAGAAGACAGCGACATCGTCCATGTACAGGGAGGGCAACCCTGCCTGACTCCAGACCTTACAGGGAAACTGTCTGATTCCCACCCATTGATTTGGACTGCACTACGGATGTTGGTGTAGAGCAGTTTGATCCAATTTCTGATGCCCTCCCCAAACCCCATTTTGGAGAGCACGTCCATCATGTACGTGTGCGAAATCCTGTCGAAGGCCTTCTCCTGGTCCAAGCTGACTAGGCAGGCATCCACCCGTCTGTCCTGCACGTAGGCGATGGTATCTCTCAGCAGCGCTAGGCTGTCTGAGATTTTCCTGCCAGGTACAGCACAGGTTTGGTCCGGGTGGATCACCTGTCCCAGAGCAGACTTGACCCAGTTGGCGATGGCCTTGGACAGGATCTTGTAGTCTACATTCAAGAGTGTTATGGGTCTCCAATTCTTTAGGTCCTTCATCTCCCCCTTCTGCTTGTAGATTAGGGTGATGTTGCCCTTCCTCATGGAGTCTGACATGCTACCAGCTAGAAGCATGTCGTTGTACACTTCTAGCAGGTCCGGGCCCATCCAGTCCCACAGAGCCAAATACAACTCGGCCGGTAAGCCATCGCTTCCGGGAGTTTTATTCGAGTCAAAGGAACGGATGGAGCCAGTCAGCTCCTCTAGGGTCAGTGGTTGGTCCAGACTCTCCCGCTTGCTGTCCTCCAAGACCTCCGTGATTGAGGACAGGAAGTTCTGGGAGGAGGTACTGTCTGTGGTCTTTTGGTCATACAAATCTGTGTAAAAGGATTTGCAGATCCTCAGCATGTCTGTCTGTGAGGATGTTACCGTGCCGTCCTCCTCCCTAAGGCTGTTCATCACAGAGCTCCCCCTGTGAACCTTATGGAAGAAGAAACGTGAGCACGTCTCATCCTGCTCCACATGGCAGACCCTAGATCGGAAGATGATCTTGGAGGATTCAGAGGTGAAGAGCTGAGCTTGCCGGTCCTTCAACTCTCTAAATTCCTCCCTCACATCCACCCCGCTCGACTGCAGAAGGAGCAGTTGCTGCAAATCTGTCTGGAGTTGGCACAATTCCCTCTGACTCTGTCTTGCTCTCTGAACCCCTTTAATTATGAAGAACCTCTTAATGTTCTCCTTGGTTGCTTCCCACCAGAGTGTGGGGGAGTCAAAGAGGGGCCTCACCGTTCTCCAACATGCGTAGTCCCTCTTTAGCTCCTCGACATTCTCTGGGGTCAAAAGTTTCGTGTTTAACTTCCACGTCCCTCTGCCTGCCTTCCGGTCCTCCCGTAGGTGACAGGAAGCCTGAAGGAGGCAGTGGTCGGAGAAGAACACTGGCGTGAGGTCAGTGTGTCTCACCGTGACGGCCTTCGTCGTGAAGACGAAGTCTATCTGAGATCGGGCTAAACCGTCCGATCTCGACCAAGTGAACTGCGGCTGGGACCCGCCTGCAGGGTCGCTGAAGGCGTCACGCAGCTTTGCGTCTTTTACCATCTCCATCAGGAACTTGGACGTGCTGTCCAGTCTGCTGTCGGCACCGCCGGATCGTCCAGCCGCATCAATGATGCAGTTGAAGTCACCGGCCAGAACGAGCTGCCGGGACGTGGCCAGCAGCACTGGGAGCTGCTGGAGAACGGCCAGCCGCTCGCTCTGCGTGGGTGAGGCATACACATTTATCAGCCGGAGCGGAGAGCCACGGTACATAGCGTCCACCACGAGGAGACGCCCTCCAACCACTTCCTTGACCTCAGTGATGGTGAAGTTCCCTCCCCGCAGCAAAATCCCCAGGCCGGAAGCACGACAGTCATTTCCCCCCGACCACACAGACAGTCCGTGGGGCCACCATCGCGACCACCTCCGATAGCAGTGGAGGTGTGGCAGCCCGCACTCCTGAAGAAAAGTCACATCTGCCTTGACCTTGGCCAGGTACTGTAAGGCATTAACACATCGCGCAGTGCTCTTTATACTGCGCACGTTTAAAGATGCCAGTTTGAGCTCCATTGTCTTTAGAGTCACTGACCATTTCCATGTCCCATCATTCCCACCGCTTCGGTGAATTGCCTCAGCTTTCCTGGGCTCAGGAATCCAGCGGTAAGGTATCAGGTGGCGTAACCAAAGTTGTCGTTGGGAGGGGCCATCTCGTTCCACCCCCTTTTGGGCATGCCGCTTCCTTTGTCTTCTGTAGCTGGGGCCCAATGGCCTCTGCGCTGCTCCCGGTCGCCCGGAGCTGGGGCCCAATGGCCTCTGCGCTGCTCCCGGTCGCCCGGAGCTGGGGCCCATGGGCCGCTGCAATGCTCCCGGTCGCCCGGAGCTGGGGCCCATCGGCCGTTACACTGCTCCCAGTCCCCTGGAGCTGGGGTCCACTTGCCGTTGTGATGATTCCTGTCTCCGGGGCCTGGAGCCCCTCAACCACTGCGCTGCTCCCGATGTCCTGGGGCTGGAGCCCCTCGGCCACTTCTCTGCTCTCGGTCTCCTTTTCCTCCCCCGTTTTCTTCCTCTGCCTCCCTCGTTGGGACTTCCCGGTCGCCTCATCCTCCGACGAGGAGGAGAGGTTGCTGCCTTCTGTAAGAGAAATACACCTTTTTTGTGATTTTCTTTTGGACTTACCACTCTTTTCCGGCCTTGGCTCTTTGGGCTGACCCCTCTTCTTATACTTCACCATTGTCCATTTCTCCTGCTGTTCCCCCTCCTCCATCGACTGTCCCTCCTGGGCAGGATGCTGGGCGTCTCCTTCTGGCACTTGGGGCCTCAAGGTGGTCGGGCTGTCCTCATCCATGTTCCCTCTTTCTGCTGGGGTCTTGGCAGTGGTGGGGGGTGCCTCACCCCCCTTTGGGGTGCTGGCAGCAGCTCCTCTTGTTGCCTGTGCGTAGGTGCAGGCTCTTTTAGGGCAAGCCCTGTAAAGGTGGCCTGCCTCCCCGCACAGGTTGCAGTTCTTGCTGGCCTGACAGTCCTTTGTCTCATGGCCCTCCATCTTGCAGTTTTTGCAGACAACTGCAGTGCATTGGGCCATCACATGCCCAGGCTTGTTGCATTTCCTGCACAGCCTGGGTTGCCCTACATAGCTCAAGTATCCTCGGTTTCCTCCAATCGCGAAAACCGAGGGGGGGTGGACGATTTCTCCATCCTTGTCCACCCTCAGCTTTACCTTGACTTGCCGCTTGCTGGTCCAAATCCCGTACATGTCCGTCACATCCACACAGTCTCCTGTTCCCTCAACGTAGCGAGCAAGGAAGGTGAGGACATCCACTACGGGCACATGTGGGTTAAACATGTGCACCGTAATGAACCTTTCCTTCTGGGTGGGGAGGATGAAGAGCGGCTGCACTTTCAGCAGCGACAGCGGAGCTTCATTTCCCCTCTCCCGGAAGACTTCCATCACCTTCTGCCATCCCGTTGGATACTTGAAGGTAACGTCAAAATATCCGTTACCCGGAAAATCCTGGAGGCAGTAGATGTCCTTGGCCTCAAATTTGCAGGCCTCTAGCAAGACCTTCTTCACGAACAGGTCTCGTGAGAAGGGGGTCCCCTTGCTGAGGTCCTTGACGCTTATTCGCAGGGTATTCCGAATACCCTGCACTCCTGCTCCTGCTCCTGCTGACATTGTGGCTGAATAAAGTGTTAGGTTGGTTTCCCAACCAGCATGGATCCACCTCTAAGCCTGCAGCCGACCGACTCCTCAACGATTTCGCTCCGTAATCCACGGCCCTTGTCCCCAAGGAACCGCCAGAACTGTTCTGATAAGAACAGATAGTCTCTTTCACAAAAAGAACAGATACTACACTTGATCTTAGCCAAAAGGCCGAGAAGCCTCACTTCACACAGCAACGGTCTGATGACATTGAGGACAGGTGTGAATGGCACTGAGAGGAGGAAGTGCAGATTAGTTGGTGTTTCCTGGGTTGGGCAAGGAGGAGAGTTTGTCTTCAACGGGGGAAGAATTTAAAAAAATGTGCTATGTTAAATGAAGTCAAAACCTTTTGTCTTTTAGGTGGAGCTAAAGCCGCAGAAGCAGCTTCCAGTGCTTACTACAACCCGTGCAATCCTCACAGTGTCTACATGCCGATGGTAAGTCTTCACCTTTACGCATTAGGTGTAAGGTAATGTCTGTCTTTTTCATCCATCAATTTTTTTTTCAAAGAAAACAAAGTGTCAGAGTAACTCAGCTGGGTCAGGCAGCATCTGTGGAGGGAAACGCATAGCCAATGTCTTGGGTTCGGGCATTTCTTCAGCACATTTCCCTCCATAAACACTGCCTGAACCACGGAGGTAATCTAGCACTTTGCTTTTGCTGAAGATTCCAGCAATTGTAGTCTCTTGTGTCAACCAAAGAATTCCACAAGGTGAGCACAGGGGAATCTGCAGTTAGACGCAAAGTGCTGGAGTAACTCAGCTAGTCAGGCAGTATCTCTGGAGAAAAAAAAGAGCTTCTTCAGACTGAAGAAGGGTCCCCACCTGAAACGTCACCCATCCTTTTTTTTCCCAGAGATGCTGCCTGACCGGCTGTGTTACTCCAGCATTTTAGGAACATAGAAAATAGGTGCAGGAGTAGGCCATTTGGCCCTTTGAGTTAGTACCACCATTCAGTGAATTGGCCTCCACTGCCTTTTGTGGCAGCGTCTATTTTCAGTATAGACCAGCATCTGCAGTTCCTGGTAACAACCAATATGCAGTAACATATGAAAATTATTCTTATTTAAGTTACTCCATTGATCCTGACTATATTCAATGTGGAGAATGTGACAATTTAGCAATGCCTTCAAGTGCTTATAGATCACAGATACAGAATAAGAGTAAAGCCTAGAATCGTGAACATTTTTTCTTTCAGGCAGCAAAGTGCTTTGCAAATGCAAATGAAGCTATTATATATGAAAGGTTTGCTCTATAATAGGGTGGCTTGGTGGAGTTGCTACCTTACAGCGCCAGAGACCCAGGTTTGAACCCGACTTCGGGTGCTGTCTGTACGGGGTTTGTACGTTCTCCCCATGACCTGCATGGGTCTTCTCCGAGATCTTCGGCTTCCTCTCACACTCCAAAGACGTATAGGTTTGTAGGTTCATTGGCTTGGTTATAAATGTCAATTGTCCCTGGTGTGTGTAGGATAATGTAAGTGTGCAGGGATCGCTGGATGGCGCGATGTCTGGGCCGAAGGGCTTGTTTCTGTGCTGTATCTCTAAACTAAAACAAAACTAAATATTAATTTATCATAATACTGCTGGGAGACCAGAGTTTGATCCTGACTACGGGTGCTGTCTGTACGGAATTTGTACTTTCTCCCATTGACCACTTGGGTTTTCCCCGGTTGCTCTGGTTTCCTCCCACGCTCCAAAGACGTACAGGTTTGTAGGCTAATTGGCTTTGGTGTAATTGTAAATAGTCCCTAGTATGTGTAGGATAGTGTTAATGTGTGAGGATCGCCAGTGGGCCACGGGGTCTGTTTCCGCGATGTATCTCCAAACTGATCTGCTTGTGGAATGGATATTTGTGCAAGGACCTCTGTCTTTTTACAAATTATTTTCCTGTCTCCATCATAAGAGTAGAGAATGTGTAATGTTTGGAATTGGATTGATTGTTCATACAAAGCCTTCTGGTTATTTAATATTGCACCTCATTCATCCAAATGCTTGTTGCCCGATGCCTCAGTGTTGAGATCCAGCAGTAAAACAAGTCTGTTCTCTTTCAGGATCAGCCCCCACCGTATACACCAGCAGAGGAGAAAAAGAACAAGTGAAACACTCTGAAGTTGTGATTCTTCCAACCGTTTGTGAATTGTTTACTTTCTAAAAAAAAAGTGTGTTGTTAGAAGCTGCAATTTTATTAGACTTGAGCCAGTCCATAATCTCTTTCCACATTGTATCGTCCAGCTACAGAACTGAGTCTCGGACTGCAGGCTTCTGGTTGTGTCTGTGCACAGATATCTTGTGCATTGAAGTGGGTGAGGTGGCCAGAACATGACACCATTGCCCGCCGTCTCTTTCCTCATCCTTATCGTCTTTTCTACTTTCCTTGCCTCTGCCTGAAGTAATCTGTCTCCAAACTTCATTGACCTCCGTACATTGTCAAACGAATGTTGGAAAGAAATTAATTAAATTGCTCCAATTGAGCCAAGCCTGTCTAGGTCCTGCAGGATCTACTCCATCAGGAATTCGGACCAGCCCGGGGGTGAAAAAATTAGCCTGATGTCACCAATGGCCAGTTGGAAGCATTGTGCTGGTTGGTGCTGCAGCTGTCTAGACCCTGAAGGCAGTGAGACTTAATGAATAACCTCCTTTAATGCCAAGATGCTGCTTGTAAATATGACAATATACAATTATACCAGAAACATATCGAATTATTGAAATTTTTTCACATAATGCAAACAGAAACACGTTCCCACAATGTGACAATACTGGATTGTGATCCATTTGAAACAAGATTAAAATCACAGTGATCATCATTGCCCATTTTACAGAACGTTATCACTAGGCATTAGGGTTTTAAGATATAGAAAGTTTTAAGTATTCAAATTCTTTATTTAAAGTTTTCTATATGAAATAAAAGACTTCTTATGGCTGAGATTAAATTATACGACTATTGCTTGGAATTTACCAATAAATATTTTGACAGCTTGGCAGAAAGGGATTGGAGAAATTCCTTCTTAACATTTGTCTGTGCAATTTTGCTACAAAGAGTTTATTGGCATTTCTTACAGAGAAAGATCAGATCAGATTAACTTATTTCAAATTAGCTGTGACTTTGCTGCTCTGTGGTAAAGTTCACAAAGTTCCCACCGGACAATGTGAATTACTATTGGTGGGAATATGAGCTTCACCAGTTCAACCTCTGGCACTGTATCAAAGAATATACTTTCAGTGAACATTATCCCAAAGCCTTTTCGCATTTCATCATTTTATATTGTCCTCACCATAATTGAAGTCTGACGTTCATGTTCCACTCAGTGAGGTGAATGGGTTGAAGGAAGCACTGAGACTCATGTAGGGTTATAAAAACATAATCCTTCCCTGCTGGAAACAATGCAGAAGATCCATTGTTGCATGGCTGGGTCTTGTTTGTGTTTCTAAAGCCTTGTGTCCTTCAGTAATACTACTTGCTTAAAATAGGTGCAGGAGGAGGCCATTCGGCCCTTCGAGCCAGCACCGCATGTCTCACCTACCCTTGTCCCACCTGTCTGAACTTAGCCCCTGTCCCTCCCAATGTGCCCTATCCATGTACTTATTTTGTCTGATTATTTTTAAGAGTGATGAGCAGTGTTGGTGTTGGTTTGCTCTGGGGAGGGCGGGGGATCCCACAACTTGTTAGTGGTGGGAATGGCATTGACGATGAACTGGGCCCTAACCACATTTCTTCAAGGAGGCCTGCATCTTCCATCTGACCCACAATAGCATGTTAGGAAGGGGAATAGCTGTGTACTTACTGATTCTCCCTGTGCCTCAGTGGCCATATGACTGGAGCTTTACACCAGGGCACAGACACCATGTGAAGCATTGTAGAAAGCTACATGGAACAAGCTACTGGGTGCAGGGTAATGGAGCTGCCTCCTTTTATCTCATTACACCACACAGTAGGTAAGACTAAGGGTTTTTTTAAAATTTGGAATTATCTTCTCAATAGAGAATACTTTGGTGAAAACATTACAAATTTTCCGTAACAAGTCTCTGCAAAATAACAATGTGACGCCAGTAATGGGCTCCCCTCGTGCCCAGATTTACATAGAAAACTTCAGGGCTGTTTTAATGCATTGACTTCTATTGTTGGGAGATGGATCGCTACACCTGCATGATATTGAGGCCTCCTGCCAAAGCATAAACCCTGCTTGTCCAGACTGTACTGGTGGCCAACTATAGACCAACCCTGAGACCGGTTCATTAGAATTGGCAACAAATCAAATGACTACCCCAGAACTTTAATCAGTCTGGACTGCTTTATTTCCCTGACATGTTCATAAATGATAGCAGCAGAGTTAAGCCATATGGCCCATCAGGTCTATTCTGCCATTCAATCATGGCTGATCTATCTCTTCCTCCTAACCCCATTCTCCTGCCTTCTCCCCATCACCCCTGACACCCAGACTATTCAAGAATCTATCTATCTCTGTCTTAAAAGTATCAATTGACTGCTCTCTGGACAAAATAAATTCCTCATCTGTCTACAGTTCCACTCCACTTCATAGGCAGCGTGGTGACCAGTTGCCACCACAGCTTGCAGTTGTGAGTGTAGGAGAGTAAAGGAACACAAGGAGGAAGTTAGCTGTGGAGTAGACAGAGGATGAGGGCTCAACTCAGCTCATTAGTAATATTGCGTTTTCCAGAACAAAATGGTTCATGAAAATTAATGTCGCTATTTTTCACTCTTGGAAACCTTTGTATCATTATTCGTGCATGTGGTAACTGAAGGTAAAGCAGAGGCCCCTAGTGTGGTCTTTGCCTTTCCTCCACTGACTTCTTAGAAGTAGTGTCCTTTCATGGTATAGCATGTTCTTAAACTTGATTTTTATATATATCGAAAGGAAATCACTTAGCGTGACTTTTTATCAATGAAAAGATTGATGTTTATACTTTCTACTGACGGGGATGAAATAATACACAAAGTGACGGAGCAAATGATTGTAGAGGTGTCACTAGGTAAGGGCAGCATTGTTTTTGGCCCACTGGGCCCATACTAATGTTGATATCATTCTGTGAATTAAGAAACTGGGACTAAATTAATAAGAAAATTGAGTTGTTTGAGAACTTCAATGTGATTGTTGCTAAACTTTATTATTGCAAAGCATCAAGCTAAATCATAGACAAGTGTTGTAATACTGACAGTTAAGTGCTTGCTTTGGTAAGGAGCTAGGAAGAAGTAATTTAATGGGGTTTTTTAAAAGCAAAATGAATAGATTCATTTTAGTAGCATCATGATGTCCTGGTGTTTTAACAAGTCTTGTTTATTAGTCTCCCACCTAAAACCAGTAGCTTCTCTGACTAATAGTGCTACCGGCCACACCTCTAATTTAAATACTTGTAGCTGGAGAACCATTTAAAGCACCTCCATGTCCTTCTGCAAAGTCCTATTGACAAGTGGTCTTGGCCACGTATATTCCAACCAGTCCAACAAGCCAAGGAATAACGATGCATCTGTTTTTGCTGGATAGCAGAGAAGAATTCTGCTCCGTACCAGGATTTGCAACCATTGCAGCTAGACCAGGGGTGGGGAACCTTTTCATGTTGGAATGTTGCATTAAGTTAGCTGTAATCTAATAAGGCCGCATCCAAGAAACTTCAATTAGATATACTTCAAAATGTACATTATTTTGTAAAAATCTAACTACTATGTACTAACTTCAAGAAAATGAAAAACATTGTTAATTCTAAAGTTGTAACCTTTTAATGACTTTGTTGTGACTGCGTTTTGTGGGAAAGCATTTGAATATTTATTTGTAACATGGAGGTACGCAGTTTCATCTGATCTTCTAGATGGGTATCTGTCATTTGTGACCTTAAGGGCATCTTGATTTGGGTTAGGTAGGAGAATGTAGATTTGCAGCAATAAGTGGTTGAAAAGCAAGAAAACATTTTTCCAGCGTGGGTATTCTATTGCATTTTCCCATATTTCAATCTGATCTTTCTTAGCGTCAAATAAGGACTTTATAATGTAATCTTCTGAGAGCTCAATCCATTCCATCTGTAGTTCTTTACGAGCCTTGGAGACATCAACGAGGTGAGGTTGAAATGCTCATGCGAGTGTGATGTCATGATTCTCAAAATGAACCTTTCATTGTATTCTTTAATTAATAAGTCTATAACAGCTGCATATTCTTCAAATGATTCGCATGAATCCTCCTGCTCATCAATGACCTTCGCTAACTGGGGAAAATGTTCATCCGAAATTTCATTTTGAAGAAGATGAGTTTATATATATATAGACTTAGTTTTACCTTGCAAAGAAACATTCAAGTCATTTTGCTTTGACATGATATCACACAGTATTTGTACATTCTCTAATACGCAGTATTTCATTCAAAAGGCCACACTTAATGGCATAGAAGGCCGCATGCAGGTTCCCCACCCCTGAGCTAGACGTTAGTAGGTAGAACAGTCATTTAAAATGTAGCAGCATACCATGAATTCATAGATTTATAGTTCTTCATAAAGATCTCATCGCTTGTAAAGGAGTTATTTGTTTAAAGGACCTGCCTTTAGCTATGGTTTATGAAAAGGAAGTGTTCAGGAATCATCTGCAGTTCCTTCCTGCACAATATAACAGGAGATTTACACAAGCTGCCTCACCGAGTCTCTCTACACTGGTTCCGTAGTGGATTTTGTGGTCATTGCCGTATTGAGGTCTTAGTATTGTCAGCCCGAGACTCAGGATGAACCAGAAACTGATCGCGGTGCCCCAAACCACAGGAACCTCTGAGCTTCCCAAGTGACTCTCAGACCAACACGTGTGTCGATGGGACTTTCTGGGGAATTGTTTAAAAATTGTCCCAGCAATGGGACAATTAAACCAAACAACCTGCCTACAAATAGGGGTATTCCAGCAGCTGTATGGACAGTCTTGCACATTACTTGCTTCCTATAATGAATGTCTCCAAAATTGCAGTCCTAACCACAATATTTTTGAGTGCAGATACACAGTGAGGTTGTAGAAGAAAAATATGATGAGTTTTTAGCACGTCCCTGCTTTTGAAAATAATTATTTAGAAATGTTAAAATGGTGTGTAAAATATAATGTAAAATAGTGAATGATATTGTAGGAGAGGGAAAGTAGTCTAGAAAATTCAATTTAGTTCATAGCTGAGTGAAACTTCTGGAATGTGGGATAGTCCCTAGCTTCCTTCCTTATCTTACTTGAAGTGCAGAGTTTCTGTCAACTGTTTGGTAGGAAGTTCCTTGATTATTTTTTCATTGCTGATTTTTATTGAAGTTGGCCAGTTTATTTGACTTGATTTTTTGCTTTTGGCCATCCGTTGACGAGTGCAGTAGGATGAGCGAGTATTAGTCATGATGATTTAGGAGGGCAAGACCATGGAGTATACATACGCATCTGAAACAAGTGCCTGTTGAGATGCAACACAAGGTATGGCAGCTTTAAAGCAACCTGCTTCCATTGAGGAAAGATGGCCAATGTAATAAAATCCCAGAGAATAACAATGCATTGCTCTCTATTTAATCTGTACTTTTGTATTAACTGGAGAATTGAGTGACCTGCTAGATTTCTATAAATGAATGTTTACTCATTGTGAATAATTCTGTATGTATGCTTCCAATAAAGCTTTACAACTTGTTAATAAATGCTTTCATAAGCAGATAAACAAACCCCTTTGTGTGGTGTGAGCAGCGCTGTCTTTGGGAAATGAGTTTAGTTTAGTCTGGAGATACAGCGCAGAAACAAGTCCTTCTGCCCACTGAGTCTGTGCCGACCAGCGATCCTTGCACACTGACACCATCCTACACACCAGGGACATTTGATAATTCTTACAGTAGTCAATTAATTTACAAACTTGTACGTCTCAAGCGGGTGGGGGAAAACCAGAGCTCCCGGAGAAAACAGCGAGAACGTGGTCACGGGGAGAATTTGTTTCCCTCCTCCCTCACGGCAGTCTCCTCTGGCCAAGTCCACCTTTGTTCTCTCCCACTCCCTCTCCCGTCCATTCCCCCACACCGGGTCTTCTTTTGTTCCCAGTGGCGCGTCCTCCGACTACCACGTGGCCCATCCCAGTTCAGAGATACAGCGCGGAAACAGGCCCTTCGGTCCATCAAGACCAATGGCGGAAATCCCGGGGGCCCAGGGGGCACACATCTCCCCTCTGTTTTGAGAGGTGGGGGACGATTTCCCCCCCCCCCAATTTTTTGTAATCCGGATTTTAAAACACGGTGAAATCTCCACTTCACGTGAGACTGGTTAGGATTGCTAATCAAGGGCGCTGATTGGACGAGAGAAACGTCGGTCAGCAAGCAATGGGGGCGGGACATGATGATTGTGTTCTGTGATTGGAGGAGGGAGACGTGCCTAAGTCATAGGGTCACAAAGGCAGCCCTGGACACAGACCTGTGCCTCATCCGCAGCCAGGATCGATCTCGGCTGGCTCTCCGGCGCTGCAATTGCTGCCGAACCTCCACCGAACCATCCCTGTCCCCGCCCGAGTGCCCCCCCCCCATACCCGTGGGTGGCCAGATACGTCGGGAGCCAGACGGGAGCTGCTCCCCAGGCCCACAGCCAGCAGAGAGATGCAGCGCTAAACCCAATTCAACACTGCCTGTCCCGCCGGGTTAACCTACAGCCCTGCCTGGACTTAAGGGCAATATGGCCCAGGTTTGCAGCCAGCGCGCAGAAGCAGCGCTAAACCCAGCTCAACTCTGCCTGTCCCGCTGGGTTAACCTACAGCCCTGCCTGGACTTAAGGGCAATATGGCCCAGGTTTACAGCCAGTGCGGAGAAGCAGCGCTAGCTCCACAGCTCCGGACTGGTATTCCGTCACTCCAGGCAGGGCTGTAGGTTAACCCGTCAAGATAGGCAGAGTTGAGCTGCATTTAGTGCTGGATTGAGCTGTAATTACCGTTCACAGAGCCCAGAGAAGCCTCCGAAGCCTCGCGTGTGTGTGTGAGTGTGCGCGCGGCCGCCAGGAAATTGTGTCCACCCTGTCCCCCGGTCCCCTCCATATTTTGATAGCGATTTCCGTCACTGACCGAGACCGTGCTGACTAATGATCCCTGCACACTAACACTATCCTACACAATTTACAGTTATTACCAAAGCCAATTGATCTATAAACATGTACGCCTTTGGAGTGTGGGAAGGAACAGAAGATCTCGGAGAAAACCTACGCGGTCACATGGAGAATGTACAAACTCCGTACAGACAGCACCCGTAGTCAGGATGGAACCCGGGTCTCTGCCGCTGCATTCGTTGTAAGGCAGCAACTCTACTGCCGCGCTGCAACACTGGAAGGTGGGGAATGTTTTCACCGTGGAGCAGGTTGGTTGGGCTGAGCATTGATCAGAGGCACCTGGTGTGTCTCCCCCTCACTGCCTCACCACCCCGTCACCTCCGTCTCCTTCTATATACGTTGATACCGAGGGCTGGGCGGGTGGCTGTTATCCGACTGTCTTTATCAGGGAAGAGTTGAGCAAGATACAAGATACATTTATTTGTCACATGTGCCAATTGGAACAGTGAAATGTAATCACCATACAGCCATACAGTAAAAATAAAGAACACAACATAGAGTTGATAGAATTCAACATAAAACATCCCCACACAGCAGGATCAAAGTTTCCCACTGTGAGGGAAGGCACCACTCTTCCTCTAATATTCCCCCCTCCGCAATCGCTGCTACAGGCGACCCGATGTTCAGGCCCGCTCGCCGGGGTGATGTAAGTCCGGCGTCGGGCTGGACATCATAGTCGCCACCTCCTATCGGAGTCCGCGGCTCCCAAAATCCGCAGGGCGAGCCGGGCGGAGATGCAGCACTGTCGGCCCTCGACAAAGGGCCCCAGGACTCCACGAAGTTGTACAGCGCCGCCCGCGTTGGGCGCTCTGCAAACCAGAGCTGCACGATGTTGGAGCAGCAGGCCCAACGCTCTGGAGCTCCAACGGCGACCCTGGTAGGCATCGCCTGCTCCACAGTGAATTCAGCGCTGCACCATCGCTGTTGCAGCTCTGGTCCGGTTCCCGGTCCCCGGCAGGAAAGGTGGTAGGTCGCGAGGTGGGGGGCGAGGACGCAACTCGGAGAAATAGTCGCGTCCCCGCCAGGAAGCGACTGGGAATTAGTTTCCCCCCTTACCCTGCCCCCCTCCCCCACATATAAAAGTTAAAGATTCCCCCCAAAACAAACTTTAAACTGACTAAATTTTTTTTTAAAGATTGAAAAACAAATGGACTGCAGGCAGAGGCTGCTGTCAGTGAGTGACCAGCGCCCCTAGAGCACAGGAGTAAAGAGGTTTTACACGTCCTGTGTAGTTTCAGTGCTCTTTGTCCTACATGAAGAAGGACGTACTTGTCACAGAGGGAGTGGAGCAAAGATGCAATTGGACTGGCCCCGTGTTTGGTGGGTTTACCCTTTGGATCTAGATTGAGAAGACCCGGCCTGAATTCTCATGTATGTGAGAGAATGGAGTGTGGTAAATGTGGAGTGTGCAAATGTCAAGGACTAGAGGGAATTGCTTGAAAGTGAGAGGGGAAAGTTTAAAGGAGATGTGTGGAGCGTTTTTTGTACACGGGGCAGTGGGGGCCTGGAATACACTGGTGGTGGAGATGGACACGAAGGAGGCGTTCAGATATGCACATGGATATGGAGGGATATGAACCATGCAGGGAGAGGAGGCTTGGCTTTATGTTCAGCACCAACGTTGGGGCTGGAGGGCCTGTTCCAAAGCTGCATTCTATCATTTGATGAATGTGCATATACACATCAGAGTGGGAATTAAATACGGTGGTGAGAACAAAATCTCTGAATTGAAAAGGGCAGAACCAAGCTTTCAATATTCCTGGTTACAAAGTTTTCAGGATGGACTGGGAAAGGAAAGACAAGAGAGCTTAGACAAGTCACCAGGACCCCATGGACTGCACACCAGGATCTGCAAGGGAGTGGCTGCAGGGAGAGTGGATACATTGAAGATTTTCACAACTCACTAGAAACCTGATCAGTTGAGAAGTCAGATCGCTGTGGGCAAGATGCAGTTCTTAAGTCTTGAAATCCGGGGATTCTAAAGAAGATAGACAACTTGAAATATGGATTGCTGTACCCCACAAGACTGCGAGTCACTTATCTGAAGAAGGAACATTTTTTCACTGATCACAAGAAAGCACTGGCATATGTCCAGAAGATTGTGGGTTCAAGGGAGAATTGAATAATTTACATATAATACCGTCATCTTGCTGAGAACAAATGGAACTTTAATTCGTTATATTTAAGGACTATTGAAAGCTGATAACGACAATCGTGCTGTCCCTCCTGTTAGGCACATATTATTTTTTAAATATTTAGTACTAATTTTTGCTAACAATTACTAATCACCAAAAACACTTGTTATTATTATTGGAAAATTAGTTAAAAACATGATATGTTAAATATAAAAAAACAACAAATAAAATGTTATAATTTAGATATCTTATTAATTGGAATTTGTGATCTTCACCCTTTATCTACATTAGACTAACACTTGATTAATAACTAACTAAGAGGGTAATAGTCTCTCACTATATGATTACCAATACTCTGGTCCAAAATAGTTTTAATATAATTCCGTAAATTACTCATATTCAAATGTTTCCTGTAAGCATGGAGCTAGGAATTTTTTTTTTTTTAATCTACGGAAGTCTTTAGATGGACAGCCACGTTAGTGTGGCTAGCACTAACTACACTAAATTTAGATGTAGTTTCTTCTTTCTTTTCACATTTTATTAATTTTCTATTTTTTTACTTTTTGTATTTCTTACCTAATTATTATATTAAGCTTGAATTTATTTACAAATATTATTTGTGGAGATGTGTCCGTGAGGAGGATTTATATGAATTAGATTTACAACTCGTCTGTCCAGTGTTCGGGTGGAAGGTCGGGTCTACGGTGCTGACCTATCTGCTCTTTTATAGACCACCCTAAAAAGCAAGATGCAAGACGTAAATGGAAAAAACGGGGGTCAAGGAATTACGTTTTGTAGTTGGAATGTCAAGGGAGTTAATGAGTTAAAATCACTCAAAGCAGATATAACGTTCCGTCAAGAGACTCACCTTAAAAAAGACGCACAACATAGATTGAAAGCAAAATGGATCGCTGAAACATATCACTCTTCATTTTCCCATAAGGCCAGAGGTGTCGCAATTTTAATTCGTAAAGGTATATCTTTTAAACACATACCAACTATAGCGGACATCAATGGTAGATATATTAGTGAGCGAATTATATCAAAAATAAGTGATTTTTCCCAATGTTTATGGACCAAATTTTGATAATCCAATGTTTTTTAAGAATATACTTAATACCATTCCGGAGCTCACACAACATAATTTGATAATTGATGGAGATTTAAATTGTACATTAGATTCCTATCTCGATAGATCAACAAGACAAAGAAAAGCAAAATCCAAATCAAGTGAATTATTAAACTCATATATTAATACCACCAATATCAAGGATGTTTGGAGAATTGAAAATCCATCCGGACGGGAATACTCATTTTACTCTTCAGTACATAAAACCTATTCAAGGATAGACTACTTTTTAGTAGATTCTAAACTCATCCCATTTACTTATAATTCGAAATATCATAATATTATAATTTCGGATCAAACATTCGGATTAACATTCATGATCAAACTAAGTGGTATGACTGATAAGCAGACACAATGGAGACTTAATCCTCAAATTTTAAATGATAAAGCATGCTATGAATATCTTATCAAACAGATAAATATGTTTTTTGAGACAAATGACTGCCCTGAAATTTCTGCTTCCCTTCTTTGGGAAACATTTAAAGCATTTATGCGAGGAGCGTTAATCTCCGCACAAGCCTTTCGTAATGAAGAGAACCGCGCCAAACAACTGGTATTGGAAATGGAAATAACGCAATTAGATATGGAAAATGCAATCGCGTCTTCTATAATAATACATAATAAAATTGCTGCACTCAAATATAAGTTAAACCAAATATACTCAGACCAATTCATAAAATTTTATCAAAAGACTAAACAGGTACACTTTGAATTTGGAGATAAACCACAAAAATTACTGGCACGCCAACTCCGGAAACAGGAAGGAGAAAAAACAATATATAAAATTAAATCAGATACGGGAGAAATATTAACACTACCGAAGGATATTAATGACAGATTCTCTCAATACTATCAAACACTTTATTCAACCAAAACGGCAGGGGGTTCTGTAGGAATGGAATTATTCTTAAGAATTGTAACCTTACTGGTTTAGATTTGAAAGAGAGGGAATTATTAGGGGCCGAAATATCAGTAAAAGATATTGAGGAATCTATTAATTCTTTAAGAAATGGAAAGGCTGCTGGACCAGATGGTTTAAATAGTGAATTTTATAAAAAATTTCATGACTTGATCTCGCCACGCCTACAGACATTATATACTCAAGCATTCATGCAACAGAAACTCCCAGAAACTTTAAATGAATCAACTATAATACTTATTCCAAAAACGGATAAGGACCTTGAAGATCCAGGTTCATATAGAGCAATTGCTCTATTAAACATCGATCAGAAAATTTTAACCAAAATTTTAGCACACAGATTAAGCTTAGTGATTTATAAATTAATACACCCCGATCAAACTGGCTTTATTCCAAAATGTTATTCATATTATAATCTGAGACGATTATTCAACATTATATACTCAAATCGAATAGCTAATGAAGACTTAGCAGTCATCTCGCTAGACGCTGAGAAAGCATTCAATCAAATTGAATGGCCCTATTTATTTTCGGTGATGGAAAATTTTCAATTAGGTGAGAAGTTTTGTACATGGGTTAAGCTTTTATATACCAATCCAACAGCCAGAATAATGACAAATCAAATGTTATCAAAAAAATTGATTTATCTAAAGGTTGTAGACAAGGATGCCCGTTATCACCGTTACTATTCGCCCTTGTTATAGAACCACTAGCAGAAAGAATTCGAGCTCATCAAGAAATATATGGGTATAATACTAAAAATACAGTTAATAAAATGTCTCTATATGCAGATAATGTATTACTATATATTACAAATCCAGAAATTAGTATCCCTGACCAGTTAAATCTTATAACTCAATTTGGTTTATTCTCGGGATATAGAATCAACTGGAAGAAGAGTGAGATTATGCCAATAATGGAACCTCATTTATATATATTGCAACAATCACCTTTTAAAATAGTGAATGAAAAATTTAAATACTTAGGAATCTATGTGACCAAGAAATATACTTCTTTATTTAAATCAAATTTTGTGCCTTTACTTAATAAATTGTATAAGAATATTCAATATTGGAAAACACTTCCTATTTCAATGCTCGGTAAAATTAATGCAATTAAAATGATTTTCCTTCCTCAACTTCTATATCTCTTCCAATCAATTCCAATATACCTCACTAAAAATTTCTTTTAAAAAATGGACTCTATTGTAACAAGTTTTATTTGGAATTATAAGAATCACAGAATAAGTAAAAAACACTTATGTAAATCTAAGACGAATGGAGGATTAGTCTTACCAAATTTCTTATTTTATTTCTGGGCAGTCAATGTCAAAAACTTAAATTTCTGGTTGGAAGATATGGATCAACAACCAGACTGGTTAAAGATGGAAAAGGAGGATTGTCTGCCATTTGAAATTGGTCCGATTTTCTTATCCCCTACAAAGACCCATAGTGAAAATCCAATAATACATAGCGGTATTCGAATTTGAAACAAATAAAAAAGACATTAAAATTGGACAATTTATCACTTTCGCTCCCTATTGCAAATAACCCTTCATTTAAGCTTTCGGTATTGGATAAAGGCTTTACACAATGGAAAAACTATGGAATTAAAAAGATGGGACACCTTTATAGAAAAGGTGTGTTCCTCTCGTTTCTGGAGGTACAACAGAATTATGGATTACATTCAAATAATTTTTTTAGATATTTACAATTGAAAGATTATGTTAAATCACATACACAAGAATACAGAATTAGAGAGCCAGAGATTCTAAATAAATGTTTGAATAAACATTCCAACACAATCAAATTAATATCATATATTTATAATATTCTGTTAGGTAGCGAGAAATCGTCGACGGAATCACATAGACAAGCATGGGAAAATGAATTAGTTCAACCCATAACGAAAGATATTTTGGATGAAAGTCTACAACACATACATCAATGTTCGTTAAACGCTATACATTCTTTAATACAATTTAAAATATTACACAGATTGCATTATTCTAAAACAAAATTAAATAGAATTTTTCCTAATATCTCTCCTATCTGCGATAAATGTCAATACTCTGAGGGTAATTTAACCTATACCTTTGTAAATTGCATAAAAATTGAAACATTCTGGGTGGATATTTTTAAAATTATTTCCGTAGTGGTTAATATTCAACTGGATCCCGATCCTAAATTAATAATATTGGGCATATCTGAACAATACCTAAAACCGACAATAAACCAAAGAAATTTCCTGGATTATAGTATAATAACTGGGAAAAAACTAATATTAAAATCTTGGAAAAACCCTGCATCCCCTACAATTAAAATGTGGATTATGGAGATGTCGGAGACCTTAAATCTGGAAAAAATTAGATTTGTCTTAATTGACAAACCTGAATTATTTATTAGAATATGGTCGCCGTTCATAGATTATTTGAAGGGGTAGAATGGGCCAGCGCTGAGGCTCGACGGAAGCTTGAACCCAGGACTAGACGAATAGTTTTGTTTTCTTACCTGCGGACCTATCTCCTAAGTTGTATTATGGATAGTTTATTTTATGTTTTCAAGTGTCTTTTTTTCTTTCTTTATTTTTTCTATCTATTAAAAAATAATAATAATTAGAGTCAATGTTAATATGTAACCGATAAATGTAGACTCCTGCTACATTGGTAGTGGAGTCCTTGGAATCCTAAATAGTTAATATGTAACCGTTTAACAAAGTTTGTAATGGTTTGGACTAGGATATGTACATGCCTCTAATAAAAGTTAACTTTATAAAAAAAAAAGAAATCCGGGTTTTCAACCTCCTGTATCTTCTTCCAAAAGGTAGATGAGAGAACAAGAAATGGCCAGGCCTCCATGATGATACTTCTATCCTTCCTGATGCAATGCAACGTGAAGACGGACTGGATGAAGCAAGTGAGGAGCCTGTGATGGACTGTCCACCACTCTGTGCAGGTTCAGGCAGTCAGGAGCCGAGCAGTGGCCATATAAGGTTGTGATACATCTCAGAAGGTTCTCAACAAAAATATCACTTATCCACATTCTCCAGAGATGCTGGCTGACCCACTGAGTTACTCCAGCTCTTTGTGTCCTTTTGGGCATTAACCAGCATCTGCAGTTCCATGTTTCTGACATTACAACAAGTTCTCTGGTGCAATCAAGTGAATTCTTGTGAACTTGTCCAATCTTCTCAGACACCAAATAAAGAAAATACACTGATGTCCAAACAGAAAGATGCTTTAGAGAGGGACAGGACTGGCAGCTTAATGTTCCAGGGTACCAGTATTGTGCTACTTAGAGTATTGTGTGCTGTTTTGGTCTCCTAATTTGAGGAAGGGCATTCTTGCTATTGAGGGAGTGCAGCATAGGTTCACCTGGTTAATTCCCGGGATGGCGGGACTGACATATGAAAGAATGGGTCATCTGGGCTTGTGTTCACTGGAAGGATGAGGGGGGATCGTATGGAAACATATACAATTCTTTAGGAATTGGACAGGCTAGATGCAGAAAAAATATTCCCCATGTTGGGGGGAGTCCTGAACCCAGGGTCGTAGTTTAAGAATAAGGAGTAGGCCATGTAGGACTGAGGTGAGGAAAAACATTTTCACCAAGAGAGTTGTGAATCTGTGGGATTCTCTGCCACAGAAGGCAGTGGAGGCCAATTCACTGGTTGTTTTCAAGAGAGTTAGATTTAGCTCTTTGGGCTAAGGGAATCAAGGAATATGGGAAAAAAGCCGGAACGGTGTACTGATTTTGGATGATCAGCCATGATCATATTGAATGGCGGTGCTGGCTCGAATAGCCCACTCCCCCACCTATTTTTAATTTTTCTATGTTACTGTCAGGATAGAGGTGAAGGAGAGAGAGGAGGGCAAGCTAGGTTTTTCATTTGGGAGAACATAACGGTGATAGTTAGAGAGGTTATTCTTGGGGGATCGTGCTGAGGCCTCATGGGTGGAAATTAGAAATAAGAAGTGGGTGATCACTTTGAGAAGATACTATAGGCTTCCCAAATAGTCAGCAGGAATTGCAGAGAATTGTGGACGCAGCCCAGACCATCACACAAACCAACCTCCCTTCCATTGACTCAATTTATACTTCACGCTGCCTCGGCAAGGCCAGCAGCATAATTAAGGACCAGTCTCACCCCAGTCACTCCCTCTTCTCCCCTCTCAGGCAAAAGTATTTTGTATATAGTTTATCCTGTCTGTAGACAGTGTGTGTGCAGCCATTTTGAGTTGTCTTGCTTCCAGCATTAAAGACTTCTGTTGTAAATTGAAGACTCTCAAGTTTTGTGCAGACCTAGACAACGAACACGAAAAAAAGGTATAGAAGTGTGAAAACGCACACCTCCAGATTCAGGGACAGTTTCTTCCCAGCTGTTATCAGGCAACTGAATCATCCTACCATCAACCAGAGAGCAGTCCTGAGCTACCTTCTACCTCATCGGTGACCCTTGGACTATCTCTGATTGGAATTTAGTGGACTGTATCTTGCACTGAAAGTCATTCACATTATTCCCTTTATCATGTATCTGTATATTGTGGGTGGCTCAATTGTAACCATGTATTGTCTTTCTGCTGACTGGATAGCACGCAGCAACAGCCTTTTCACTGTACCTCGGTACACGTGACAATAAACTAAACTCAACAGAATAAGACAAATGAATATGCAGGGTCCCCTGGAAGGAAAGTAAACTGAGACTGACTCCTCCCCTCCCCAATCTTTGCACATCCCCAATCCTTTCCAATCGTCACTTTAGTTTCATGTTTCATTTATCTTGTTGTGCTTTTATGGCTGTTGGCAGATCAATTTCCCTCCTGGGATAAATAAAGTTCTATCTTATCGTATTTCAACTTCCTGCAGATGAACGGACTGCCACAGTGCAAAAAGGTGGAATCTGTTAGATGCGTCTAGAAACACTTTATTTATCTACGGTTTAATCTTTATTTATCAGGATTATGTTTATTAACAATATAGAATAACAAGAAATGGGATAGAATTACTGATTTTCCTTATATACAGAATCAAAGTGGGACACCAAAGTGGACACTTACTGAAGAATCACCCAGCACTTGTCCACAAAGTCCTTTATTGGGGCAAGGCAGATTGAGATGGTGTTGAACGGGAACTTGCAAAGGTTGAGTGGGAAGTCTAAAGAAGGGTTTCAACCCAAAACTTCACCCATTCCTTCTCTCCAGTGATGCTCCAGCATTTTGTGTCCACCTTCGATTTAAACCAGCATCTTTTTTTTTTACAATAGGTGCAGGAGTAGGCCATTTGGCCCTTCAAGCCAGCACCGCCATTCAATGTGACCATGGCTGATCATCCCTAATCAGTACCCCGTTCCTGCCTTCTCCCCATACCTCCTGACTCCGTTATTTTTCAGAGCCCTATATAGCTCTCTCTTGAAAGCATCCAGATAACCTGCCTCCACCGCCCTCTGAGGCAGAGAATTCCACAGACTCACCACTCTCTGTGAGAAAAAGTGTTTCCTCGTCTCCGTTCTAAATGGCTTACTCCTTATTCTTAAACTGTGGCCTGTGGTTCTGGACTCCCACAACACCAGGAACATGTTTCCTGCCTCTAGCGTGACCAAGCCCTTAACAATCTTATATGTTTCATAGAAACATAGAAACATAGAAAATAGGTGCAGGAGGAGGCCATTCGGCCCTTCGTGTCAGCACCGCCATTCATTGTGATCATGGCTGATCGCCCCCTATAAATAACCCGTGCCTGCCTTCTCCCCATATCCCCATTCAATTAGATCCCCTTTCATCCTTCTAAACTCCAGAGTGTACAAGCCCAGCTGCACCATTCTCTCAGCATATGATAGTCCCACCATCCCGGGAATTAACCAGGTGTGGTCTCACTAGGGCTCTGTATAACTGCAGAAGGACCTCTTTGCTCCTATATTCGATTCCTCTTGTTATAAAGACCAACATGGCATTCGCTTTCTTCACTGCCTGCTGTACCTGCATGCTTACTTTCATAGACTGATGTACAAGGATCCCCAGATCCTGTTGTACTTCCCCTTTTCCCAACGATGCCATTTAGATGGTACACAAAAAGCTGGAGAAACTCAGCGGGTGCAGCAGCATCTAAGGAGCGAAGGAGATAGGCGACGTTTCGGGCCGAGACCCTTCTTCAGACTGGTCAGGGATCAGGGAAACGAGAGATATAGATGGTGATGTGGAGAGATAAGGAACAATGAGTGAAAGATATGCAAAAAAGTATCGGTGATAAAGGGAACAAGCCATTGTAAGCTGTTCGTGGTGTGAAAATGAGAAGCTGGTGCGACTAGGGTGGGGGAGAGATAGAGATAGAGGGAATGCCAGGGCCCCAGGGCTGAGGGAGAGGTGGGAAGGGGAGGAGACAGCAAGGGTTGATGCCATTTAGATAGTAATCTGCCTTCCTGTTTTTGCTACCAAAGTGGATAACCTCACATTTATCCGCATTAAACTTCATCTGCCATCCCACTCCCCCAACCTGTCCAAATCACACTGCATTCTCATAGCATCCTCCTCACAGTTCACACTGCCACCCAGCTTTGTGTCATCTGCAAATCTGCTAATGTTACTATGAATCCCTTCATCCAAATCATTGATGTATATTGTAAATAGCTGCGGTCCCAGCACCGAGTCTTGCGGTACCCCACTAGTCACTGCCTGCCATTCTGAAAGGGACCCGTTAATCCCTACTCTTTGATTCCTGTCTGCCAACCACTTCTCTATCCATGTCAGCACTCTACCCCCAATACAATGTGCCCTAACTTTGCCCACTAATCACTTATGTGGGACCTTATCAAATGCTTTCTGAAAGTCCAGGTACACCTGATCCACTGGCTCTCCCTTGTCCATTTTCCTAGTTACATCTTCAAAAAATTCCAGAAGATTAGTCAAGCATGATTTCCCCTTCGTAAATCCATGCTGACTCGGACCGATCCTGTTACTGCTATCTAAATGTGCGGCTATCTCATCTTTTATAAGACTCCAGCATCTTCCCCACCACCGATGTCAGGCTAACTGGTCTATAATTCCCCGTTTTCTCTCTCCTGCCTTTCTTAAAAAGTGGGAGTGTAGGAAATAATCTGCAATTCTTTCTACACATTTTGATTGGGAGAGACTGTTTGCAGGTAAAAGGACTTCTGGCAAGTGGGAGGCTTTGAAAGTGAGAAAGGGGTGTTCAAGGCCAGCATATTCCTGTTGGAGTGAAGGGCATGGTGCTTAGATTATGGAACCCTGGCTGACGAGGGATATTTGGGCACTGGTTGAGAAAAAGGAGGCATATATCAGAGATAGGCAGCTGAGATCAAACAAATCGTGCCTTGAGGAGCAGGAGATGTAGGAATGTGAACAATTTTGGGCCCCATACCTGAGGAAGGATGTGCTGGCTCTGGAGAGGGTCCAGAGGAGGTTTACTAGAATGATTCCAGGAATTAGTGGGTTAAGATATGATGAGCGTTTGACAGCATCGAGCTTCTACTCGCTGGAATTTATGTAATAATATTTTTATTAGAAGTAATCCATCATAACAACGGTATAACAACTTTTCAAATACACAACCAACTTATTTCAATAAGTATGCGAATGTTACGAGTAATTCTTATAAATTATTTTTTTAGAAAGTAGAAAAAGAAAAGAATAGATTTTAATCAATAAGAATAGTGATTAAATAATAATTTTGATTATATAGAAAGAGAAGAGAGAGAGAGGAAAAAAAATATGTATATATTCTTGTTATATGTATTTAATTAAAACAAAGTATTATATATATATTTTTAAAAAAGAGAGATTATAGTACACATCTTAATAGTGAATAACACAATTTCAAATAGCGATATCAATAGAGACATGTATACAAATCAAAAAGAAAAACAGAAAGTTATTTTCATCTGATCCTGCCGGGTACCCATTGAGTTGTGATGCCAAGAACAGCTACCCCTTCAAATATTCTGTATATGGAGACCATATCTGTTCAAAGAGTTCGTATTTGTCCATTAGGACAAATCTGATTCTTTCCAAATGCAACGTCTCCAACATTTCCACTGTCCACATTTTAATTGTGGGGGATAATGTTCCCTTCCAAAATTTCAATATTAATTTTTTCCCTATTATAACTCGCTGGAATTTAGAAGGTTGAGGGGGGACCTCATTGAAACTTGCAGAATATTGAAAGGCATAGATAGATAGCGTGGATGTGGAAAGGACGTTTCCACTGGTGGGAGAGTCTAGGACCAGAGGACATAGTCTCAGAATTAAAGGACGCTCTTTTAGGAAGGATGTGAGGAGGAACTTCTTTCGTAAGAGAGTAGTTAATCTGTGGAACTAATTTGTGGAGGCCAAGTCAGTGGATATTTTTAAGGTGGAGATGGACAAATTCTTGATTAGAACGGGTGACAAGGGTTATGGGGAGAAGGCAGGAAATGGGATTAGGAGGCAGAGATCAGCCATGATTGAATGGCGGAGAGAACTCGAGGGGCCGAATGGCCTAATTCTACTCCTATAACGTGAACTTAAGAGAGCAAAAAGAGGGTAGATAGATTTAGCAGGAGAGGTTTACGAGAATCAATAATTTTATTAAGAGCAAAAGGGTAACAAGGAAAAGAATAGGTCCCCTGCAGTGTCAATGTGGTTCTGATGTGAAGCCACAGGAGATGGGTATGGAGTTAAATGAATATTTCTTGTCTGTATTTACCATTGAGAACATCATGGAATCTAAGGAATTGAGGGAAACGAAGAATGAGGTATTAAGAACATATTCACATCACAACAGAGGAGGTGCTGGTGGTCTTAAGGAATATTGAGGTGAATAAATCCCCTGGACCTGACCAAGTATATCGGAGGACATTGGGTGAAGCTGGGGAAGACGTTGCAGGGGGCTCAGCAGAGGCAGAGATGTTGGCTGGATGACGTCTGTTTTGTGAGTCTGAACAACAAGGCATGTTGGTCAATGACATTTGCTGCTCTTGGGTACATCAGGGAGCAAACTGTAGGCTTATGGCAAGCTGGACAACAATGCCAGATGAGGAGGTCTTACAGAGAATGGATGTCAAAAGTGTCCCAGATAGAACAATGAAATTCTTACTTTTAGCAGCATAACAGAATATGTAAACATAGAACACTGTAAACAATATAATAAACATGGGATAAAAAGTTCAGTGTGTGCATAAGATCATAAGTATGGAGTATGAAGAACTGCAGATGCTGGTTTAAATTGAAGACAGACACAAAATGCTGGAGTAATTCAGCGGAACAGGCAGCATCTCTGGAAAGAAGGAATGGGTGACGTTTCGGGTTGATTCCTTTCTGAATCAGTCTAAAGAAGGGTCTTGACTCGAAACGTCACCCATAAGATCATAAATGATAGGAGTAGATTTAGGCCATTCAGCCCATCAAATCTACTCCACCATTCCATCATGGCTAATCTATCTCTTCCTGCTAATCCCATTCTCCTACCTTCTCCCCATAACCTCTGACTCCCATACTAATCAAGAATCTATCTCTGCCCTAAATATATTCACTTATTCACTTATTCATATATTCACTGAATCTATAGGAATCTGAGGGGTAACTTTTTTCACACAAAGGGTGGTGGGTGTATGGAACGAGCTGCCACAGGAGGTGGTTGAGGCAGGGACTATCCCAACGTATAAGAAACAGTTAAACAGGCACATGGTTGGGACAGGTTTGGAGGGATATGGACCAAGTGCAGGCAGGTGGGGAGAGTGTAGATGTTGGCTAATGTGGACAAGTTGGACCGAAGGGCCTGTTTCCACACTGTGTCACTCTATAGGAGGTGGGCTTAATGTGCCAACTGGTCTCCTTTGATACTACAATGACTCCTCACAATTCTACATTTTACTCTTTACAGAGTTCCTCGTTATCACAGCCAAGGTTAGTCTCACTTTACATCAACAGATCCAAAACACAAAGTGCTGGAGGAACTCAGTTCAATCTGTGGAGGGAAAGGGCAGACGAATTTTTGGGTCAAGTCCCTTTGTTTGAGAGGGTCCACAGCATAGAAATGGGCCCTTTGGCCCATCAAGTCCACGTCGACCATCGGTTCACACTGGTTCTGTTACAAGGGCGGCACAGTGACACAGCAGGTAGTGCTGCTGCCTCACAGCACCAGCGCCTGTGCCAGCGGGATATCTGTTGGTGTAAAGTGGAACTGCAGGTGTATGTGCGATCGAGCCAGGGTATAAGGAGGAACTGCAAATCACCTTTCCAGTGCTATCAAGTCTGAAGAAGGGTCTCGACCCAAAAGGTCATCTGTCTTTCCCTCCTCAGGTGCTGCCTGACCCACTGAGTTACTCCAGCACCTTTTGCTCTATGGTACACAAAATGCTGGAGAAACTCAGCGGGTGCAGCAGCATCTATGGAGCGAAGGAGATAGGTAACGTTTCGGGCCGAAACCCTTCTTCAGACTCTTCAGACCTTTTGTTCTATGTAAGATTCCAGCAGGTGCAGTTTGTTGTGTTTCCTTCTGTTGGTGTAATGGAGACACAAGAAACTGCAGATGTGGAATCTTGAGCAAGTCACTGGAGTGTTTTGACCACTAGTTATATATCCTATACACTAGGGGCAAAGTGCTGGAGGAACTCAGTGGGTCAGGCAGCATCAGTGGAGGGAATGGACACCTAATATTTTGGGCTGGTTTGGGTCTGAAGAAGGGTGGCACCATGGTTCAGCTGGAAAGGGAAAGGAAATGAACAAAGGATGACCCAGCATGGGGGGGACTGACATGAGGTGGGGGAGAAGAACAAAGGGGCATCTGACGCAGGGGGGAATTTGTAACTTTATCAGCACCCTTTGTGGGCGACTATTTGCATACCTCGGAGCCAGGGTGAACCGCAGGACGAGCGAGGCCATGCTCTTTGGCAACTGGCCCGATAGACACTGTTACTTACATTTCCACTTTTCCCGACAGATGTCCCAATAGCAGACGAGAGTTGCTTGCAGTTTCCCATACACCAACAGATGGCTCGCTAGATAGACACAAAATGCTTGAGTAACTCAGCGGGACAGGCAGCATCCCTGGAGAGAAGGAACGAGCGTCACGCTAATACGGACGAGAAGCCTGCAATTCCATTTTACACCAACAAGAGTCTCACTAGTCTGAAGAAGGGTTTTGGCCCGAAACGTTGCCTATCTCTTTCGCTCCTTAGATGCTGCTGCACCTGCTGAGTTTCTCCAGCCTTTTGTGTACCCAGGAGTCTCACTAGCACAGGCGAGTCGCCTACAGTTCCAATTTATTCCAACAGGAGTCTCACTTGCACAGGTGAGTTGCTTGCAGTTCCACCTTTCACCAACAGGGGTCTCAATAGCAGTTCCACTTTCCACCAACAGATGACTCACTAGTACAGGCGAGTGGCCTGCAGTTCCACTTTACACCAACAGGAGTCTCGCTAGTGGCAGGGCACTTTGTACAGGGTACACAAAAGGCTGGAGAAACTCAGCGGGTGCAGAAGCATCTAAGGAGCGAAGGAGATAGGCGACCCTTCGGTCTCGACCCGAAACGTCGCCTATCTCCTTCGCTCCTTAGATGCTGCTGCACCCGCTGAGTTTCTCCAGCCTTTTGTGTACCCTCTATTCTCCAGCATCTGCAGTTCCTTCTTTAACACTTTGTACAGGGCCCTGGTGAGACCTTTTGGCTAAGATCAAGTGTTGTATCTGTTCTTATCAGTTCTGATAAGGTGAAAGAGACTATCTGTTCTTATTAGAACACTTCTGGCGGTTCCTTGGGGACAAGGGCCGTGGATTGCGGAGCGAAATCGTTGAGGAGTCGGTCGGCTGCAGGCTTAGAGGTGGATCCATGCTGGTTGGGAAACCAACCTAACACCTTATTCAGCCACAATGTCAGCAGGAGCAGGAGTGCAGGGTATTCGGAATACCCTGCGAATAAGCGTCAAGGACCTCAGCAAGGGGACCCCCTTCTCACGAGACCTGTTCGTGAAGAAGGTCTTGCTAGAGGCCTGCAAATTTGAGGCCAAGGACATCTACTGCCTCCAGGATTTTCCGGGTAACGGATATTTTGACGTTACCTTCAAGTATCCAACGGGATGGCAGAAGGTGATGGAAGTCTTCCGGGAGAGGGGAAATGAAGCTCCGCTGTCGCTGCTGAAAGTGCAGCCGCTCTTCACCCTCCCCACCCAGAAGGAAAGGTTCATTACGGTGCACATGTTCAACCCACATGTGCCCGTAGTGGATGTCCTCACCTTCCTTGCTCGCTACGTTGAGGGAACAGGAGACTGTGTGGACGTGAAGGACATGCACGGGATTTGGACCAGCAAGCGGCAAGTCAAGGTAAAGCTGAGGGTGGACAAGGATGGAGAAATCGTCCACCCCCCCTCGGTTTTCGCGATTGGAGGAAACCGAGGGATACTTGAGCCATGTAGGGCAACCCAGGCTGTGCAGGAAATGCAACAAGCCTGGGCATGTGATGGCCCAATGCACTGCAGTTGTCTGCAAAAACTGCAAGACGGAGGGCCACGAGACAAAGGACTGTCAGGCCAGCAAGAACTGCAACCTGTGCGGGGAGGCAGGCCACCTTTACAGGGCTTGCCCTAAAAGAGCCTGCACCTATGCACAGGCAACAAGAGGAGCTGCTGCCAGCACCCCAAAGGGGGGTGAGGCACCCCCCACCACTGCCAAGACCCCAGCAGAAAGAGGGAACACGGATGAGGACAGCCCGACCACCTTGAGGCCCCAAGTGCCAGAAGGAGACGCCCAGCATCCTGCCCAGGAGGGAGAGTCGATGGAGGAGGGGGAACAGCAGGAGAAATGGACAACGGTGAAGTACAAGAAGAGGGGTCAGCCCAAAGAGCCGAGGCCGGAAAGGAGTGGTAAGTCCAAAAGAAAATCCCAAAAAAGGTGTCTTTCTCTTACAGAAGGCAGCAACCTCTCCTCCTCGTCGGAGGATGAGGCGACCGGGAAGTCCCAACGAGGGAGGCAGAGGAAGAAAACGGGGGAGGAAAAGAGAGTGGCCACGACGATCACCTCCCAGCCCCAGGAGACCGAGAGCAGAGAAGCGGTCGAGGGGCTCCAGCCCCTGGAGACAGGGATCATCACAGCGGCCAGTGGGCCCCAGCTCCAGGCGACTGGGAGCAGTGCAACGGCCGATGGGCCCCAGCTCCGGGCGACCGGGAGCAGCGCAGAGGCCATTGGGCCCCAGCTACAGGAGACAAAGGAAGTGGCGTGCCCAAAAGGGGGTGGAACGAGAAGGCCCCCCCAACGACAACTTTGGTTACGCCACCTGAAACCCACCTCACCGCTGGATTCCTGAGCCCAGGAAAGCTGAGGCAATTCACCGAAGCGGTGGGAATGAGGGGACATGGAAATGGTCAGTGACTCTAAAGACAATGGAGCTCAAACTGGCATCTTTAAACGTGCGCAGTATAAAGAGCACAGCGCGATGTGTTAATGCCTTACAGTACCTGGCCAAGGTCAAGGCAGATGCGACTTTTCTTCAGGAGTGCGGGCTGCCACACCTCCACTGCTATCGGAGGTGGTCGCGATGGTGGCCCCACGGACTGTCTGTGTGGTCGGGGGGAAATGACTGTCGTGCTTCCGGCCTGGGGATTTTGCTGCGGGGAGGGAACTTCACCATCACTGAGGTCAAGGAAGTGGTTGGAGGGCGTCTCCTCGTGGTGGACGTTATGTACCGTGACTCTCCGCTCCAGCTGATAAATGTGTATGCCTCACCCACGCAGAGCGAGCGGCTGGCCGTTCTCCAGCAGCTCCCAGTGCTGCTGACCACGTCCCGGCAGCTCGTTCTGGCCGGTGACTTCAACTGCATCATTGATGCGGCTGGACGATCCGGCAGTGCCGACAGCAGACTGGACAGCACGTCCAAGTTCCTGATGGAGATGGTAAAAGACGCAAAGCTGCGCGACGCCTTCAGCGACCCTGCAGGCGGGTCCCAGCCGCCGTTCACCTGGTCGAGATCGGACGGTTTAGCCCGATCTCGGATAGACTTTGTCTTCACGACGAAGGCCGTCACGGTGAGACACACTGACCTCACGCCGGTGTTCTTCTCTGACCACTGCCTCCTTCAGGCTTCCTGTCACCTACAGGAGGACCGGAAGGCAGGCAGAGGGACGTGGAAGTTAAACACGAAACTGTTGACCCCAGAGAATGTCGAGGAGCTAAAGAGGGACTACGCATGTTGGAGAACGGTGAAGCCCCTCTTTGACTCCCCCACACTCTGGTGGGAAGCAACCAAGGAGAACATTAAGAGGTTCTTCATAATTAAAGGGGTTCAGAGAGCAAGACAGAGTCAGAGGGAATTGTGCCAACTCAAGACCGATTTGCAGCAACTGCTCCTTCTGCAGTCGAGCGGGGTGGATGTGAGGGAGGAACTTAGAGAGTTGAAGGACCGGCAAGCTCAGCTCTTCACCTCTGAATCCTCCAAGATCATCTTCCGATCTAGGATCCGCCATGTGGAGCAGGATGAGACGTGCTCACGTTTCTTCTTCCATAAGGTTCACAGGGGGAGCTCTGTGATGAACAGCCTTAGGGAGGAGGACGGCACGGTAGCATCCTCACAGACAGACGTGCTGAGGATCTGCAAATCCTTTTACACAGATTTGTATGACCAAAAGACCACAGACAGTACCTCCTCCCAGAACTTCCTGTCCTCAATCACGGAGGTCTTGGAGGACAGCAAGCGGGAGAGTCTGGACCAACCACTGACCCTAGAGGAGCTGACTGGCTCCATCCGTTCCTTTGACTCGAATAAAACTCCCGGAAGCGATGGCTTACCGGCTGAGTTGTATTTGGCTCTGTGGGACTGGATGGGCCCGGACCTGCTAGAAGTGTACAACGACATGCTTCTGGCTGGTAGCATGTCAGACTCCATGAGGAAGGGCAACATCACCCTAATCTTCAAACAGAAGGGGGAGATGAAGGACATAAAGAATTGGAGACCCATAACACTCTTGAATGTAGACTACAAGATCCTGTCCAAGGCCATCGCCAACCGGGTCAAGTCTGCTCTGGGACAGGTGATCCACCCGGACCAAACCTGTGCTGTACCTGGCAGGAAAATCTCAGACAGCCTAGCGCTGCTGAGAGATACCATCGCCTACGTGCAGGACAGACGGGTGGATGCCTGCCTAGTCAGCTTGGACCAGGAGAAGGCCTTCGACAGGATTTCGCACACGTACATGAGGGACGTGCTCTCCAAAATGGGTTTTGGGGAGGGAATCAGGAATTGGATCAAACTGCTCTACACCAACATCCGTAGTGCAGTCCAAATCAATGGGTGGGAATCAGACAGTTTCCCTGTAAGGTCTGGAGTTCAGGCAGGGTTGCCCTCTCTCTCCTGTCTTGTTTGTCTGCTGTATTGAACCTTTGCCGAATCCATCAGGAAGGATGCGAGCATAAGAGGAGTGACATTGCCAGGCAGTGGGGGCATTCAAGTAAAGACCTCCCTGTACATGGACGATGTCGCTGTCTTCTGCTCGGATCCAGGGTCGGTTCCGCAGACTGATTAGTATCTGCGACCAGTTTGAGTCGGCCACGGGAGCCAGGGTGAACCGCAGGAAGAGCGAGGCCATGCTCTTTGGCAACTGGCCTGACAGATCTTCCGTCCCCTTCATCATCAAGCCTGACTTCTTGAGGGTGCTGGGGATCTGGTTCGGGGGGGCTGAGGCATGTAACAAAAATTGGCTGGAGCGGATAGCCAGGGTGGGGAGGAAGCTGGAGCTGTGGAGGCAACGCTCCCTCTCCATAACGGGAAAGAATTTGGTCATCAGGTGTGAGGTGCTCTCGGGGCTGCTGTACTTGGCACAAGTGTGGCCGGTCCCTCCCTCATACGCCACAGGGATCACCCGGGCCATCTTCAGTTCATCTGGGGGTCAAGGATGGACCGGGTGCGACGTGTACAAGTCAGCAGACAACGGGCGTAAAAGCGTGCCCAACGTCACCCTCATTCTGATGGCCACCTTCGTGTGTGGCTGCATCAGGCGGAGTGTAGAGCCAAGGCACGTGGGCACCAAGTGTCACTACCTGCTGAGGTTCTACCTGTCCCCGGTGTTGAGAAGGATGGGCCTGGCGCAGGTGCCATGCAATGTGCCAGTCAGCTGGACATTGCCGCTCCATCTGTCGTCGGTGGAAGGGTTCTTCCGGACCAACACCTTTGACCACATGTCCATCGGGCAGTGGTCAGCACAGAATGTCCTGCAGGCACTGCAGGGAAAGGACTCTATGGACCCGGTGGCGTGGTTCCCTGAGCAGACTGCCCAGCTTGTCTGGCAAAATGCCTCATCGCCAGAACTCACCAACAAGCACCAAGACCTGGCTTGGCTGGCGGTGAGGGGAGCCCTCCCAGTCAGATCCTTCCTGCACCGTCGGAACCTCACTACCAGCGCACGCTGCCCTCGGGACGGCTGCTATGGCGAGGAGACGGTTGCCCACCTCTTTACAGAGTGTGGGTTTGCTAAAAGAGTCTGGAGAAAAATGCAAGGGTCCCTGGTACGCTTTATCCCGAACAGCTCCGTCACAGAGGACTCTGTGATTTACGGACTGTTCCCAGGGACACATTCAGAGGCTGACATCGAGTGCTGCTGGAGTGTCATCAACTCGGTAAAAGACGCCCTTTGGTCTGCCCGAGCATTGTTCACCACCCAGCAGAGCGAGATGTCGGTCGGGGAATGTTGCCGACTGGCCCGCTGCAGACTGCAGGAGTACGTGCTGAGGGACGCACTGAAGCTCGGTGCAGCCAACGCCAAGGCTCGGTGGGGAGGGCCACAGTCTAAGGCCCTTCCGCTGCTGGACATGGGGGGTACGGTATGGTGGAGACGCCCCTCAATATAAGGGAAGGTATCCCACGCCACTGTGGCACGAGTGGGGGACTGATTTGTGGAAATTTGGGGAAAAGAAATGTCTAAACTGTATTGATCTATTGTACAGCCTCCGAAAATGTCGGATGGATTTTCCGCAAGGTCAATGTATTGTATATATTTATCATTTGAATAAAGTATATTTTGAAATATTAAAAAAAAAGTCTCGACCCGAAACGTCGCCTATCTCCTTCGCTCCTTAGATGCTGCTGCACCTGCTGAGTTTCTCCAGCCTTTTGTGTACCCTCGATTCTCCAGCATCTGCAGTTCCTTCTTTAACACTTTGTACAGGGCCCTGGTGAGACCGCACGTGCAGTAGAAATTGACTGCAGTTTTGGTCTCCTGATTTGAGGAAGGACATTCTTGCTACTGAAGGAGTGCAGCGTTGGTTCACTAGGTTAATTCCCGGGATGGCGGGACTGACATATGATGAAAGAATGAATCGACTATACTTGTATTCACTGGAGTTTAGAAAGATGAGACGGGATCTTACGGAAACATAAAATTCTTGAGGGATTGAACAGGCTACATGCAGAAAAATATTCCCCATGTTGGGGGACTCCAGAACCAGGGGTCACAGTTTGGGAATAAGGGGTAGGCCATTTAGGATTGAGATGAGGAAAAACTTTTTCACCCAGAGAGTTGTGAATTTGTGGAATTCTCTGCCACAGAAGGCAGTGGAGGTAAATTCATTGGACGTTTAAGAGAGAGTTAGATTTAGCTCTTAGGGCTAAAGGAATCAAGGGTTATGGGGAAAAATCAGGAATGGGGTACTAATTTTGGATGATCAGCCATGATCATATTGAATGGCGGTAATGGCTAGAAGGGCCGAATGGCCTACTCTGCACCTATTTTCTATTTTTCTATGTTTCTAGCACAGGAGAGTTGCCTGCAGTTCAATTTTAACACCAACAGGAGTCTCGATAGCACGAGCGAGAGTTACTTGCAGTTCCACTTTCCACCAACAGCTGTCTCTAGCACAGACATTGTTATTGCGGTTCTACTTTACACCAACAGGTGCCTTGATTATCACACAAGTGAGAGCGTAATAGAATAAAGGGGAGGTCATTTAAGACTGAGGTGAGAAAAAACTTTTTTACCCAGAGAGTTGTGAATTTATGGAATTCCCTGCCACGGAGGGCAGTGGAGGCCAAATCACTGGATGGATTTAAGAGAGAGTTGGATAGAGCTCTAGGGGCAAGTGGAGTCAAGGGATATGGGGAGAAGGCAGGCACGGGTTATTGATAGCGGACGATCAGCCATGATCACAATGAATGGCGGTGCTGGCTCGAAGGGCCGAATGGCCTCCTCCTGCACCTATTTTCTATGTTTCTATGTTTCTATGTAATAACCTACGGTTCCAATTTGCATCACCAGCTGTCTTTGTTAAAACAGAGTCAACAATAACTTGTATTTTCACTGTGCAATGTTTAAACAGTCATGTTTTTTTACTTCTCCAGTGGGGGACAGCATGTGGTGGAGACGCCCCTCAAAATAAGGGAAGAGATTCCATGCCAGTGGGCCACATGAGGGGCAAGGGTGGGGAATAAATTTGTGAAATTTGAGCAATGTATGTAGACCAGTGGTTCTTAACGCCGCATCTGCTCCCAGGATGAGGTGTTCCACACCAGGTCATCACAAATGGCCTCATTCTTCAGAGAACGGGGATTCCCCTCCCCCACTATTGATGAGGCTCGCACCAGGGTCTCCTCCATACCCCGCAACACTGCCCTCTCTCCCCATTCCCCCACTCGCAAACAGGGCAGAGTCCCCCTGGTCCTCACCTTTCACCCCACCAGCCGGCAAATACAACACGTAATCCTCCGCCAGTTTCGCCACCTCCAACGTGACCCCTCCACCCGCCACATCTTCCCATCTCCCCCCCCCGTCTGCCTTCCGCAAAGACCGCTCCCTCCGCAACTCCTTTGTCAATTCTTCCCTCCCCTCCCGCTCTACCCCTTCCCCGGGCACTTTCCCTTGCAACCGCAAGAAATGCAACACTTGTCCCTTCACCTCCCCCCTCTACTCCTTTCAGGGACCCAAGTAGTCCTTCCAGGTCCGACAGAGTTTCACCTGCACCTCCTCCAACCTCATCTACTGCATCCGCTGCTCCAGATGCCAGATGATCTATATCGGTGAGACCAAGCGGAGGCTTGGCGATCGTTTCGCCGAACACCTCCGCTCGGTCCGCAAAAACCAACCCGACGTCCCGGTGGCTCAGCACTTCAACTCCCCCTCCCATTCCGCATCCGACCTCTCGGTGCTGGGCCTCCTCCACGGCCAGAGTGAGCAACACCGCAAGTTGGAGGAACAGCACCTCATATTCCGCTTGGGGAGTCTGCATCCTTTGGGCTTGAACATTGAATTTTCTCAATTCTGTTAACCCTTGCTGTCTCCTCCCCTTCCCACCTCTCCCTCAGCCCTCGGGCCCTGGCATTCCCTCTCTCTCTATCTCCCTCCCCCACCCTAGTCGCACTAGCTTCTCATTTTCACACCACAAACAGCTTACAATGGCTTGTTCCCTTTATCATCGATACTTTTTTGCATATCTTTCATTCATTGTTCTTTATCTCTCCACATCACCGTCTATATCTCTCGTTTCCCTGATCCCTGACCAGTCTGAAGAAGGGTCTCGACCCGAAACGTCGCCTATCTCCTTCGCTCCTTAGATGCTGATGCACCCGCTGAGTTTCTCCAGCTTTTTGTGTAACCCCCGTTCTTAACCTGGGGTCGTTTGAGGTTTTTCCAGGGGTCATGAAGGGGTTGTAAATAACATAAATGTCCTCAGCTCATTTTTAGGAACCTAACAAAGGTACATACCACACACAGTATTTTGTTCGCGTATGCGCATACGTATACACAGGGCCTATGAGAGGGGGGTGCTGGGGGTACATCGTACCCAGGCCCGGAGTCCAAAAGGGGGCCCGGGAGCCGAAGGAGGGGGGCCGGGAATTTCCAGTAGGGAGGGGGAGCACTAGGATCCAGCAGAGTCATCACCACTGATGGGTCTTCCCTGTAAGGGGTTGGGGGGGGGGGGAGGAGGAGAGCACCAAGACCCAGCAGAGTCAGACCACGTGCTGTCTGCATGGTGGAGGTTGTGGGTCTGATGCTGCGCCGGGAACTCTGGTGAGGTGATGGTTCTAGCCCACTGGTGGCCGGTGGAGAGGCGAGGGTCGGCGGAGTCGCTGGTGGAGGCCCGTGGGGAGCTGGAGTAGAGATAAGGGCAGCAGCATCCGTGGCTTTCTGAAGACAGTGAAGGTCGGCGACAGTGGCCCCGCCCGGGGAGGTGGTGAGAGTCGGCAGCTGCGGCTGTTTCAGTCGTCCGGGCCCGGGTTTGGGTTCCAGTGGGTGTAGGTGAGTGTGTCCGTGAGTGTGAGTGGGTGTGTGTGTGAGTGGGTGTGTGTGAGTGGGTGTGTGTGAGTGGGTCTGGATGAGTGGGAGTGTGAGTGGGCGTGTGAGTGGTTGTGTGGGTGTATGTGAGTTGGTGAGTGAGTGTGTGTCTGAGTGTGTGTGTTAGTGGGAGGGTGAATTTTGTAAATGCAGTTAAAACCATTAGATCTGTTGAACTTGTTAACAGAGTATAGACTTGGTGACCTGTTTCCAAATGTTTGTGTTAGCTTAAGAATACTATTAACAATTCCAACAACAGTAGTTTCTGCAGAGAGGTCATTTAGCAAATTCAAGCTGATTAAGAATTATTTAAGGTCTACAATGTCTCAGGAACGTCTTGTGGATTTGGCCAGTCTAAGTATTTAATCAAACATTGCCAGAATAATAAATTTTCATGCTGTGATTCGAAATTATTCACAAAAAGGGCCAGGAAAGCTGTTTATTTAAAATACTAAGCCTATCTACCTTCTTTTACTTTTTACTAATAATTATGTCTTCTGATGATCTGATCTGCATTGAAATATGAAAGGATGTGTCAATGTGAATTATTTCTTCTTATCTGTATTGTAGCATAAACAAATATGTTCAAAACAAATGTGCTTTCATTCTTTTATTTTATTTATATTTATTTATATTTATCATGGAGGGAGTATAGGAGCATAAGGGCTCAAATGCAGAAAGTCAACAAAGAGCTCCATTCCACCCCTCTCTCATCTTCCATACCCCTTTTTACAGCTCATGGCATAAAACCCCTAGTAGATAAAAACAGGATGACTAATGGGGAAGGGTAGGGGCCCGAAATAAACTTTGTACCGACTGATAAAATTCCCGAGGCCCTGCGTATACCGTGTGTTTTGCGAACCTTGTCTTCCAAGACACGCACGTATAGTGAAGCATTTCTCAAGTTTGGCTTCACAAGCATTGTTCAAAAATCCGTGCTCAATGTGTTATCTGTGCCAAGGTTTTGAGCCATGAGCGCATGAAGCCCAGCAAACTGAAGATCCATTTGGAGTCTTGTCACAGCGACCTGGCGGGGAAGGGAGTGGACTATTTCAAACTAAAAGAAGCGGCACTCAAGGGTTCCCGCATCAATTCGACAGGTCACTGCGCTCATCACAATGAAGCAACGTTGGAGGCTTCATACCGGATTGCTTATCGAATCGCACAGACAAAGAAACCTCACAGCATCGGTGAAGAGCTTAGCAAGCCATGCCTTCTTGAAGCAGCAATGTTGGTGCTGGGGGGACAGCAGTCAAACAAGTTCAGGCAGATTTCCCTTTTGAATGACACAGTCAAGAGTCGAATCTCGGATATGAGTAATATTCTGCTGCAAGCAGTGAGCACTGTGAAGAGCAGTCCAGTGTATTCACTGCAACTGGACGAGTCAATAGATGTTACCTCATGTTCCCAACTGCTAGTCTACGTTCGTTTCCTCGATGGAGAAGCCATGAAGGAGGAGTACATGTTCTCGGAGCCATTGGCCACTACCACTCGGGGAGAAGATGTGTTCAGAATGCTGGAAGCCTTCCTCATCAAACCTGAGCTTGGCTGGGAACGCCTTGTTGGGATGTGCACAGATGGGAACCTTCCATAGTCTTCATGAATTAATTGGAAAGCTAGGCTAAGGAAAGGAGAGGGGAAGAAATGCAATCCGTGGTCAGGCTACGGAACCTGTGTCCAATGGAGATGTGGTTCTGTTGCAAAATTAACTTTGTGTTGAGAGAGATGGAGCTTTCACCGAGGATCTAGTGGGAGGGAGGAACTGAAGGGAATCCACATTAGTCAGGAAATGGTGTTGGGTAACTGTTGGGACTGAAGGCAATCCCCAGGGCCTGATGGTCTGCATCCCAGAGTACTCAAGGAGGTTGGTCTAGAAATTGTGGATGCATTGGCGATCATTTTCCAATGTTCTCTCGACTCTGGATCAGTTCCTGTGGACTTTTTTATTTTTTTTATTTTTTTTATTTCAAAATATACTTTATTCAAATGATAAATATATACAATACATTGACCTTGCGGAAAATCCATCCGACATTTTCGGAGGCTGTACAATAGATCAATACAGTTTAGACATTTCTTTTCCTCAAATCAGTCCCCCACTCGTGCCACAATGGCGTGGGATACCTTCCCTTATTTTGAGGGGCGTCTCCACAATACCGTACCCCCCTTGTCCAGCAGCGGAAGGGCCTTAGACTGCGGCCCTCCCCCACCGAGCCTTGGCGTTGGCTGCACCGAGCTTCAGTGCGTCCCTCAGCACGTACTCCTGCAGTCTGCAGCGGGCCAGTTGGCAACATTCCCTGACGGACATCTCGCTCTGCTGGGTGGTGAACAACGCTCGGGCAGACCAAAGGGCGTCTTTTACCGAGTTGATGACCCTCCAGCAGCACTCGATGTCAGTCTCTGAATGTGTCCCTGGGAACAGTCCGTAAATCACCGAGTCCTCTGTGACGGAGCTGTTCGGGATAAAGCGTACCAGGGACCCTTGCATTTTTCTCCAGACTCTTTTAGCAAACCCACACTCTGTGAAGAGGTGGGCAACCGTCTCCTCTCCATAGCAGCCGTCCAGAGGGCAGCGTGCGCTGGCAGTGAGGTTCCGACGGTGCAGGAAGGATCTGACTGGGAGGGCTCCCCTCACCGCCAGCCAAGCCAGGTCTTGGTGCTTGTTGGTGAGTTCTGGCGATGAGGCATTTTGCCAGACAAGCTGGGCAGTCTGCTCAGGGAACCACGCCACCGGGTCCATAGAGTCCTTTCCCTGCAGTGCCTGCAGGACATTCTGTGCTGACCACTGCCCGATGGACATGTGGTCAAAGGTGTTGGTCCGGAAGAACCCTTCCACCGACGACAGATGGGGCGGCAATGTCCAGCTGACTGGCACATTGCGTGGCACCTGCGCCAGGCCCATCCTTCTCAACACCGGGGACAGGTAGAACCTCAGCAGGTAGTGACACTTGGTGCCCACGTGCCTTGGCTCTACACTCCGCCTGATGCAGCCACACACGAAGGTGGCCATCAGATGGCCTAATTCTTCAGAGAACAGGGATTCCCCTCCCCCACTATTGATGAGGCTCGCACCAGGGTCTCCTCCATACCCCGCAACTCTGCCCTGTTTGCGAGCGTTGCCTCCACAGCTCCAGCTTCCTCCCCACCCTGGCTATCCGCTCCAGCCAATTTTTGTTACATGCCTCAGCCCCCCCGAACCAGATCCCCAGCACCTTCAAGAAGTCAGGCTTGATGGTGAAGGGGACGGAAGATCTGTCGGGCCAGTTGCCAAAGAGCATGGCCTCGCTCTTCCTGCGGTTCACCCTGGCTCCCGTGGCCGACTCAAACTGGTCGCAGATACTAATCAGTCTGCGAACCGACCCTGGGTCCGAGCAGAAGACAGCGATATCGTCCATGTACAGGGAGGTCTTTACTTGAATGCCCCCCACTGCCTGGCAATGTCACTCCTCTTATGCTAGCATCCTTCCTGATGGATTCAGCAAAAGGTTCAATACAGCAGACAAACAAGACAGGAGAGAGAGGGCAACCCTGCCTAACTCCAGACCTTACAGGGAAACTGTCTGATTCCCACCCATTGATTTGGACTGCACTGCAGATGTTGGTGTAGAGCAGTTTGATCCAATTCCTGATTCCCTCCCCAAAACCCAAACTCCATGAGGAAGGGCAACGTCACCCTAATCTACAAGCAGAAGGGGGAGATGAAGGACATAAAGAATTGGAAACCCATAACACTCTTGAATGCAGACTACAAGATCCTGTCTAAGGCCATCGCCCACCGGGTCTAGTCTGCTCTGGGACAGGTGATCCACCCGGACCAAACTTGGCCGTGGGCTGCACGACACTGGAAAGCGTTTAAGATAAGCTACCACCGTCGTTGTTCTGCTTGCTGGGCTTCTAGTTCCTAGGTGCACTGCCCCGCTACAGCACTGCTTGTTGCTTGCCGATTTTGCGTTCCCGTTCCAACTTTTTGCGCGCCAAATACATACTTGTCTTTAACTTTCTGTTCGATCTTGAGAAAAGCCTCAAAAACTATCGCAATTCTGTTCCTGCTAACGGAATCGACATCCTCGTCACCAAATTGTTATGTATTGCTGCTGGAAACGGACTTAAATAAGACTCGGAACACACAAGTACTTAACAAGCTTCTTGTATTGAAATCGCCATCTTGCAACTCTGTGCGCATTCGTACAATTGCGCAAGACATTTCAATATGCTGGACATTAGACATTGCCGCCCCATCTGTCATCTGTGGAAGGGTTCTTCCGGACCAACACCTTTGACCACATGTCCATTGGGCAGTGGTCAGCACAGAATGTCCTGCAGGCACTGCAGGGAAAGGACTCTATGGACCCGGTGGCGTGGTTCCCTGAGCAGACTGCCCAGCTCGTCTGGCAAAATGCCTCATCGCCAGAAATCACCAACAAGCACCAAGACCTGGCTTGGCTGGCGGTGAGGGGAGCCCTCCCAGTCAGATCCTTCCTGCACCGTCGGAACCTCACTACCAGCGCACGCTGCCCTCGGGACGGCTGCTATGGCGAGGAGACGGTTGCCCACCTCTTCACAGAGTGTGGGTTTGCTAACAGAGACTGCAGAAAAATGCAAGGGTCCCTGATAAGCTTTATCCCGAACAGCTCCGTCACAGAGGACTCGGTGAGTTACGGACTGTTCCCAGGGACACATTCAGAGGCTGACATCGAGTGCTGCTGGAGGGTCATCAACTCGGTAAAAGATGCCCTTTGGTCTGCCCGAGCATTGTTCACCACCCAGCAGAGCGAGATGTCCGTCAGGGAATGTTGCCGACTGGCCCGCTGCAGACTGCAGGAGTACGTGCTGAGGGACGCACTGACACTCGGTGCAGCCAACGCCAAGGCTCGGTGGGGGAGGGCCACAGTCTAACGCCCTTCCGCTGCTGGACATGGGGGGTACGGTATGGTGGAGACGCCCCTCAAAATAAGGGAAGGTATCCCACGCCACTGTGGCACGAGTGGGGGACAGATTTGTGGAATTTTGGGGAAAAGAAATGTCTAAACTGTATTCATCAATTTGTACAGCCTCCGGAAATGTCGGATGGATTTTCCGCAAGGTTCATATATTGTATATATTTATCATTTGAATAAAGTATATATTAAAATTTAAAAAATATATAATAATAAATCTGTTCTTATCAGTTTAATATCTGATACGTCCCTTATCTAGGGACCATATATTAAATTGATTTTTGGAACAGGGAGATGGAATAGGGGCTTGCTCCGTCCACTCCACGCATCGACCCAGTATTGCAGTGCCTCTGGGAACGGTGCACTTCCCTTTTGGGAGATTTTCAAAGTTCTAAAGAAAAGACAAAAATTCTTTGTCGCGCTTGCTTAAAAGCTGCGTGTCTGCCTGCTGCTCTCTCTCACTCTGCTTCCTTAAAAGCTGCATGGGCCTCTCTCACTCTGCGTGCGCGCCTGCGTGTCTGTCTGTGTTCACGTACTGCTCAAGTCAAATACTTTGCCTTCCTTTATTTCACCAGTGGATACTTTCAAGGGAAAAGACGACGCATTTCAACCCAAACTTCTGGGAAGAAGAAAAAATTCTTCTGCGTGTCTGCCAATCAAGTCGCTACAATCGGGGTGACGTCGGTCTGAAGAGGAGAGACTGAGATGCACGTCAACCACAGGGAGCACCACACCGCTAAGGTAGGACTCACTCACTCTCTGACCGGGGCAGGGGTGAATTTAGCGTCTTTGCACCAGTGAGCGGCGGGAGGGCGAGCCATGGTTTGGTCAATGTGGCGCACCCGTCCCCCTGACAGAAGCCCTGGCCGCACGTTCTGGGAGCGGGGACAGGAGGGCGGCCGGCGCACTGCGCTGTCGGCTGTGTATTGGCAAGGCGTCTGTCTGTCTGTCGCTAGTGTGCCTGGATGGGTCAGGGGGTGCGTGGGTACCGCCAGAGGTAATGACAAGGCCTTTGTGGATTTGTCACGAGCCAGGTTTAAGGCTGAGGAGGAGAGGCAGCAAGCAGGTGGCTGACTGGCTGGTGGAGGGGAAAGGCAAGGCCAGGTGAGCATGAGCAGTTGCTCTGAGAAGCCTCTCACGTGTCTGCAAGAAGTCTTCAGGAATTAATTGGAAAACTAGGCTAAGGAAAGGAGAGGGGAAGAAATGCAATCTGTGGTCGGGCTACGGGAACCGTGTTCCTGTGCCAGTGGAGATGTGGTTCTGTTGCTAAATTTACTTTGTGTTGAGAGAGACAATAGTCTTCTTCTTCTTCTTCTCCTTCTTCTTCTTCTCCTTTCGTGCGACGTACACAGCCTAAAGTTGTTGGACAACTTGTTCTATTTGATCTTCCGTTTGTGCACATCGAGTGGATTGCATTAGCTGAAACAGGGCGGACCACGTGAAGGTTGCAATCTTCCACCTCTTGACAATAGGTGCAGGAGTAGGCCATTTTGCCCTTCGAGCCAGCACCACCATTCAATGTGATCATGGCTGATCATCCCCACTCAGTACCCCTTTGCTGCCTTCTTCCCATATCCCCTGACTCCGCTATTTTTAAGAGCCCAATCTAACTCTCTCGAAAGCATCCAGAGAACCTGCCTCCACCACCCTCTGTGACAGAGAATTCCACAGACTCACCACTCTGTGAGAAAAAGTGTTTCCTCGTCTCCATTCTAAAAGGCTTACTCCTTATTCGTAAACTGTGGTCCCTGGTTCTGGACTCCCCCAACATCGGGAACATGTTTCCTGCCTTTAGCGTGTCCAAACCCTTAACAACCTTATATGTTTCAATGAGATATCCTCTCATCCTTCTAAACTCCAGAGTGTACAAGCCCAGCTGCTCCATTCTCTCAGCATATGATAGTCCCGCCATCCCGGGAATTAACCTTGTAAACCTACGCTGCACGTCCTCAATAGCAAGAATGTCCTTCCTCAAATTAAGGGACCAAAACTGCGCACAATACTCCAGGTGTGGTCTCACTAGGGCTCTGTACAACTGCAGAAGGACCTCTTTGCTCCTATATTCGATTCCTCTTGTTATAAAGGCCAACATGCCATTCGCTTGCTTCACTACCTGCTGTACCTGCATGCTTACTTTCATAGACTGATGAACAAGGACCCCCAGATCCCATTTTCCCAACTTGACGCCATTTCGATAGTAATCCGCCTTCCTGGTTTTGCTACCAAAGTGGATAACCTCACATTTATCTGCATTAAACTTCATCTGCCATGCATCTGCCCACTCTCCCAAACTGCCCAAGTCACCCTGCATCCTCATAGCATCCTCCTCACAGTTCACACTGCCACCCAGCTTTGTGTCATCTGCAAATTTGCTAATGTTACTTTGAATCCCTTCATCCAAATCATTGATGTATATTGTAAATAGCTGCGGTCCCTGCACCGAGCCTTGCGGTACCCCACTAGTCACTGCCTGCCATTCTGAAAGGGACCCGTTAATCCCTACTCTTTGTTTCCTGCCTGCCAACCACTTCTCTATCCATGTCAGCACTCTATCCCCAATACCATGTGCCCTAATTTTGCCCACTAATCTCCTATGTGAGACCTTATCAAATGCTTTCTGAAAGTCCAGGTACACTACATCCACTGGCTCTCCCTTGTCAATTTTCCTGGTTACATCTTCAAAAAGTTCCAGAAGATTAGTCAAGCATGATTTCTTCAGACCGATCCTGTTACTGCTATCCAAATGTTCGGCTATTTCATCTTTTATTAGTGACTCCAGCATCTTCCCCACCACCGATGTCAGGCTAACTGGTCTACAATTCCCTGTTTTCTCAATCCCGCCTTTCTTAAAAAGTGGGACAACATTAGCTACCCTCCAATCCACAGAAACTGATCCTGACTCTATGGAACATTGGAAAATTATCACCAATGCATCCACGATTTCTAGAGCCCTTCAGTACCCTGAGATACAGACCATCAGGCCCTGGGGATTTATCAACCTTCAGTCCCATCAGTCTATCCAACACCATTTCCTGCCTAATGTGGATTTCCTTCAGTTCTTCTGTCACCCCAGACCCTCTGGCCACTACTATATCAGGAAGATTGTTTGTGTCCTCCTTAGTGAAGACAGATCCAAAGTACCTGTTCAACTCATCTGCCACTTCCTTGTTGGATGCTTTCACCGAGGATCTAGTGGGAGGGAGGAACTGAAGGGAATCCACATTAGTCAGGAAATGGTGTTGGGTAACTGTTGGGACTGAAGGCAATCCCAGGGCCCGATGGTCTGCATCCCAGAGTACTCAAGGAGGTTGGTCTCTAAATTGTGGATGCATTGGTGATCATTTTCCAATGTTCTCTCGACTCTGGATCAGTTCCTGTGGACTTTTTTTTTTTTTTTTTTAAATTTCAAAATATACTTTATTCGACTGATAAATATATACAATACATTAACCTTGCGGAAAATCCATCCGACATTTTCGGAGGCTGTACAATAGATCAATACAGTTTAGACATTTTCTTTTTCCCAAGTTTCCACAAATCAGTCCCCCACTCATGCCACAATGGCGTGGGATACCTTCCCTTATATTGAGGGGCGTCTCCACAATACTGTACCCCCCATGTCCAGCAGCGGAAGGGCCTTAGACTGTGGCCCTCCCCCCCACCGAGCCTTGGTGTTGGCTGCACCGAGCTTCAGTGCGTCCCTCAGCACGTACTCCTGCAGTCTGCAGCGGGCCAGTCGGCCAACATTCCCTGACGTCATCTCGCTCTGCTGGGTGGTGAAACAATGCTCGGGCAGACCAAAGGGCGTCTTTTAAATACCGATGTTGATGACCCTCCAGCAGCCACTCGATGTCAGTCTCTGAATGTGTCCCTGGGAACAGTCCGTAAATCACAGAGTCCTCTGTGACGGAGCTGTTCGGGATAAAAGCGTACCAGGGACCCTTTGCATTTTTCTCCAGACTCTTTTAGCAAACCCACACTCTGTGAAGAGGTGGGCAAACCGTCTCCTCGCCATAGCAAGCCGTCCCGAGGGCAGCGTGCGCTGGTAGTGAGGGTTCCGACGGTGCAGGAAGGATCTGACTGGGAGGGCTCCCCTCACCGCCAGCCAAGCCAGGTCTTGGTGCTTGTTGGTGAGTTTCAGGCGATGAGGCATTTTGCCAGACAAGCTGGGCAAGTCTGCTCAGGGAACCACGCCACCGGGTTCCATAGAGTCCTTTCCCTGCAGTGCCTGCAGGACATTCTGTGCTGACCACTGCCGATGGACATGTGGTCAAAGGTGTTGGTCTGGAAGAACCCTTCCACCGACGACAGATGGGGCGGCAATGTCCAGCTGGACTGGCACATTGCGTGGCACCTGCGCCAGGCCATCCTTCTCAACACCGGGGACAGGTAGAAACCTCAGCAGGTAGTGTGACACTTGGGTGCCCACGTGCCTTGGCTCTACACATCCGCCTGATGCAGCCACAACGAAGGTGGCCATCAGAATGAGGGCGACGTTGGGCAACGCTTTTACCCCCGTTGTTTGCCGACTTGTACATTGTGGCCCGTCGAAACCCGGTCCATCCTCGACCCACCAGATGAAGTGACAGTGGAAGATGGCCGGGTGTTCACTGTGGCGTATGAGGGAGGGACAGGCCACACTTGTGCAAGTACAGCATCCCCGAGAGCAACCTCACACCTGATTGACCAAATTCTTTCCCGTTATGGAGAGGGAGCGTTGCCTCCACAGCTCCAGCTTCCTCCCCACCCTGGCTATCCGCTCCAGCCAATTTTTGTTACATGCTTCAGCACCCCCCGAACCAGATCCCCAGCACCTTCAGAAAGTCAGGCTGATGGTGAAGGGGACGGAAGATCTGTCAGGCCAGTTGCCAAAGAGCATGGCCTCGCTCTTCCTGCGGTTCACCCTGGCTCCCGTGGCCGACTCAAAACTGGTCGCAGATACTAATCAGTCTGCGGACCGACCCTGGATCCGAGCAAAGACAGCGACATTGTCCATGTACAGGGTAGGTTTTTACTTGGAATGCCCCCACTGCCTGGCAATGTCACTCCTCTTATGCCAGCATCCTTCCTGATGGATTTAGCAAAAGGTTCAATACAGCAGACAAGCAAGACAGGAGTGGAGAGGATCCGGGCAACCCTGCTAACTCCAGACCTTACAGGAAAACTGTCTGATTCCCACCCATATGATTTGGACTGCACTACGGATGTTGGTGTAGAGCAGTTTGATCCAATTTCTGATTTCCCTCCCCAAAAACCCATTTTGGAGAGCACGTCCTCATGTACGTGTGCAAAATCCTGTCGAAGGCCTTCTCCTGGTCAAGCTGACTAGGCAGGCATCCCACCCGTCTGTCCTGCACGTGGCGATGGTATCTCTCAGCTGCGCTAGGGCTGTCTGAGATTTTCCTGCCAGGTACAGCACGGTTTGGTCCGGGTGGATCACCTGTTCCAGAGCAGACTTTGACCCGGTTGGCGATGGCCTTGGACAGGATTCCGATCGGACTGCAGAAGGACCGCAGCAGTTGCTGCAAATCTGTCTGGAGTTGGCACAATTCCCTCTGACTCTGTCTTGCTCTCTGACCTACCCCTTTAATTATGAAGAACCTCTTAATGTTCTCCTTGGTTGCTTACCCACCAGAAGTGTGTGGGGAGTCAAAGAGGGGCCTCACCGTTCTCCAACATATGCGTAGTCCCTAAATTAGCTCCTCGACACATTCTTCTTGGGGTCAACAGTTTCGTGTTTAACTTCCACGTCCCTCTGCCTGCCTTTCGGTCCTCCCATAGGTGACAGGAAGCCTGAAGTAGCAGGCAGTGGTTGGAGAAGAACACTGGCGTGAGGTCAGTGTGTCTCACCGTGACGGCCTTCGTCGTGAAGTCGAAGTCTATCCGGGATCGGGCTAAACGTCCGAGTCTCGACCAAGTGAACTGCGGCTGGGGACCCGCCTGCAGGGGTCGCTGAAGGCGTTCACGCAGCTTTGCGTCTTTTTTTTTACCATCTCCATCAGGAACTTGGCCGTGCTGTTCCAGTCTGCTGTCGGCACTGCCGGATCGTCCAGCCGCATCAATGATTGCAGTTGAAGTCACCCGGCCAGAACGAGCTGCCGGGACGTGGCCAGCAGCACTGGGAGCTGCTGGAGAACGGCCAGCCGCTCGCTCTGCGGCGGTGAGGCATACACATTTATCAGCCGGGAGCCACGGTGAGCCACGGTACATAGACATCCACCACGATGGAGACGCCCTCCAACACTTCCTTGACCTCAGTGAGGTGAAGTTCCCTTCCCCGCAGGCAAAATCCCCAGGCCGGAAAAGCACGACAGTCATTTCCCCCCGACCACCAGAAGTACAGTCCGTGGGGCCACCATCGCGACCACCTCCGATTAGCAGCGGAAGGTGTGGCAGCCCGCACTCCTGAAGAAAAGTCACATCTCTGCCTTGACCTTGGCCAGGTACTGTAAGGCATTAACACAACTCGCGCAGTGCTCTTTATACTGCGCACGTTTTAAAGATGCCAGTTTGAGCTCCTATTGGCTTAAGGGGGGGGGGGGGGGGTGTCACTGGCCATTTCCATGTCCATCATCCCCACCGCTTCGGTGAATTGCCTCAGCTTTCCTGGGCTCAGGAATCCAGCGGTGAGGTGAGTGAGTGAGTATCAGGTGGCGTAACCAAAGTTGTCGTTGCGGGGGGCCTTCTCGTTCCACCCCTTTTGGGCATGCGCTTCCTTTGTCTTCTGTAGCTGGGGCCCAATGGCCTCTGCGCTGCTCCGGTCGCCCGGAGCTGGGGTCCCAATGGGCCGCTGCAATGCTCCCGGTCGCCGGGAGCCTGGGGGCCATCGGCCGTTTGCACTGCCTCCCAGTCCCCTGGAGATGGGGTCCACTTGCCATTCTTGATGATTCCTGTCTCCGGGGCTGGAGCCCCTCAACCACAGCGCTGCTCCGATGTCCTGGGGCTGGAGCCCCTCGGCCACTTCTCTGCTGCTCGGTCTCCTTTTCCTCCCCGTTTTCTTCCTCTGCCTCCCTCGTTGGGACTAAATCCCGGTCGCCTCATCTCCGACGAGGAGGAGAGGTTGCTGTCCTTCTGTTAGAACAGAAAGACACCTTTTTTGTGATTTTCTTTTGGACTTACCACTCTTTTCTGGCCTTGGCTCTTTGGGCTGACCCCTCTTCTTATACTTCACCATTGTCCATTTCTCCTGCTGTTCCCCCTCTCCATCGACTCTCCCTCCTGGGCAGGATCTGCTGGCGTCTCCTTCTGGCACTTGGGCCTCAGGTGGTCGGTAAGCTGTCCTCGTCCGTGTTCCCTCTTTCTGCTGGGGTCTTGGGCAGTGGTGGGGGGGGGGCCTCACCCCCCTTTGGGGTGCTGGCAGCAGCTTCCTCTTTTCTTGTTGCCTGTGCGTAGGTGCAGGCTCTTTTTAGGGCAAGCCCTGTAAAGGTGACTGCCTTCCCCGCACAGGTTGCAGTTCTTGCTGGCCTGACAGTCCTTTGTCTCATGGCCCTCCATCTTGCAGTTTTTGCAGACAACTGCAGTGCATTGGGCCATCACACATACATGCCCAGGCTTGTTGTTTGCATTTCCTGCACAGCCTGGGTTGCCCTACATAGCTCAAGTACCCTCCACGGTTTCCTCCAATCGCGAAAAACCGAGGGGGGGTGGACAATTTCATGCCACCTTGTCCACCCTCAGCTTTACCTTGACTTGCCCGCTTGCTGGTCCAAATCCCGTGCTGCATTGTCCTTCACATCCACACAGTCCTCCTGTTCCCTCCACGTAGCGAGCAAGGAAGGTGAGGACATCACTACGGGCACATGTGGGTTAAACATGTGCACCGTTAATGAAGCCTTTCCTTCTGGGTGGGGAGGGTGAAGAGCGGCCTGCACTTTCAGCAGCAAGGACAGCGGGGCTTCATTTCCCCTCTCCCGGAAGGACTTCCATCACCTTCTGCCATCCCGTTGGATACTTGAAGGTAACATCAAAATATCCGTTACCCGGAGAAAATCCTGGAGGCAGTTAGATGTCCTTGGCCTCGATTTTGCAGGCCTATAGCAAGACCTCTTCACGAACAGGGTCTCGTGAGAAGGGGTTTCCCCTTGCTAAGGTCCTTGATGCTTTTTCGCAGGGTATTTCCGAATACCCTGCACTCCTGCTCCTGCTCCTGCTCCTGCTGACATTGTGGCTGAATAAGGTGTTAGGTTGGTTTCCCAACCAGCATGGATCCACCTCTAAGCCTGCAGCCGACCGACTCCTCAACGATTTCGCTCCGCAATCCACGGCCCTTGTCCCCAAGGAACCGCCAGAACTGTTCTGATAAGAACAGATAGTCTCTTTCACAAAAAGAACAGATACTACACTTGATCTTAGCCAAAAGGCCGAGAAGCCTGGGAGCACAGCCTTTTTGATCACTGGTTCTCCCCTGCCAGTGGACTGAAGGATAGCTAATGTAACCTCACTTTTTGAGAAAAGAGGGCGGGAGAGAAAAAAACAGGGAATTATAGACCAGTTAGCCTTACATCCAGAGTGGGGATGATGGTTTATTAAGGATTTATTAAAGATTTAATAGCAGCGCATTTGGTAAGCAGTGACAGGATCTGTCAAAGTCAGCATGGATTTATGATGGGGAAATGTTGTGTATGAGAATATGATTAGCATATTGGAATGTCTTGCGCAATTGTACGCATGCGCACAGAGACTCAAGATGGCGAGTTCAACACCAGAACATTGTTAAGTACCTGTGTGTTCCGAGTCTTATTTAAGTCCGTTTCCAGCACCAATACATAACAATTTGGAGACGAGGATGTCGATTCCATTAGCCGGAACAGAATTGTTGTTGTTTTGAGGCTTTTCTCAAGATCGAACAGAAAGTTAAAGACAAGTATGTATTTGGCGAGCAAAACGTTGGAACGGGAACGCGCGATCGCCGGGCAACAAGCAGTGCTGTGGCGGGGCTGCGCAGGCTAGAAGCTAGCAGCCTAGCAAGCTGAACAACGACGGTGGTTGCTTACCTTAAACGCTTTCCAGTGCCATGCAGCCCACGGCCAAGTCCAGAAACCGCCACCGACGCCCCCCCCCTCGAGTGGAGTGTCCAGTGCCGTGCGGCCCACGGCCCGAACCACACCAACGCCGAGAGAAGCCGAGTCCTCCGAGTGCCAGCGCCGGTGATAACGGTGGGGACACATCGGTAAGGGGCGGCTTGCAGCCCGTGAAAGCCAGCGACGCCAGCCCGTGTGAGGACAGCCCGAGAAGTCACCGATGCACCGGAGTCCAGCGAGGGTGACAGTCAAGTTGGACCGGTTAATTAATCGTAACAAAAGCTGGACTTTACAAATTTAATGTATTGATAACAATAATTAAGAGGCTATATGTGTGCATTGCATGTATATGGCTTAAAATATATTGGTATATTATTATATTAGTACATTATTAATATTAGTATGTTGTATAAATCGATTATTAAATTAGTATATTATATTGGTATATTAGTATAAATCGATTAGTATATGAGAATTATTAGTAGTGAATTTATTGGATAACTGCTCAGTTATTTTGTAAAGGAATTAAGTCCATTGCAGAGAACATTGTGTAAGAGGACGGCACGTTGTGTACCTGAGTAGCAACCAGGCCCGTACGAAGCTTTTCAAAAAGGGGGTGGCATGACAGGATTTGCGGAACCAGGGTTGGTATATAGGGTAAGGCCAACGAATGCCCTTGCATTAGTAGAAGTGGTAAATGGCAATATACATTCAGGAGCACCTGTTCTGTTGTTTTGCACAATCTGCAGGCATCGCCACTTTCATTTCACTGCACATCTTGTATGTGTATGTGACAAATAGACGACTTACCTTGACTTGATTTGGCAGCATCATGCCAATCACATTTTGCAGTTGCATTTTCATTTTGCTGTCATTGCTCATGGAAGTCCTGGTGTAGTGTTGCAGGCGTCGACACTCGTTACTTAGATGACCTGAAATTAAAGCTTATATAATTAGTTACGTACCTAATTCTAGCTAATTACAAATGTGACCGTTGTGACGGAAATAGTAATTAAAAACACACACAGACTGGCCTTGAAAATTCAAAAATACAGAAATGACGGAGAACTTCACTTGAGAGAGATTGAGACTTGTCCTTATGGACAGGTTAGATCTCTTCAAGGAGATATGGTCTCCCTATATTAAATATCTACAGGGTCACAATGTTTCAGGGCGCAGGGACTTGGACTGAGGCCTGAATATCTGAATGGATGAAGAAACACACATAACAAATCATGAAATGTATCTCCAAGATTGGATTACTTAGTTAATACTTCAATCTCCATCAAACTATTCACATTTTCTTTTCTATTTTCTATTCTTTTTTCTATCTAGCTCTATCTTGATTTAAGGAAAAAAATTATAGAAACATATTATATTAAATTTTTAATACGTACACACTGTATTTCTGTTCGTAATGAAAAAGATTATAGATGTCTTAAACTTGTAATTATATAAAACTATGTTTTTCAATTATACACAAAATTTATGACAAATAAAATTAACAATAATACAAACATTATTAATATTTTGATAACATTATGAATATCAAAAAAAACTTTGTTTAAGATTGGTGTACGACGTAGTTATATTTAGCGGGGATTTCTATTTGGTAATTAGAAGAATATCTATGATTTGAGAAATCTAAGTGTATTACTTTTTATAGGAATATACTACTTATACTCCCAATTATATAAAATAAATAATAATGAAATGTATAATGGATAATACTACAATTATCATTAAATAGTATAATCAATAATCAATAGTTATAATTTTATACATTATATAACTCTCAATGTCGTATAAGAGTGTACTTGGTATATATTGTTTCTACAATAAAAAAAATATTTAAAAAAAAAAAACCTTCCCTCTCCGAAAAAAAAAAAAGAAAATTCAAAAATGTGATATTCTCAAGATCAGAACTTTAATATTATTGTATTATATGCTGCAAGTCCGCAACAGATAGGTAAATAAATTACAATTTCTAGCAATAGACCAAGTCTTTATGGAGAAGATCACTTGCTGGCTGGTACATTGGTATACCATAATAGTAAGATTAAATGAGAACTTACCAGTTTGAAGTTTGATCTTGATTTTATGAGGAGATATGTTGGTGATTATGTGAAGAAGGCCCGCCAGGACGCCTGCGCAGCAAACTTCAAAGCAGCGGTATGAAATCACAAATAAACAACACCGAAGTAAACAGTAAGATCAGTGACTCGAGAACTACCAGATGATCTTTTATGAGAGAGGGTTGGGCGTGGCAGGCACGTAATCACCAACGTAACGCCTCATAAAATCAAGATCAAACTTCAAACTGGTAAGTTCTCGTTTAATCTTACTATTTTATTTCGGAGTCACGTGGGTGATTCCGTGAAGAGTTCAAAGTTTTGTGGTTTCATGCCGCAGATTACAATCTCGGCATCCCACTGCATTTGATTGACTCGAAGAGAAATAAATGCATAGTAATAGAACATTGTATTTTCAATGTAATGATAGGGTTTATTTAACAATGTAAACAAACAACAGTACCCCTAAAATTTATGTACTTAAAATGACATTGGCAAACAGCCCTGGATGACAATTGGCCGATGATACATGTCTGAAACATCAGCTCATTTGCCCATCAACCACTAAAATGTTGGTCTCGAAAGGACACATCCTCCATTTGGCCGCCGACATAGCTGCTGCCCTAGTATAATGAGATGTAAACAGACTCTCTAAATGAGTATACTGACGTTGATGCTGACCTGGTGGAATGAGACATACAATCGTCAATGGCGGGGAAGTTAATACCTGGTTGCAGCAGCACTTTAAAATCGTCTGAACCAACCTCTCTTGTGTAATTGTTTATTATCAGAATAACACAGTGCTGAATCATACTTCTAAGGATTCTGGTGGCCTTGGATACATAAAATTGAGACAGTGGGCATTCAAATGATCTAAAACCATGCCAGCCCTGGTCAGCTCTACTAGTGTAGACCAGAATGAATAGGTAATGGCATGACAAGCCAATTCCATTCCCCCCCCCCCCCCCCCCCCCTGGGGGTCCAGCCACAGCGTTTGCAATGTTTTGCCGTCGATGTGCTGATAGTAGTCATAACTAAGGATGTAGCTGGAACCCCTGGTGAAGTAATGTTTACAACACATTTACAATAACCAACTGCATAATCTGTGTGAGAGCGAGTACTTGTTATCAAGATCTTTTTAACAGTTTGATATCCGGGTTGGACCCGACAATGTAGGTTCCCCTTATGTTACAGCTGTAATTTCTCTATAACTGAAACTATTGTCAATATCACTTAAAATGGACTAGAAATGTCAGTATATTTGTATCGTATCAAATGTATCATAATATTTAATAACATTTCTGATCCCCTCAATAGGGATGTACAGCTCTATATTGGGATCCTACCCATGCATACTGCAGGGAACACCCTCATGGCTAAATGTGACAACCTAGGGCATAAGTTAATCCATTGAAATGTGTAATGTCAATATCGTTTTACTGCGCAAAGACCAATCTCCTGAAACACAGTTTTAAAACAGCAAGTTCTTGCTTTTTGGCATAACTGAATACCGTTGTGCCATAATGCCTGATGAAGTAGGCAAACATGGACGCTTGGCCATTCGATTTTAAGTATGAATCCAAACAAGGTCTTGCCGACTGTTTTTAAGACCCAGCTAATGAGGAAGACATAAAGTCCATTCCTCCTATTGAAACGAAATTATATTTCTCCACACTGTTGTGTCACATATTTTTTGCAAACAGTGAACATGCTAAACATGACAAACATTTGATGACGTATTGAATCATGCTTTCATCATACTTTTGAGATGCAACATTTATTCTGTGTTATCATCAATCTAAACTGGACGATAACCAGTGGGTGGAAGAGAGATTAATTACAGGATATTCTTCCTAATTACCATGAGACTAACATATGTCACCATTGTAGAGCAGTAACTGAAACTTTGTGCATGAAAGAATATGTATTAGTCTTCACTCAAAACCTTACTCAACGGTGCATAAAGTGTATATATTTAGTTGATACCAACAATTGAAGAATTGGTACTCATGCAATCTCCACTACCTTTGAGTAGTGATGGTATTGGAAACTTCGCATCTTAGAGTTTACGAAACATCAGTTCATAATAACTGATTCAACCGACCACACTACTGTAGCGAGTTTCAAGTTCAAGTTCAATGAGTTATTGTCATATTCAGCCAATGCTGAATACTGTTTACTTCATCATTGTGGCTGAAGTAGCCTCAGCTGACAATAGCACAAGGTTTGTTAGCAACGATCTAATTGCTACTTACACATTATCAGTTGTTTGGTTAGCTCAGCTGCAACCCAGCTGCCCATATTGCCAGTTTACTTTAATCAGTTTTTGTAACAGATTGCTATAAAGCCCAATCTCTTGCCATAAGGTGGAGACAAGGATAAATAATAAATTACAGGTAAATCCCATGACCAACAACAGTCTATCCCATACTGCAAAACCACTGTTACTATAGTGCAGTTATTATTGTATCCTTTGATAACCTTTTGTAAAATGGATTTGTATAACATGCGCGATCGTCTTACCTTATGAACCTGTTTGAAGGTCAGGAGTAAATGTTTTACATACAGAAAGTTCATATGCCAGATAACTCATCATTCTTCATATAACATGCCAATCCTGGCCTTTTGCGAGGGTGGTTTGCATGAGAACTTCTGCCCAACATTTTCAAACCCTGGCCATAATCCAACTTACGTGGAATGCTCCGGCTTGCCTCAACCCGAATATTTTTACCCTTTGTGTGTTGTAACAAACAAATGTAAATATTAAAACTTGGGAACGGTTGCACTACGCAAATTTTGAAGTGCTAGACCCATTTAGCTGAGCATGATCGGAAGGTGCATGGAATTTTTCTGAGCTACCATGCTGTCCCCCAGCTCCAGTGAACCGCTACTGCCGATGAGCACTCTGGGGTGTGTTTCTGAACGATGACTTTTTTTGCCTGTTGATGGCCTAATTAATTCATCTGACAGGCTTCTTCCCCTGTCGAACAGACCTACCTGAATAACCGATTCAGCGGCTGGCTCTCACATCCCCCTGTTGTAGGCGTTGTTCACTGCCGCACATATGTACTTGAGTCTGTTCTATTGACATCTTAAGAGCCCAAAGTCATCTTAATCTTGTGCTCTTCCCTTCTAAGAAGGGTGGATTCGTAGGCAAACTAACAGGCGCTGCCGGCAGGCCGTAAGGATACAAATACTGATATGAACCCATTGGCCTTACCCCAATAGAATATTTTAGGATGGCAACGTAAATTTGTCAGGAAAAGTACCTCTGACACGTGCCTTTTATCCCTTTGGGGTATGCCCCCACGGCCATACCCTGAGACTCAGTGTTCAGCGGATACTGACCCGTCTTGGTCTCTGCCTCCGAGAGGGAGACCTTTGCAGCACTGTATACAACAGTTGCTGTATAAGGATAGTTGTTTCCATGCATTATCCAGCCACGGTGAGGAATTCATCCCCTGACTCCGTGGGCCTTGCTCTTTAACCCTGGTGGAGAATCATCTCCCGACTCCGTGGGCGAGCAGATATGTGTGAATTTGAGCAACCCTCTGCCAGGCGTAGCTGGCGCCGCCTTTCATAAAGGCCGGCACTTTTGTCATGAACAGCCCGGCATCAGGCGCTGCTGATACGGCTCTCCCACAGGCCGGTAATGTCACAAATGAAGCAGCCCTGAATCGGGCGATGCTGCAACGGCCCTCCCTCAGGCCGACACTTTCATATAAGAAGCAGCCCTGTCAGGCGCTGCTGGCGCGGCCTGTCCCATAGACCCGCACATTTTACACATGAAGCAGCCCTGTCAGGCACTGCTGGCGCGGCCTGTCCCATAGGCCCGAGCTATTGCTGTGTAAGCTCACTAAATCAACATTTAGTGTACAGCTTTACCTGTGCATAGGCCCGCGCTATGTGCTAAACAATAATAACATTGTCAGAACAATATCATATAACAATAACTTTTTACTTTGCCTTAAGTTTTTTACTTAAAGAAAAAACACTATAAAATACATACTTTTAATTATAAGGAGAATCCTTATATCCCAACTCACCTGAGGGCTGAATGAGTTCCAGTAATTTTTTGACTGGGGACCAATGTCTGTGAGCCGCTGACCCCACTGTCAGTGGCTCCAGCGTTGCTTCTTTGCCGTTCACCGGCATCCCACAGGCTTGGAGCCGCTGACCCCCCTGTCAGTGACTCTGCTTAAATGTCTTGCCGTTTTTACGGCATCCCTGCAGCTGGGGAGCCGCTAACTGCACTGTTAGCGGCTCCTTATCTCGCAACCCGATCAATTTTGCCGGTTTTTCCGCATTTGCGGTCGGACTGAAATTTCACCACAGTCCATAACCGGCAAGTTGTCGGGCTGCAAAACTGGCAGTAAACCTCTGTAAAAAGATGCTCCTGCCTAATACCCCTGGTAAGTAAGAATAAACTTACCTTTAAGTTTAACTTACCACAGGCAGGAGCTCAGTCCTGCCTGACTGGTGCTTGTGCCAATGCGGTTGACGTAATGCTGCGCAGGCGTCCTGGCGGGCCTTCTTCACGGAATCACTCACGTGACTCTGAAGTAAAATCAGTAGCATCATCATATTCCTCAGATTGTAACCAATAAGCAACTCTGTACTTACACCGACGATTCGTATGAGGCCCAAATAACATTTTCGCAACGAAAATTATATTAAAGTCACCCCAAAAAGCAAGATTATATATAAAATACACGACTTACCCTTTGTTTTGTCCTGTTTTTGCGATCTGTCACGTTGTTGGCGTTAGAAGTCGCCTTTTTACTTTAATCCGACTATTAAATTGTCCAGCGATTTATTTTAATAAAAAATCGGGATCGGAAATCCAATCGATTTTTCTTCATCGACTAGCAGCCTGAGGAAATCCCTCTCCGACAAGCGATACAAACTTGCATTTTAATCCAGCGCCCCCCCCCCCCCCCCAGCCCCTTCAAAAGTGCCAAAGTTGCGCACAGATCTGCAGCGCCGCTGCCGAAGGTAGGTTTTGTAACATCACTACATTAAGGCAAATGCAGACAGCTTGTCATTGATCATGGAAGTCCTGGTGCAGTGATGAAGGGAACGGACACTCATGGCAAGCCAGCATATATTGCCATTTAGCCATAAATCATGTTTTTCCTGTTCCATTTTCCAAGAATATAACTGCGCAAACCTAGTCACCACTTTGTCCAAGTTATGGCAAAGCCATAGTAAATGTGCAAGTCACATATAATGTAATTATGCTCCTACAGCTTACCCCTTAGTCTAGTTCAGTAAAACACTGAGTCCAGCACTGGATCAACTAAAGGGCCTGTCCCACGGCTGGGACCTAATTTGCAAGTTTAGAAAAGTTTGCACTCAACTCAAACTCGCAGCACGGTCGACACGTAGTCCTAGGAGGTCTATGTAACTCTCCTTCATGCTCGAGAGAAGTTCAAGCAAGAATTTCATTGCCCTATCTGGGACACATGACAATAAACTCCGCACGCTGCCCTCGGGACGGCTGCTATGGCGAGGAGACGGTTGCCCACCTCTTCACAGAGTGTGGGTTTGCTAAAAGAGTCTGGAGAAAAATGCAAGGGTCCCTGGTACGCTTTATCCCGAACAGCTCCGTCACAGAGGACTCTGTGATTTACGGACTGTTCCCAGGGACACATTCAGAGGCTGACATCGAGTGCTGCTGGAGGGTCATCAACTCGGTAAAAGACGCCCTTTGGTCTGCCCGAGCATTGTTCACCACCCAGCAGAGCGAGATGTGTGTCAGGAATGTTTGCCGACTGGCCCGCTGCAGACTTCAGGAGTACGTGCTGAGGGACGCACTGAAGCTCGGTGCAGCCACCGCCAAGGCTCGGTGGGGGAGGGCCACAGTCTAACGTCCTTCCGCTGCTGGACATGGGGGGTACGGTATGGTGGAGACGCCCCTCAATATAAGGGAAGGTATCCCACGCCACTGTGGCACGAGTGGGGGACTGATTCGTGGAAATTTGGGGGAAAGAAATGTCTAAACTGTATTGATCTATTGTACAGCCTCCGAAAATATCGGATGGATTTTCCGCAAGGTTAATGTATTGTATATATTTATCATTCGAATAAAGTATATTTTGAAATTTAAAAAAAAAACATGACAATAAACTCTCTTGAATCTTGATTAGATTATAGCTATTGACAGTCCCCGAACCCAATCACAAAATTCACCAGTATATTGTATCTACAGAAAGTTCTAGCAGGAAGACAGTTTACAAAAGCATAGAAACATTTCTCCAGGTAGTATAAACAATTTGAACAAAGCTTCACACTTCACAAGATAACAGCACAAACACTCTGCAACATAATTAACAGTACTTTACAACACCCCCTATCTAACCAATCCTAATCATGCATATGCAACACCTCTTAGCTCTTCTACAAAATCCTCATACATATAAACAAAAAGGAAAGACATTTGGACCTCGCCTTATCCCCAACTTCCATCTAGGGTCCATACTCCTTGGAGCGTGACTCACAGTTTGCAACCTTTCAAAGAAAGTGGACAAACATGCTTTGCAAATACAGAGATTCTCCATTTTGTGACATATTTTATTTGGCCAATATTATCATTAACAGGACTTAAGACATTACATGTATTCAAAAAATATTTTACTGATAGGCTGCATATATGTGGAGTTTTCACAATTCTTGTAAGAACTCATGATATACAATCATAAAACGTTTAGAAGATTAACAGAGACACAATTCTTCACAAATTGAGCCCATATTTGTCAAAGTTCTATATAAAGTATGCTGAGAGGATCTTGTTTAATGTAAAAATTATCAATAATTTATAAAATTGGCAACAATTTTGATAATTGAAGTCAATATTTCTCATGAAAATTGGCAATGTTCCATCGAGAATTTAAATGACAATGCTCGTATTTTCATTTGTAACACTTCGTAATGTATCAATATAAGGAAAAATATGCTGCCAATGTGAAAGATGATAGGACTTTTTGGCTCCTCAAAAAAAAGTCTATGGCATCAACGGTTTAAAACAAATACAAATGTGATGTAATTTACCTTTTGAGAAATACGATGTGATTTGTTCGGGGATCACCGCGGCCCTTGTGTGTGAAGTTTTCTTTCTTTTGAATCTTCCACTGCAGGATGCCGCTGTACGCTTCAGACTATCTGCTGTAATGAAATAATACAGGATAATGCTATGGATTTCCCTCAATATAAGGGAAGGTATCCCACGCCACTGTGGCACGAGTGGGGGACTGATTTGTGGAAATTTGGGGGAAAGAAATGTCTAAACTGTATTGATCTATTGTACAGCCTCCGAAAATGTCGGATGGATTTTCCGCAAGGTTAATGTATTGTATATATTTATCATTCGAATAAAGTATATTTTGAAATTTAAAAAAAAATAAATAAATAAATTTAAAAAAAATAATAATAATAATGCTATGGATTTATTTCATGTTATGATTAACATGTATTATGCAATAGTGTCCATTGATCATTTAACGATTAGGCTATTGGCTTTGAAATGACCTAGAAATGGAATTTGTATATAATGATCCATTAAATATATATTTTATAAATTTCCAATATTTTATACTAAGTTTATTAAAATTGGTTAAGTACTTTTGTTATAAGATGGAAGGAGTAGAATCTGAATAAAATTGGTGATAATGTTTTCCATCTAACCTTTGTTTTTTACTGCACCAAGGAGATCTTCCAACTCCATCTTCTGCCTAGCTTCCACAGCAGCAACATCATCAACGGACTGCTGCATTACTGCGGACTGATCCATGGTGACCCTGTAAACATGCAGATATTTGTAATATTAAGATGATATTAAAAATATGCTGCAAAATGAGTCACAAACATTGGAATTCATATTTTTCAATATTCATATTTTCATATATTCATGAGGATAAAAATAATAGCTCCAAAACTAGTAGACTATTATCTGAATGGTGCCCGATTAGGAAAAGGGGAGATGCAACGAGACCTGGGTGTCATGGTACACCAGTCATTGAAAGTAGGCATGCAGGTGCAGCAGGCAGTGAAGAAAGCGAATGGTATGTTGACATTCATAGCAAAAGGATTTGAGTACAAGAGCAGGGAGGTTCTACTGCAGTTGTACAGGGTCTTGCTGATGCCACACCTGGAGTATTGCATACAGTTTTGGTCTCTTAATCTGAGGAAAGACATTCTTGCCATAGAGTGAGTACAGAGAAGGTTCACCAGACTGATTCCTGGGATGGCACGACTTCCATATGAAGAAAGACTGGATAGACTCGGCTTGTACTCGCTGGAATTTAGAAGATTGAGGGGGGATCTTATAGAGACTTACAAAATTCTTAAGGGGTTGGACAGGCTAGATGCAGGAAGATTGTTCCCGATGTTGGGGAAGTCCAGAACAAGGGGTCACAGTTAAGGATAAGGGGAAGTCTTTTAGGATCGAGATGAGAAAATCATTTTTCACACAGAGAGTGGTGAATTCTGTGGAGGGCCGGCCTTAAGCCGATTGGACCGATTGCTCCCAATTGGGCCCCGCGCCAATGGGGGGCCCCGCGCTAATTTTCCGTATTTCGTACGGAAATACGAATTTGCGTTGCTAAATACAATTTTTAAAAAAACATTTGCCTTCTACTTCTTCTTCTTATAGGATTCCGGCAGTGTAGATGCTGCTAAGCGTATAACTGCCCTCCACAGGTCAAAATTTGAACTAAATTCTTACATACAGTCCTGTAACATGCAGGAATTGAAGAACAGCCCTGGATATCAGCTGATGTGTCCAACCAAAGATAAAACAGGAAAAGCCTCAACTCAAAGCCTCTTTCTACCCTATACTTTTTACATTCTAGGAAAACATGCTTAACTGTCTCCTTACTCCCACATTCACACAAGCCAGAAACATGTTTCCCTACAATGCACAAACAGTAATTTAACCCACAATGTCCCAACCTCAATCTACACAGTCTAACTGAGTCCCTACGGGACAGAGATGTACAGAAACATATTTTTCTAACTTCAGCTTGTACAGAAAAGTAGTGTCTACCCCTGACTTCCTTTTCCCATCCTCTCTGCCATTCTTTTGTTAAGCCCTCTTTAATTATTTCTCTCAGTTCCACTCTCCCCAATGATACATGGATATCTATTTCTCTTCTTAAACTCTCCTTTGCTATGAGGTCCACCTGCTCATTCCCCCTCACCCCAGCATGCCCGGGAACCCAGCAAAAAGTGATGTTACACACAAACCCAATTCTAGAAAACACACTCAAGATTTCATTTAGAATGTCAGGACGAGCGTTAGATTTCCCTACTCTTAAAGTTTCAAGAGCAGCTGCAGAATCAGAACAGATGACTTCTCTAAAACTGGCTTCCTCAATCTAAAACATTTGCCTTGTTATGGATTTTTTTTTTAAATAATGAACATGGATAAAAATCACTGCACTGGCCATCAGACAAAAACGAAGTGTTAACTACTAGCACGTAAACAGCCAGTAGTTAACACGTAGTTACACAATGTGTCATCAATTAATCGATCCACATTTCTCAGTGAAGGTAAATGTTTTGACCAAGTATTAATGACGCCCTGTGAATTTTATTCAAAGAAACGAGACGTAATTAATACTTGGTCTAAACACAATTACACTGAGGAATGTAGATCGATGCATTGACGACAATGAGAATTTCTTAAAACTCATCATCATGGTGAGGGCTCAGACCGCGAGCTTCTTCTTGGTGTGCAGGTTAGTCATTCACCTACCGACCCACGTTGTGTCTCTCTGTCCCTCCCTCCCTCCCTCTCCCCCTGCTCCCATTTCGTCTCTTTCTCGCTCTCTCCCTCCCTCCCTCTCTCGCACCCTGTCGACTCGGCATTCCCGGTCTGAAGAAGGGTCTCGACCCGAAACGTCGCCTATCTCCTTCGCTCCTTAGATGCTGCTGCACCCGCTGAGTTTCTCCAGCTTTTTGTGTTCCCGGAATCATTGATGTTTTGCGGTGACGGCTGTATCTGCGGTTCCTTTCTGTTGGGGCGGGGGGGTTATTGAATTTTGTTGCCAAGGTTTTAGAGTAAAGCTTAACTCACTTCCCCAATGTGCTGGACAAAACAAGAAGGTGCATTGCCCTGCACTGTTTCACGGACCTCCAATGAGCTGCTTCAATGGTTGAAGGGTCTGAATTAGGGCCTCAACCCAAAACGTCACCCATTCCCTGTGTCCAGGGATGCTGCGTCCAACCGAGTTACTCCAGCATTTTGTGTCTATCTTCGTTTCAATGGTTCAAAGGTTTCCGTATTATTAGGAAAACTAGAGGTGCGAAAAGGTACCGAACAGATCATTCCGTTCCGGGGTTTGTTCTGTATATTGTCATAGCTCTAGTTTCCCTCTCCCCGGACTCTCAGGCTGAAGAACTGTGTGGGATAGTGTTCGTGTGCAGGGGTCGGTGCGGACTCGGTGGGCAGAAGGGCCTGTTTCCGCGCTGTATCTCTCAACTAAATTAAACAGATAATCGATGGAAAGAAAATAGAGCATCTTTGTTGGTTCATTATGACTTGACGGGACTTTCAAATCTCGCACGAGAAACTTTCGCAGCGATACAGTGGCTGCCTCACAGCGCCAGAGACCCGGGTTCTTTCCTGACGCCTGTCTGTACGGAGTTTATACGTTCTCCCCGTGACCTGCATTGGTTTTCTCCGAGATATTCCGTTTCCTCCCGCTCTCCAAAGACGTATAGGTTGCAGGTTGAGTGGCTTGGTACAAATGTAAATTGTCACTAGTGTGTGCGGGATAGTGTTTGTGTGCGGGGATTGCTGGTCGGTGCGGACTCGGTGGGCCGAAGGGTCTGCTTCCGTGCTATATCACTAAACTAAACCAGAGCAAATAATCTATGGAAATAAAGCTGGGCATCTTTATTGGTACATTATGAGTTGACGGGGATTTCAAATCCCGCACGAGATACCTTCAAGAATGGAGCATGCATTTCTACCAGTCATAGAAACAGACACATAGAAAATAGGTGCAGGAGTAGGCCATTCAGCCCTTCGAGCCAGCACTGCCATTCTATATGATCAATTGTACAGATTCACGACTCTCTGGGTGAAAAGGTGTTTCCTCATCTCAGTCCTAAATGGCCTACCCCCTTATTCTTAAACTGTGGCCCCTTGTTCTGGACTTCCCGGTCACTCTGGGTGAAGTCCAGGTGGAACTGACAATGTTTGCATCTTCCACTTTAAATAAAAGTCAACTGAATTACGGAAGGTTAGAGAAAGAAGTGTATTGATTTCTCTTTCATTAGAAGCACGGTTGACATTTGTTACAAAGAGAAATCAACTTTTATTTCAAGTAATTTAAAAGACACTTCATTAAAAGCGGGGACAAGCAGTGTGGAGATTGCTTTCTTCACTGCTTTCAGTGACACATCCATGGGCTCCACTGAACAATGTAATGAATATCTTCTTCATTTGACCTCAACTGAGCGTTACGACAATATTTACTTAGCGAGGTCATAGATCACCTTGCAAGAAGCTCTAGCCATCATGGTTAGAGTGAAAAACGTCACTGTTTTTTTATTAAGAAGATCTTATGTATGATCTCGGGTCGCTTTACCCACTCTGGTCTCGGAGCCGGTGATTCCAACCACGGCAGCCTCCTGAATGCAGAGATGTGTGAGTTTACTGAGTCCAATGTGACGATACAATTGAGTCTGGTTTAGGTTTTTAGTTCAGAGTCAATGCCGAAGGCAGACCAAACATCTTAAACAGAGATTGGTCAGATACAGTGAGAAATCGTGTGTGAAATAATCACTGAATGTTATATAAATGAATGTACCTGCATGTTATACTGTTTAGTTTGGAGATACAGTGCAGTAGTCCATTGAGTTCGCACCCACCAGCTATTTTATTATTTTCCTATTCGTCCAATTTTGTGCCCGATTATTTGGTGGCCAATCAACCGCTGTCTCCAAGGGGATTGCGTCCAATCACCAACCAGCTTGCCTTAAAATTCCCGTCCAATCAACAATTCGGCCTCCCCCGTCCAATCAACCGCTGTCTCCAAGGGGTTGTGACCAATCACATAATGCAGTTTAATGGTAATTAGCAGCTACAGTAAAGGTTGGAAACCAGCAGAGGTTCTGACAGTCAGACGGGAGCAGCAGAGATTAAGACCGTGTATAATCCATAGCACCTTAGTGTACAATTTCATAATATATACTAAATAACCGGGCTGACAGATCTTGGCTGGGACTCACCAACATTTTTCCCAATTGGGCCCCGCACCCCCTAAGGCCGGCCCTGATGTAGTGTACCTAGACTTTCAGAAAGCATTTGATAAGGTCCCACCAAGGAGATTAGTGGGCAAAATTAGAGTGCATGGTATTGGGGGTAGAGTACTCACATGGATACAAAATAGGTTGGCAGACAGGAAACAAAGAGTAGGGATAAACGGGTCCCTTTTTAGAATGGCAGGCAGTGACTAGTGGGGTACTAGTGGTTGGCCTTCATAACAAGAGGTGTTGAGTATAGGAGCAAAGCCGTCATTCTGTAGTTGTACAGGGCCCTGTAGAGACCACGCCTGTATTGTGTGCAGTTTTGGTCTCCAAATTTGAGGAATTTTTGCTATTGAGGGAGTGCTGCGAAGGTTCGCCAGGTTAATTCCAGGGTTAGCGGGACTGTGAAATGTTGACAGAATGGAGCATCTGGGCTTGCATACTCTGGAATTTCGAAGGATGAGAGGGAATCTTATTGAAACATATAAGATTATTAAGGGTTTGGACACGCTAGAGGCAGGATAATGTTCCCGATATTGGAAAGTCCAGAACCAGGTGCCACAGTTGAAGAATAACGGGCAAGTCATTTAGAACGGAGATGAGGAAAAACCTTTTCACACATTTGTGATTCTGTGGAATTCTCTGCTCAGAAGGCAGTGGAGACCAATTCTCTGGAGGCTTTCAAGAGAGAGTTAGCTAGAGCTCTTATAGATAGCGGAGTCAAGGGATATGGGGAGAAGGCAGGAACGGAGTACTGATTGTGGATGATCAGCCATGATCACAGTGAATGGCGGTGCTGCCTCAAAGGGCCAACTCCTGCACCTATTGTCTATTGACCCCTCCTGATCCCGACACAGCAGCACCACCCCCCTCCCATGCCTTCACATTCCCACACCCTTACCTCTTTCACCCCCTACACCCCCACCACCCTGACCCTCATACCACCAATACCCTGACAACAGCAGTGCCACCCTGACCTCAACATAACAGCACCACCCCCCACACTCACACACCCTCATTATCCTGACCATCACACACCAGCACCACAGCAGCAGCAGCACCCTGACCCAGATCCCTGACCCCCTCGCAAAACAGCACCAACACCGCTACACTAGCACCACCCCCCCGATCCCCACCCTCACACCAGCCCCATCCTGACCCACACAACACCAGCACAACAGCACCACCCCCTCTCCTACACCCTCACCACCTGACCCTCACACCAGCACCAGCCATACCACCATGCCCCCCATCTCACCCCACTCCCCATCACCTACCGTCTAACCCCACAAAGTTCCTCCCACCCCTACCCCAATTTCCTAACACCCACCACCCCCCACCATATCCACCCCCACTCCCCAACCCCAACACGCCCCACTCTCGCCCACCCTCACCACTCCACACCCCCATACCCTCAATCCTCGCGCCACACCATACCCACCATCCCCCCCCGCACCCCCACCAACCCGAATGCCAGCAACCCCCATCAACCTCAATCTCTCTCAACACCTCCAGCGACCATCCACCACTACTCCCCTCACCCACACTCCCCTCCATCCCCAACACCCCATCCCCTCGCCACCACTCCATCCCTACACCACACCCTGATACTACCCGCGCACAACACCACCAGCCGCACCCTCCAATCCCCATTACTACCCGCGACCCTTCAATCACTCCCACCACCTCTACCAACCCACCACCACTCCCACACCCACCGCCCAACACCTTCACTCCGCCTGGACCTACCACATCTCCCGGTTGCTAAATACTTTAATTCTCCTTCCCATTCCCACTCAGACCTTTCTGTCCTCGGTCTCCTCCATTGTCAGAGTGAAGCTAAATGCAAATTGGAGGAACAGCATCTCATATTTCGCTTGGGCATCTTACAGCAAAGAATATTGATTTCTCTAACTTCAAATAACTCCGGTATTCCCTCTCTCTCCATCCCTCCCCAACCCAAGTTGCACCAGCTTCTCGTTTTCACCCAGCAAACAACTAACAATGGCCTGTTTCCTCTATCATCGTTACTTTTTTGCATATCTTTCATTCATTGTTCTATATCTCTCTCTACATCATCAACTATATCTCTCGTTTCCCTTTCCCGAGACCTTCAGTCTGAAGAATTATCTCGACCCGAAACGTCCATTCCTTCTCTCCAGACATGCTGCCTGTCCCACTGTTATTCCAGCTTTATGTGTTTATCTTCGGTTTAAACCAACATCTGCAGTTCCTTCCTACACATTTTGTCTGCTATTTCAAGTGCTCGCCCCTTCATGTAAAATGTACTTCCAATGTTTGTCTTCATTTCTTCATCCAACCACCTTAAATCAATACCTTCTGGTTATCGCAATCACACCCTTCACAGCTGGGACTGCTTCCCTGATGCGCCCAAAGGGAACTCACACATTCAGAAGGGGAGCGTGCAAACTCCACACAGGCAGCACCCGAGGTCAGGATTGAACGGGGTCAGAGGAGCTGCGAAAAGGTGGCTCCACAAGCTGCACCACAGTGCTGTTACTGCTCCTCCTGCCCCTCAGCTCTAAGAAAACATCCTCGGCTTCCCTTTCCCATCCACATACACACATGAAGGGTCTCGACCTGAAACGTCTCCCATTCCTTCTCTCCAGGGATGTTGCCTGTCCCGCTGAGTTACTCCAGCACTTTGTGTCTTGCACACATAATTCCTCATCTCTCGAGAGCTCCTGTAAATCCCTCTGAGCCCTCTCCAAACCTCACAATCCTTCTGTACCTGTATTTCTGGAACTGGGCACAGGACTCAAGCCAGGCTTCATATAATGCCTTATAGATGTAACTTCCCGGTTGTGTACGCTGTGTGCTTCATGAAATGCTTTGTTAACCGCCCAGACCAATTTGAATATTTTTCTCCCATATTGCAGCCTCTTTGATGGTTAAATGCCAAGGATGTCATTATGACTTCCACGGCCATGCATCATTTCACAGACCAGTGGTAACAGAGGCATTGCAACAGCAGATGGTAATTGTGTGGTGATGTTTTTGGATGGAATGTTAGAATGTACTCAGAGGCAGCACCTAGACACAGAGCCGGATCTACTACTACACAGTGCCAGAGAACCAAGTTCGTTCCTGACCTCGGATGCTGTCTGCAAGGAGTTTGCACGTTCTCCCTGTGACCGTGTGGGTTTCCCCCAGGTGCTCTGGTTTCCTCCCGCATCCCAAAGACATGCGGGTTTGTAGGTTGATTGGCCCACTGTAAATTGCCCCTTATGTGCAGAGAGTGGATGAGAAATTTAGATAACGTAGAAATAGTTTGAATGGGCAATCGATGGTCGGCGTGGACTCAGTGGGCCGAAGGGCCTGTTTTCATGCTGTATCGCTAAACTAAACAGTGAAAGGGAGGGCTCTAGAGAGTATTGATGAACAGTGGGGCCTGTGGAATTCCAAGGATCCATGAAGGTGACAACAGAGGTAAATGAAGTTTGGGCCCCATATCTCAGGAAGGATGTGCTGGTGTTGGAGAGGGTCCAGAGCAGGTTTACAAGAATGATCCTGGGATGATTGGGTCAACGTGTGAGGAGCATTTGAAGGCTCTGGGCCTGTACTCACTGGAGTTGAGAAGCATGAGGAGGGAACTCATGAAAACGTACAAAAATGCTGGAGAAATTCAGCGGGTAAGGCAGCATCTATGGAGCGAAGAAATAGGTGAAGTTTCGGGTCGAGACCCTTCTTCAGACCCTTTAAGTATCATTTGCAAGTCTAACCTGGCAAATAGGGATAAATTATCCCTAAATGAAAATAACACAAAATTTATGGTGTTTGGTGGTGACAGGGTTAATTGTGAAATAAAATTGAAATTGAAATGGAGTTGAAATTGAAAGAGTATATCAAACAAAATTCCTGGGAGTGATTATAGATCATAAACTTTGTTGGAAGCCACATATAGAATATATCAAACGGAAATTATCCAAATCCATTGCTGTTCTTTACAAAACAAAGGATCTGTTGAATAGAAAGTGTTTGTATACATTGTATTGCTCACTTATAATGCCATATATGTCATATTGTGTTGAAGTTTGGGGAAATGTATATAAAACAAATATAGACCCTATAATTAAACTCTAGAAAAGAGCTATTAGAATTATACATAAAGCTTCTTACCGTGAAACTACAAATCTATTATTCATAAAGTCTGGTACCTTAAACTTTGTGGATATTGTCCATGTGAAAACATTAGCAATACTTTTCCGAGTTAGGAATAAAAGCCTGCCTGTTAGTATTCAAAAAATATTTAAATTAAGAGAAGGACATTATAATTTAAGAGGGTTGAGTATTTTTGAAACGTGTAAAGTGAGAACCAATGTAAAATATAGATGTGTCTCAATTTGGGGAGTCAAGTTATGGAACGGCTTAGTGATGAGTTGAAATTTTGTAGCTCTCTGTTGAGTTTCAAAAAAGCCTTAAAATGTAAAATAATTAAGGATTATAATGTAAAATGATTAAAATGTAAAGTCTTCCCCACCCACACCACAGCCCCCATACCCCCCCACCCTCCACCCCCCCCACCACACAATGCTCCGTCCTCAGTGCACTCACCTGCCTTCCTCCAACCACAACCCCCATCCTTGCCGCGTGTTCACCATCCCCCCCCGGACCTCCCCCTCTCCGACACTGAAAGGTCGGTCCTCAGCAGAGGTCTCACCTTTGTCCCCTTCCATCCCCACCTCAATGAGTTCCGCGCCCACCACGACTTGGAGCTCTTCTACCGTCACCTCCCGCCTCACAGCGTTCTTCCACGGAAGAAGTCCTCGCCCGCCACTGATGATCCCTTTTCCTGTCTCCAACGTACCCCCTCCACTTGGATTCCCCCTCGTAGCCTTCCGGCTCTAGAACTATTTATCCAGAACTGCCGTCGGGACATCAACCGCCTCGACTTCTCCACTCCCCTGTCTCACCACGCCAATCTCTCCAGCCCTGAACGTACTGCCATCGACTCACTCCGTAACAACCCAGACTGGGTTATCAAACCCGCCGACAAGGGAGGTGCCGTGGTAGTCTGGCGCGTCGATCTCTACAAAGCTGAGGCCGCGCGCCAACTATCGGACACCTCCTCCTACTTGCCCCTGGACCATGACCCCACTGACGAACACCAGGCCACCATCTCGAGCACCATAACCGACTTCATCAACTCCGGCTCCCTACCCTCCAACCTCATCGTTTCCCAGCCCCGCACGGCCCGATTTTACCTTCTCCCCAAAATCCACAAACCCGATTGCCCTGGCAGACCCATTGTCTCTGCCTGTTCGTGCCCCACCGAACACATTTCCACATACCTCGACACCATCCTATCCCCCTTTGTTAAATCCCTCCCCAACTATGTTCAAGACACCTCGGACACTCTCCGTCGGCTCCGCACATTCCATTCTCCAGGCCCCCATCCTCTCATCTTTACCATGGACGTCCAGTCACTCTACACCTCCATCCCCCACCAGGACGGTCTCAAAGCCCTCCGGTTCTTCCTCGACCAGAGGAGCAACCCATACCCGTCCACTGTCACCCTCCTCTGCCTAGCGGAGTTGGTCCTTACCCTCAATAACTTCTCTTTTGACTCCTCCCATTTCCTCCAAACACAAGGCGTAGCTATGGGCACACGCATGGGCTCCAGCTACGCTTGCCTTTGTCGGGTACGTCGAACAATCCTTGTTCTCGGCGTACCAGGGCCCCATCCCCGACCTCTACCTCCGTTACATCGACGACTGCTTTGGTGTCACCTCCTGCACCCACACACAACTGACTGACTTCATCCATTTCACCACTAACTTCCATCCGGCGATCAAATACACTTGGACCATTTCCGACATTTCCCTACCATTCCTTGACCTCACCATCTCTATTGCAGGTGATACACTCCTGACCGACATCCACTACAAACCAACTGACTCCCACAGCTACCTGGACTACTCTTCCTCCCACCCTGCTTCCTGTAAGGACTCCATCCCCTATTCCCAATTCCTCCGTCTACGCCGCATCTGCTCCCAGGATGAGGTGTTCCACACCAGGTCATCACAAATGGCCTAATTCTTCAGAGAACGGGATTCCCCTCCCCCACTATAGATGAGGCTCGCACCAGGGTCTCCTCCATACCCCGAAACACTGCCCTCTCTCCCCATTCCCCCATTCCCCCATTCGCAAACAGGGCAGAGTCCCCCTGGTCCTCACCTTTCACCCCACCAGCCGACAAATACAACACATAGTCCTCCGCCAGTTTTGCCACCTCCAACGTGACCCCTCCACTCGCCACATCCTCCCATCTCCCCCCCTGTCTGCCTTCCGCAAAGACCCGCTCCGTACGCAACTCCCTTGTCAATTCTTCCCTTCCCTCCCGCTCTACCCCTTCCCCGGGCACTTTCCCTTGCAACCGCAAGAAATGCTACACTTGTCCCTTCACCTCCCCCCTCCACTCCTTTCAGGGACCCAAGTAGTCCTTCCAGGTCCGACAGAGGTTCACCTGCACCTCCTGCAACCTCATCTACTGCATCCGCTGCTCCAGATGCCAGCTGATCTATATCGGTGAGACCAAGCGGAGGCTTGGCGATCGTTTCGCCGAACACCTCCACTCGGTCCACATTAACCAACCCGACCTCCCGGTGGCTCAGCACTTCAACTCCCCCTCCCATTCCGTATCCGACCTCTCGGTCCTGGGCCTCCTCCACGGCCAGAGTGAGCAACACCGCAAGTTAGAGGAACAGCACCTCATATTCCGCTTGGGGAGTCTGCATCCTTTGGGCTTGAACATTGAATTTTCTCAATTCTGTTAACCCTTGCTGTCTCCACCCCTTCCCACCTCTGCCTCAGCCCTCGGGCCCTGGCATTCCCTCTCTCTCTTCTGAAGAAGGGTCTCGACCCGAAACGTCGCCTATCTCCTTCGCTCCTTAGATGCTGCTGCACCCGCTGAGTTTCTCCAGCCTTTTGTGTACCCTCGATTCTCCAGCATCTGCAGTTCCTTCTTTAACAAAATGTAAAATTAATAAGGATTACAATTTAGAGTAAATTTTATTTTTTTAATCTTTCCTTTGTAATGCTGATATTCTGGGTTATCTTATGGATTGTATAGGATAGGCAAAAGTAAGTTTTGTGGCTTCAGCTTATTCCTATTATGTGAACGTTGTGTGAAATGGATACAGTGTTGGTTCATATTCACGCAGTTTGTAAAGTTTTGTTCTTTTTAATGTATGACCGAAATAAACTATTCATATGTTCATTCAACCTAGCTAATTTCCGTCTCATGCGATCAAAGTTACCTTTCTTTAAGTTCAGGACCCTTGTCTCTGAATTAAACGTGTCACTCTCCATCTTAATGCAGAATTCTACCATATTATGCTCCCTGTTGCCTAAGGGGCTTTGCACAACAAGATTGCTAACTAATCCTTCCTCATTACACAATACCCAGTCTAGGATGGCCTGCCCTCTAGTTGGTTCCTCTACATCAGTGTTTCTCAACCTTTTTACCCTTGCGGAACCCTTGAAATAATGTTCATGTCTCAGGGAACCCCTACATAAAAATTATTATATATCTTTCTTAATTTCTTTCTTTCTCGTTCATAAACTTAAAGTTCATAAGGCAAACATAATATATTTTTCTTACAACTGGTTTTATGTGTGGTGAAATCACACACCCTTGTCGCACTCCAACTGCAGTGGTAAACCAATCTGTTAGTTCCCCATTCACTTTTACAGCACTTGTAGATTTCTGCTAAAGTGCTTTTAGTGGCCTTATAATTTTGTTGGAACAACCAAATAAACCAAGTGCCTTCCACAATCCCCCCTGCCACACAGAATCGAAGGTCTTTTCAAAGTCGATATAGCAACAGAAGAGTCCTTTTTTCTTTTCGAGGTGTTTTTCCATTGTTTGTCTTAGATCAATGGTTGACCTACCTGGTCTGAACCCTGCTTGGGCTTCTGATAGAATCTCTTCTCCCTCTTTGTGATGCGTCTTTGAAGTATTAGGATGAGTATTTTGCATGAATGACTAAGCAGGCTGATTCCCTTACAATTGCCACAGTCTAGCTTGTCTTTTTTCTTGTAGATTGGTGTCATGATTCCCTTTCCCCAGTCATTGGGAAATTCTTCTGCGTCCCATATTTTCTTGCACAGTTTGTGTATAATATCAACTCCTTTGTCTCCAGTAGCTTTGAGTTCTTCTCCAGTAATGCTGTCAGAGCCCGGGGCTTTTCCATCAGAAAGCTTTCTAATTGAGCTGACGATCTCGTCATGCAGAATAACTGGTTCCACAGTAGTGATTGGTATTTGGGGGATGGTATTTTTGAATTCTTCGTCAACTGGATTTTGCTTGTTGTAGAGGTCTTGGAAGTTCTCTTTCCATCTTCCTTTGACATCATCAATTTTAGTGAGTACAAGACCAAGTGCAGACCTGTTGGGTCCATTCCCCCAACTCGCGGTTGCGGGAGGGGCGGTGGCGGCATGCGGCGTCACACACACTAACCACCCCCACACGCACACACACACTAACTACCCTCCTTGGTATTATATGAATATTATTAATTTGCTCCTTTCACCCCGCCCTATCCGCTGACGCATAGCCCCCAACTTGCAGGCGCGTCCAGGGGGGGGGAGGGGGGAAGAGAGTGAGGGCAGAGAGAGAATGGGGAGAGACAGAGAGAGTGGCAGAGACAGAAGGGCAAAAGACAGAGGGAGAGGAGGGTGGAGGGAAGGAGGAGAGGGAAAGTGGGTGGGGGAGGGGTGGAGATCGAGATGGGAGGGAAGGGTAGGGGAGGGGTGGAAGGTGTGGAGGGGGGAAGAGGGTTTAGGGGACGGAGGAGGGAGGGAGGGAGGGGAGGGGGGAGGGAGAAGGAGGGGAAGAGAGAGAGAGAGAGAGAGAGAGAAAGAGAGAGGTGTGGGGAGGGGGCGGCAGGTCGCGGGGGCCCGAGCGAGGCCCAGAGCGATCTGAGGACCAAAGATCCTATTGCGAGCTATAGGCTCTTTGCTGACAACTGCTAAAAGCAGTGGAGGACCGGCCGATCGTGGCTTCCACCAGCGTTACAGGGCCCCGGAGAGGAGGTGGTCACCTGTGACCGGTAGAGAGGGGAGGGGGTGAGAAGAGGAGGGGGGGGGGGAAGCCGGGCGAGTGAGTGGGCGGCAAAAAGCGGAGAGGGACAGTACCTGACTCTCTGGAAACCTGCAGCTGAATGAGCGGGCGGGGGATGGGAGGGGCGGGGCTTCACAAGCTGCGCCAACAGTGAGGAGAAGCTTCTTCAACGCATGAGCGTTGCTGACCTCTGGTTCTGCAGAACAAAGACCCTACAGCGGAGCGGAGCTGTAGGATGTTTGCTGCAGAACTTTCTGTGTTCTTTCTGCGCCTTTTGAAGAACGGGGGGGTGGATGGGGTAGCGTATCTCGTGGAAAACTGCGCATGCGCGTTGGCAGCAGCTGCGTAAATCCAGAGAGGCAGGTGGGGGGGGGGGCTGGGCCACGAGGAAAGGCATGGTGAGGTCAGTATGGTGGGCAACCTTAATTTTTTTTTAAATGTCAGTTTGGTGATAAATGGTAGTAAATATCTTGGGAAATAATTGACCAAATTTATAGAGGAGTGGATTTCTAAAATCACAAGGAACATCTCGTCTGAAATATGAAAAAACTTCCCCGTTTCGGCATCTGGTTTTCAAGGAGATGCGTTTCAAAGGCAAAATGACACCCACACACACCCCCATCCATCTATCTATCTCTCACTCTCACTCTCACACACACACACACACACACACACACACACACACACACACACACACACACACACACACACACACACACACACACACACACACACACTTACTTTTAAAAGTATATAGATTTCTCCCACTTTACCGTCCGCATTTTGGTGGTTGATTTGCTTGTAATTTTCTTAATTGTTGAGTAAACTTCTTTGGATTTAGCAGCTTGATGCGTTTGGACTACTTTGACCCATAACTCTTTGAGCCACTTGTCACGGCATCCTTTGGTTTTTCTCTTCATTTCACAATTTAGGTAGTTGTGTCTGCTTCGTTTGGTTGGATCTAGAAGTTTCTCTTGTTTGGCTTTGCTTCTTTCCTTAGCAAGCTGGATAACTTCTTCACTGATCCAGGATTTTTCCTTTTGGCTCTTTTTGTATCTGAGAACTTTCCTTGATGTCTCGCTAAAGGCATTTTAAATATCTGTCCACATGCTTTCTGTGTCACAATCATCCTGCTCCATAAGTGGAGCAAAGCGTCCTCCAAATTCAATTTCATTATCACTTTCTAGTATCTGAGGTTTTGAGTCTGAAGATATCATACTGCTTTGGATATTTGGCTTTCTTGATTGTATGGAATTCCATGCATATATTAGCTATTGCAAGCTGATGGTCAGATCCAATGTGTCAACATCAAATCCGCTAATTGGGGCTCGACTTGGTGTTAATCCCGCTCTGGGAGGTCCATCAAATCCTCGGATTAGGTTTGGAGTTGCTGTGTCAGTTTGCTCTATGTGTAGGCCCGTAGGAAGAGATGGCTGGTTAGTATAATCAGGGGCTGAAAACCTGGTGCTGTGTTGGCTATTCATCATGATGCAGTTTTACTCATAAGTACAGAGCTGCCAACATTGGGATTTTCCAATCGGGGAGATTTTTGAGAGCGAAACAATCGAGCACTTGCGGGTGCAGACCAGGGGCTCATGAAGCTCATGGGTTTTAGCCATTCTGATACCCTTTCCTTGCACAAATTTTCAATGATTCCTGAGTATTTTGGCACTAAATTATTTGATAATTGTTGATATAAATCTATTTAGTCAGTACCATATTAAAACATACAGTATGTATTTGCAACTGCAATAAGAATCTTGGTTTCTTACCTTTTATGCCTACTTAAAATTCCCTGCTGGGTGAGGAGGACTGGGGTGTAGATGTACGATGTAGATGCACTCCTTGCTTGCAATGACTTGTATGTAGCTTGCTTTGCTTTGCAGAGGAAGTTCTTTGATCATCTCCCGCTGACTTGTTTGATCATCTCCCGCTGACTTGCCTGTCTAGACTCTTCTTCCTCAGCCGCAGTTGTGCTGGAGCCTGCAGTGGGGATGGCAATGGTCTACTTTTCTCTGGCTGTACTCCTGACTGGTCGGGGTGGTGGATCCAGAGGGTCCCACAAGAGGATCAAGCTCATCCTCACTGGAGATGGCACGCTGTGGTTTCTCCTTGTTGAACTGGAAGAAAATAAATGTGTATCACAAACTTTCAGGATGGGGCAAGCAAGATGATACCAATCTACCAGGTCCCCCTCTTGTTTGCTGCTGAAATCATATGGCTTGATTTCCATTTGCCTCTTCTTCTTGATCTCAACTGGCTCAGCTGAGGCATCAGTATCCTCAGCAAAATCGGAATCCCCTGGACTTACAGCAAATCTAGCAAAAGCAGCACAGCAGCAGCTTTGGAAAATGTGGCCCTGAGTGGGGTGGTGCTGTGGCCATGAGCCCCCTCCATGTTCACCTCCATGGTCTCCTCCTCCTAGACCTCAATCTGCTGAACCTGGGTCTTCTCCTGCATGGTTGGTTTTTCGTTGTTTGTGTTTTTCCTTTGTTGCTGTTGAAGCTTCTGATGAACCCCCTCTGGCCTGCTGCTTCTCTTGGGCGCCATTTTACGATCGTCTCCGTTGCAAGTGAAAAAATGTTTTTGAAAGTCGCCGCTTTAATACCCACCATACCCGCATGATCAAGTGGTGCCGCGCTCAAAACTCTCGTCGTGACTCGCCGCGACGCATCTTGATGCATCATTGATTCATGGTGACGCATGGTGACGAAATGATGACGCAAAAATGAATTAGCGGAGGTCATACCTTGCGTCACCATGCATCATCCGCAGGACAGCCTAAGTCAGCGTCAGGTGACAGGGCGCACGACATGATAACACACGCAGAAATGTCGTGGAAAGATTTATGAGCATTCCAAAATCCAGCGGCGGCAGGGAGACACCCCCGCATCATTAAATGCGTCACGCCGCGACTAAACCTCTTTTCAGGCTGTCGCCGAAAATGTCGCCCAAGTGGGACAGGCCCTTTAGTCAGATTCTGTTCTCTGTTGTCAAAGGACAAATGGTAATCATAAAACAATAAAATAAGGTTGAATGGGTAACAGGACATTTGCTTATCTGTAAGTGTGGAATTGGGCCACCGGTTTACCTCCGCGTGTCTTCGAGCTCAATGAGATGACCCCACAATGTATATTTGTTTTTGGACCATTTGGAAGAAGAAAAACTTCTGAAGTGTATTTTGCATTAAACAAAACACCAAGGAAAATTCTGTAGAAGGAGTAGATGAATCCTTGTTTCTTTGAGCAATTCCCTAGATTGCTCCCAGTGATCACTGTACATTGGGCACTCTTGAACAAAGTCTTGATTGTCTTACCCGATCTATGTGTTATGTTTTAAAGTTTTCTTTAACAAGGTAAAGCAGGAATGGGGTACTAATTTTGGATGATCAGCCATGATCATATTGAATGGTGGGGCTGGCTCGAAGGTCAGAATGGCCTACTCCTGCACCTATTTTCTAAATTTTACAACAGCAGATAAGACTTTAGTTTTGGGCCCTTGGACGGGGAACATCATCACGTCCCAGATAATTCTGAAAATATTATTAATCTAGCAAATTATATTCGCAAGGAATCTGCAAAGTTACACCAAGAGCCAACCAGATTTACTTGGGCCCAGAGGGTTTTGTGTAAAGTGGCTGGGAAGCCTCGATACCAGCCTACTACAGGGTCACATCACAGTTGTTGTCATAATCACCGCCTTTCACTGTGTTGCTGCCCTGATCCGGTGTTGCTGAGCTCAGGACCTGCCACTAATGCTGGCACAACAACCGATCCGATGAAGATTGTTGAAGAGAGGTTTCACAACACTCACTTATCTTGGCCTCAGAAAAAGATCAGCCAGTTGTCCTATAAAAGGAAAAAGAGGAGGGAGCATAGAAGAAAAAAACCTTATACTTCAAAGCATAAATGGATAGAAACCCCCCACACACAATAATATTCAACATAGGGATTAATGGCAAACTCCGCAACGGGATTGCAAGCACATTGAACCTCTTCACATTATCACAAGCCTTCGTCTTTGTGTATAGTATGAGCAAACCTGATGATTGAACGCATAGATCTACTTCACACATCAAACGTCATCACCTTAGTGTATAAATATCCTCCTATCTCCTCCCTCTCGAAACTCTTCCCTCTCCCCCACTCCCTCTACACTCTATCCCCTCTCCCCACCCCCTCCCTGAACCCTCTTCAACTCCCCTCCCCCACCCCTTCTCCTCCTCTTTCCACCTATCCATCCCCCTCCCCCTCCTCACCCCTCTCTCTCCCGCCCCTCCATCCCCATCCCTCATCGCCCCCATCTCCCACCCACCCCCCCCCTTCCCCTCTCTCTTGCACCACTCCTGCTACAGCTCTCCCCTCAACTCTCACTCTTTTCCCTCCCCCCCCTCCCCACCTCTCTTCCTCCCCTTTCTGTCCCTCACCTCCCCCTCCTCTCTCTCTCTCTCCCCTACTCTCATCTCCCCTCCACTCTCCTCTCTCCCTCCTCCCTCCTCTCCCTCCCTCTACTCCCCCTCCCCTTCTTTTCCCTTCCACTCTCCCCCTCTCCTCTCTCCTACTCACACTCTCCCCTCACCTTCTTCTCTCCTCTCACCTCCCTCTCCCTCTCTCCCACCACTCTCCTCCCTCCCACTCTCTCTCCCTCCCCTCCCCCTCTCCCTCCCCCCCCCCCCTTTCCTCCCCTCCCCCTTTTCCTCCCCTCTTCTCCCCCCACCCCTCTCCTCACCTCCCCTCTCCCCTCCCCTTCCCCTACCCCCTCCCTACCCCCATTCCCCCTCTACCACCCCCCCTTCCCCCTACCCCGTCTCCTCCTTTACCGTCCCTGCTCTCCTCCCCTCCCCATCCTCATTCCCCCTCTCTCCCTTTCTCCTCCCCACTCTCTCCCCATCTCCCCCTCCCCTACCTCTCTCCCCATCTCCCTCTCGCCCCCCCCTTCCCCCACCCCTCTCTACCCCCCTCATCCACCCTCCCCCCTCTACCACCCCCCTTTCCCCCTACCGTCCTCCTCCTTTACCCTCCCCGCTCCTCCTCCCCTACCCCATTCCTCATCCCCCTCTCTCTCCCTTCCCTCTCCCCCGCTCTCTCTCTCCCCATCCCCCCACCCTCCCCCTCCCACGCTCTCCCCATCTCCCTCTCCTCCCCACCCTCCCCCTCACCCACACAGCCCTCCCCTCCTCCCTTCCCCCCCCCCCACCCTGTCTCTTGCCCTTCTGTCTCTGCCCCTCTCTCTCTGTCTCTCCCCATTCTCTCTCTGCCCTCACTCTCTACCACCCTACCCCCTCTAGACACGCCTGCGAGTTGGGGGCTATGTGTCAGTGGATAGAGCGGTTATGGGGTAATAGGAGCAAATTAATAATAAGATAATATCAAGGGGGGTAGTTAGCGTGTGTGGGCTGGTAGTTAATGTGTGTGACACGACATGCTGCCCCCCCCCCCCCCCCGCAACTTGGGGGAGCAGACACAATGGGTCTGCATTTGGTCTAGTATATACTTTTAAAACTGTGTGTGCCTGTGTTTATTTGTATCAGATTTTTGCCCTTTGATTCCATGTTCCGCCAAAACCACACGCTCAAACTCCGAGATTTTTTCCATTTTGCTAGACATTACACTTTTATATTCACTAATGCACTCAATACATTTAGACATTTTTATGTAGACATTTTAAAATAAAATCCTCCCCCCCCCCACCCCCACACTCACTCATTTTGTGGCCTCCTGCTGGCCAGCCACCATAACGGCTGCTGCTGCTCTTCTCCAAAAACGCCGCCTTTTATTTTCGTTCGCTGGTGATTTTCTCTGCTGCCGCCCAGTATATGGATGGGAAACAGAAAATAGCTGCAGTAGTAGGACATTCGGCCCTTCGAACTGCACCGCCATTCAATATGATCATGGCTGATCATCCAACTCAGTATCCTGTACCTGCCTTCTCTCCATACCCCCTGATCCCTTTAGCCACAAGGGCCACATCTAACTCCCTCTTAAATATAGCCAATGAACTGGCCTCAACTACCTTCTGTGGCAGAGAATTCCAGAGAATCACCACTCTCAGTGTGAAAAATGTTTCCTCATCTCGGTCCTAAAGAAATTCCTCCTTATCCTTAGACTGTGACCCCTTGTTCTGGACCTCCCCAACATCGGGAACAATCTTCCTGCATCTAGCCTATCCAACCCCTTAAGAATTTTGTAAGTTTCTATAAGATCCCCCTTCAGTCTTCTAAATTCTAGCGAGTACAAGCCAAGTACAAGAAAGGAATGGAGTGTTATGGTCTGAGTGCAGGTAGATGGGACTAGGTGAGAGTAAGTGCTCTGCACGGACTAGAAGGGCCGAGATAGCCTGTTTCCGTGCTGTAATTGTTATATGTTATATGTTATGAAGCTGGCAAGCGCACCATTGTTGCTTTTAGAGTACTTTGTGCCTGGATTATTTTCTCTCTCTTTCTAAAGACTTTATTTCTCTCAACATTTTGAAAGTCCAACACTTCTCATTTACAGCTAAATGCAAATCAAACTTTAATGAATTATTGTGGCTGTGTAAGGCAGCAGGCTTCTCAGAGCAACTTGTAAACTGACCACTAGTCATCCTGTTTAGTTTAGTTTAGAGATACAGCACGGAAACAGGCCCTTCGGCCTACCCAGTCTGCGCCGAAGGTGCACAATGTATGTTTGTTTTTGAACCAGCGATCCCCCCCACACCAACGTTATCCTGACATATTCACTGGAATTTAGAAGGATGAGAGGGGATCTTATAGAAACATATAAAATTCATAAAAAAACATATAAAACATATTAAAGGTTTTTAAGAATGGGGTTTGAAGAAGGGTTTTGGCCCGAAACGTCGCCTATCTCCTTCGCTCCATAGATGCTGCTGCACCCGCTGAGTTTATCCAGCTTTTTGTGTACCCTATGTTTATAAAACTAGCTCTTCTTCTTGGTCAAAACACAAGGTTAAATCAAGCACTGAGCTAGTCTCGAATGAAAAGTTTATCTTCTCTGGACCACTCGTGACCCATTATTTATTGGGTGCTTCTAATTGTGCCCCAGCATTTTCCCAAACATCGAACACCCTGCAGCGGCTGAGAGGCTCCAGTCCCTGGGGTCCGGGATCATCGCAGCGGCCGATGGGCCCCAGCTCCGGGTTTCCGGGAGCAGTGAATCAGCCGCCGTAACCCAACTACAGGAGACAGAGGAAGCGGCACACCCAGAAGGGGGTGGAACGAGTAGCCCCCCCCCCCCACCCCAACGACATCTTCGGTTACGCCACAGGAAACCCACCTCGTCGAGGATGCCGGCACCGGGTTCCTGAGCCCAGGAAAGCTGAGGCAATTCACCAAAGCGGTGGGCATGAGGGGACACGAGAATGGTCAGTGACTGTAAAGACAATGGAGCTCAAACTTGCATCTACACCAATATCCGTAGTGCAGTCCAAATCAATGGGTGGGAATCGGACAGTTTCTCTAAGGTCTGGAGTCAGGCAGGGTTGCCTTCTCTCTCCTGTCTTGTTGTCTGCTGTATTGAACCCTTTTCCAAATCCATCAGGAAGGATGCGAGCATAAGAGGAGTGACATTGCCAGGCAGTGGGGGCATTCAAGTAAAAACCTCCCTGTACATGGATGATGTCGCCGTCTTCTGCTCAGATCCAGGGTCGGTCTGCAGATTGATAGTATTTGCGACCAGTTTCAGTCGGCCACGGGAGCCAGGGTGAACCGCAGGAAGAGCGAGGCCGTGCTCTTTGGAAACTGGCCCGACCGATCTTCCGTCCCGTTCACCATCAAGCCTGACTTCGTGAAGGTGCTGGGGATCTGGTTTGGGGGGGCCTGAGGCGAGTAACAAGAATTGGCTGGAGCGGATAGCCAGGGTGGGGAGGAAGCTGGAGCTGTGGAGGCAACACTCCCTCTCCATAACTGGTAAAAATTTGGTCATCAGGTATGAGGTGCTCTCGGGGTTGCTGTACTTGGCGTAAGTGTGGCCTGTCCCTCCCTCCTACGCCACTATCCCTATCACCCGGGCCGTCTTCCAGTTCATCTGGGGGTCGAGGATAGACCGGGTGCGACGGGCCACAATGTACAAGTCAGCAGACAACGGGGGTAAAAGCGTGCCCTCACCCTGCATCAGGTGGAGTGTAGAGCCAAGGCACGTGGGCACCAAGTGTCACTACCTGCTGAGGTTCTACCTCTCCCCGGCATTGCGAAAGTTGGGCCTGGTGCAGATGCCACGCAATGTGCCAGTCAGCTGGACATTGCAGCCTCATCTGTCGTCTGTGGAAAGGTTCTTCTGGACCAACACCTTTGACCACATGTCCATTGGGCAGTGGTCAGCACGGAATGTCCTGCAGGCACTGCAGGGAAAGGACTCGATGGATCCGGTGGCGTTGTTCCCAGAGCAGACTGCCCAGTTTGTCTGGCAAAATGCCTCATCGCCAGAACTCACCAACAAGCACCAAGACCTGGCTTGGCTGGCGGTGAGGGGAGCCCTCCCAGTCAGATCCTTCCTGCACCGTCGGAACCTCACTGCCAGCGCACGCTGCCCTCGGGGCGGCTGCTATGGAGAGGAGACGGTTGCCCACCTCTTTGCAGAGTGTGGATTTGCTAAAAGAGTCTGGAGAAGAATGCAAGGATCCCTGGTACGCTTTATCCCAAACAGCTGCATCACAGAGGACTGTGATTTACGGACTGTTCCCAGGGACACATTCAGAGACTGACATCGAGTGCTGCTGGAGGGTCATCAGCTCGGTGAAAGACGCCCTTTGGTCAGCCCGAGCGTTGTTCACCACCCAGCAGAGCGAGATGTCCGTCAGGGAATGTTGCCGACTGGCCCGCTGCAGACTGCAGGAGTACGTGCTGAGGGACGCACTGAAGCTCGGTGCAGCCAACGCCAAGGCTCTGTGGGGGAGGGCCACAGTCTAGGGTCCTTCAGCTGCTGGACATGGGGGTCACGGTATGGTGGAGACGCCCCTCAAAATAAGGGAAGGTATCCCACGCCAGTGGGCCACATGAGTGGCACGGGTGGGGGACAGATTTGTGGAATTTGGAGAAAAATATATATAACTGCATTGATCAATTTGTATAGCCTCCTAAAATGTCGGATGGATTTTCCACAAGGTTCATGTATTGTATATATTTATTAAATGAATAAAGTGTTTTTAGAAATTTAAAAAAAAAAATCTGTTCTTATCAGTTTAATATCTGATACATCCCTTATCTGGGGACCTTATATTAAATTGACTTTTGGAACAGGGAGATGGAATAGGGGCTTGCTCCGTCCACTCCACGCATCGACCCAGTATTGCAGTGCCTCTGGGAACGGTGCACATCCCTTTTGGGAGATTTTCAAAGTTCAAAAAGAAAAGACAAAAATGCCTCCTGGTGCTTGCTTAAAAGCTGCATGGGGTCTGCCTGCTGCCCTATCTCACTCTGCGTCTGTGTGCATGCGTGCGTGTCTGTCTGTGTTGACGGACTGCTCAAGTCAAATACTTTGCCTTCCTTTATTTCACCAGTAGATACTTTCAAGGGAAAAGAGGACTCATTTCAACCCAAACTTCTGGGAAGGAGAAAAAAATTCTTCAGCTAATTCTTCAAACTCGTTGCCGGCTCAAGTCGCTACAATCGGGGTGACGTCGGTCTGAAGAGGAGAGACTGAGATGCACGTCAACCACAGGGAGCACCACACCGCTAAGGTAGAACTCGCTGACTCTCTGACCGGGGCAGGGGTGAATTTAGCGCCTTTGCACCAGTGAGTGGCCGGAGGGCGAGCCATGGTTTGGTCAATGTGGTGCACCCGTCCCCCCGACAGCAGCCCTGGCCGCACGTTCTGGGAGTGGGGACGGGAGGGCGGCCGGCGCACTGCGCTGTCGGCTGTGTATTGGCAAGGCGTCTGTCTGTCTGTCGCTAGTGTGCCTGGATGGGTCAGGGGGTGCGTGGGTACCGCCAGAGGTAATGACAAGGCCTTTGTGGATTTGTCACGAGCCAGGTTTAAGGCTGAGGAGGAGAGGCAGCAAGCAGGTGGCTGACTGGTGGAGGGGAAAGGCAAGGCCAGGTGAGCATGAGCAGAGTTTTGCGCCGGAGGCGACTTTTCTAAGTTGCTCTGAGAAGCCTCTCGCGTGTCTCTTGCAAGAAGTCTTCGCGATGGTGGCCCCATGGAAACTGTCTGTGTGTCGGGGGGAAATGGACTGTCGTGCTTCCGGCCTGGGGATTTTGCTGCGGGGAGGGAACTTCACCAATCACTGAGGTCAAGGAAGTGGTTGGAGGGCGTCTCCTCGTGCCCAGTGGATGTGTACCGTGGCTCTCCGCTTGATAAATGTGTATGCCTCACCCACGCAGAGCGAGCGGCTGGCCGTTTCTCCAGCAGCTCCCAGTGCTGCTGGCCACGTCCCGGCAGCTCGTTCTGGCCGTGACTTCAACTGCATCATTGATGCGGCTGGACGATCCGGCAGTGCCGACAGCAGAGACAGCACGTCCAAGTTTCTGATGGAGATGGTAAAAGACGCAAAGCTGCGTGACGGCCTTCAGCGACCCTGCAGGCGGTCCCAGCCGCAGTTCACTTGGTCGAGATCGGACGGTTTTAAGAGCCCGATCCCTAGACTTCGTCTTCACGACGAAGCCGTCACGGTGAGACACACTGACCTCACGCCTATGAGTGAATCTCCGACCACTGCCTACTTCAGGCTTCCTGTCACCTACGGGAGGACCGGAAGGCAGGCAGAGGGACGTGGAAGTTAAAACACGAAACTGTTGACCCAGAGAATGTCGAGGAGCTAAAGAGGGATACCATGTTGGAGAACTGTGAGGCCCCTCTTCTGGACTCCCCCAACACTCTGGTGGGAGGCAACCAAGGAGAACATTAAGAGGTTCTTCATAATAAAAGGGTTCAGAGAGCAAGACAGAGTCATTGTGCCAACTCCAGACAGATTGCAGCAACTGCTCCTTCTGCAGTCGAGCGGGGTGGATGTGAGGGAAACTTAGAGAGTTGAAGGACCGGCAAGCTCAGCTCTCACCTCTGAATCCTCCAAGATCATCTTCCGATCTAGGGTCCGCCATGTGGAGCAGGATGAGACGTGCTCACGTTTCTTCTTCCATAATTCCAGGGAGCTCTGTGATGAACACCTTAGGAGGAGGACGGCACGTAGCATCCTCACAGACAGACGTGCTGAGATCTGCAAATCCTTTTACACAGATTTGATGACCAAAAGACCACAGACAGTACCTCCTCCCAGAACTTCCTGTCCTCAATCACGGAGGTCTTGGAGGACAGCAAGCGGAGAGTCTGGACCAACCACTGACCCTAGAGGAGCTGACTGGCTCCATCCGTTCCTTTGACTCGAATAAAAACTCCCGGAAGCGATGGCTTACCGGCCGAGTTGTATTTGGCTCTGTGGGACTGGATGGGCCCGGACCTGCTAGAAGTGTACAACAACATGCTTCTGGCCGGTAGCATGTCAGACTCCATGAGGAAGGGCAACATCACCCTAATCTACAAGCAGAAGGGGGAGATGAAGGACATAAAGAATTGGAGACCCATAACACTCTTGAATGTGGACTACAAGATCCTGTCCAAGGCCATCGCCAACCGGGTCAAGTCTGCTCTGGGACAGGTGATCCACCCGGACCAAACCTGTGCAGTACCTGGCAGGAAAATCTCAGACAGCCTAGCGCTGCTGAGAGATACCATCGCCTACGTGCGGGACAGACGGGTGGATGCCTTGCCTAGTCAGCTTGGACCAGGAGAAGGCCTTCGACAGGATTTCGCACACGGAGGGACGTGCTCTCCAAAAATGGGTTTTGGGGAGGAATCAGGAATTGGATCAAACTGCTCTACACCAACATCCGTAGTGCAGTCCAAATCAATGGGTGGGAATCAGACAGTTTCCCTGTAAGGTCTGGAGTTAGGCAGGGTTTGCCCTCTCTCTCTGTCTTGTTTGTCTGCTGTATTGAACCTTTTGCTGAATCCATCAGGAAGGATGCTGGCATAAGAGGAAGGACATTGCCAGGCAGTGGGGGCATTTCAAGTAAAGACCTCCCTGTACATGGACGATGTCGCTGTCTTCTGCTCGGATCCAGGTCGGTTCGCAGACTGATTAGTATCTGCGACCAGTTTGAGTCGGCCACGGGAGCCAGGGTGAACCGCAGGAAGAGCGAGGCCATGCTCTTTGGCAACTGGCCTGACAGATCTTCCGTCCCCTTCACCATCAAGCCTGACTTCTTGAAGGTGCTGGGATCTGGTTCGGGGGGCCTGAGGCATGTAACAAAAAATTGGCTGGAGCGGATTAGCCAGGGTGGGGAGGAAGCTGGAGCTGTGGGGCAACGCTCCCTCTCCATTAACGGGAAAGAATTTGGTCATCAGGTGTGAGGGTGCTCTCGGGGCTGCTGTACTTGGCACAAGTGGTGGCCTGTCCCTCCCTCATACGCCACAGGGATCACCCGGGCCATCTTCCACTTCATCTGGGGGTCGAGGATGGACGGGTGCGACGGGCCACGATGTACAAGTCGGCAGACAACGGGGGTAAAAGCGTGCCAACGTCGCCCTCATTCTGATGGCCACCTTCGGTGTTGGCTGCATCAGGCGGAGTGTAGAGCCAAGGCACGTGGGCACCAAGTGTCACTACCTGCTGAGGTTCAACCTGTCCCCGTGTTGAGAAGGATGGGCCTGGCGCAGGTGCCACGCAATGTGCCAGTCAGCTGGACATTGCCGCCCCATCTGTCGTCGGTGAAGGGTTTCTTCCGGACCAACACCTTGACCACAGTCCATCGGGCAGTGGTCAGCACAGAATGTCCTGCAAAGGCACTGCAGGGAAAGGACTCTATGGACCCGGTGGCGTGGTTCCCTGAGCAGACTGCCCAGCTAGTCTGGCAAAATGCCTCATCGCCAGAAACTCGGGCACCAACAAGCACCAAACCTGGCTTGGGCTGGCGGTGACAAGAGGGGAGCCTCCTCCCAGTCAGATCCTTCCTGCACCGTCGGAACCTCACTACCAGCGCCGCTGCGCCTCGTGACGGCTGCTATGGCGAGGAGCACGGTTTCCCACCTCTTCACAGAGTTGTGGGTTTGCTAAAGAGTCTGGAGAAAAATGCAAGGGTCCCTGGTTTGTCACAGAGGACTCTGTGATTTACGACTGTTCCCAGGGACCACATTCAGGGACTGACATCGAGTGCTGCTGGAGGGTCATCAACTCGGTAAAAAACGCCTTTGGTCTGCCTGAGCATTGTTCACCACCCAGCAGAGCGAGATGTCCGTCAGGGGTTGCCGACTGGCCCGCTGCAGACTGCAGGAGTACGTGCTGAGGGACGCACTGAAGCTCGGTGCAGCCAACGCCAAGGCTCGGTGGGGGAGGGCCACAGTCTAACGCCCTTCCGCTGCTGGACATGGGGGGTACAGTATTGTGGAGACGCCCCTCAATATAAGGGAAGGTATCCCACGCCATTGTGGCATGAGTGGGGGACTGATTTGTGGAAACTTGGGAAAAAGAAAATGTCTAAACTGTATTGATCTATTGTACAGCCTCCGAAAATGTCGGATGGATTTTCCGCAAGGTTAATGTATATATTTATCATTCGAATAAAGTATATTTTGAAATAAAAAAAAAAAAAAGTATCTGTTCTTATCAGTTTAATATCTGATACGTCCCTTATCTAGGGACCATATATTAAATTGATTTTTGGAACAGGGAGATGGAATAGGGGCTTGCTCCGTCCACTCCACGCATCGACCCAGTATTGCAGTGCCTCTGGGAACGGTGCACTTCCCTTTTGGGAGATTTTCAAAGTTCAAAAGAAAAGACAAAAATGCCTCCTGGTGCTTGCTTAAAAGCTGCATGGGCCTCTCTCACTCTGCGTGGCGCGCCTGCCTGTGTTCACGTACTGACTGCTCAAGTCAAATACTTTGCCTTCCTTTATTTCACCAGTCGATACTTTCAAGGGAAAAGAGGACGCATTTCAACCCAAACTTCTGGGAAGGAGAAAAAAATTCTTCAGCAAATTCTTCAAACTCACAATTGCCCGCTCAAGTCGCTACAATCGGGGTGACGTCGGTCTGAAGAGGAGAGACTGAGATGCACGTCAACCACAGCGAGCACCACACCGCTAAGGTAGGACTCACTCACTCACTCTCTGACCGGGGCAGGGGTGAATTTAGCGCCTTTGCACCAATGAGCGGCCGGAGGGCGAGCCATGGTTTGGTCAATGTGGCGCACCCGCCCCCCCGACAGAAGCCCTGGCCGCACCTTCTGGGAGCGGGGACGGGAGGGCGGCCGGCGCACTGCGCTGTCGGCTGTGTATTGGCAAGGCGTCTGTCTGTCTGTCTGTCGCTAGTGTGCCTGGATGGGTCAGGGGGTGCGTGGGTACCGCCAGAGGATTTGTGGATTTGTCACGAGCCAGGTTTAAGGCTGAGGAGAAGAGGCAGCAAGCGGCTGGATGGCTGGCTGGTGGAGGGGAAAGGCAAGGCCAGGTGAGCATGAGCAGAGTTTTGCGCCGGAGGCGACTTTTCTAAGTTGCTCTGAGAAGCCTCTCGCGTGTCTGCAAGAAGTCTTCAGGAATTAATTGGAAAGCTAGGCTAAAAGAAAGGAGAGGGTAAGAAATGGAATCCGTGGTCAGGCTACAGAACCCGTGTTCCTGTGCCCAGTGGAGATGTGGTTCTATTGCAAAATTTACTTTGTGTTGAGAGAGACAATAGACAATAGGTGCAGGAGTAGGCCATTTGGCCCTTCGAGCCAGCACCGCCATTCAATGTGATCATGGCTGATCATCCCCACTCAGTGCCCCGTTCCTGCCTCCTCCCCATATCCCCTGACTCCGCTATTTTTAAGAGCCCTATCTAGCTCTCTCTTGAAAGCATCCAGAGAACCTGCCTACACCGCCCTCCGAGGTAGAGAATTCCAGACTCGCCACTCTCTGTGAGAAAAAGTGTTTCTCGTCTCCGTTCTAAAAGGCTTACTCCTTATTCTTAAACTGTGGCCCCTGGTTCTGGACTCCCCCAACTTCGGGAACATGTTTCCTGCCTCTAGCGTGTCCAAAGCTTTAACAATCTTATGTGTTTCAATGAGATCCTCTCTCATCCTTCTAAACTCCAGAGTGTACAAGCCCAGCTGCTCCATTCTCTCAGCATATGACAGTCCCGCCATCCTGGGAAGTAACCTTGTAAACCTATGCTGCATTCCCTCAGTAGCAAAAATGTCCTTCCTCAAATTAGGGGACCAAAACTGCACACAATACTGCAGGTGTGGTCTCACTGGGGCCCTGTAGAACTGCAGAAGGACCTATTGTTCCTATATTCGATTCCTCTTGTTATAAAGGCCAACATGCCATTTGTTTTCTTCACTGCCTGCTGTACCTGCATGCTTACTTTCATAGACTGATGAACAAGGACCCCCAGATCCCGTTGTACTTCCCCTTTTCCCAATTTGACGCCATTTAGATAGTGTTAAAGAAGGAACTGCAGATGCTGGAGAATCGAGGGTACACAAAAGGCTGCAGAAACTCAGCGGGTGCAGCAGCATCTAAGGAGCGAAGGAGATGGGCGACGTTTTGGGTCAGACTGGTCAGGGATCAGGGAAACGAGAGATATAGACGGTGATGCCATTTAGATAGTAATCTTCCCTCCTGTTTTTGCTACCAAAGTGGATAACCTCACATTTATCTGCATTAAACTTCATCTGCCATGCATCTGCCCACTCGCCCAACCTGTCCAAGTCACCCAGCATTCTCACAGCATCCTCCTCACAGTTCACACAGCCACCCAGCTTTGTGTCATCTGCAAATTTGCTAATGTTACTTTGAATCCCTTCAACCAAATCATTGATGTATATTGTAAATTGCTGCGGTCCCAGCACCGAGTCTTGCGGTACCCCACTAGTCACTGCCTGCCATTCTGAAAGGGACCCGTTAATCCCTACTCTTTGTTTCCTGTCTGCAAACCACTTCTCTATCCATGTCAGCACTCTACCCCCAATACCATGTGCCCTAAATTTTCCCACTAATCTCCTATGTGGGACCTTAGCAAATGCTTTCTGAAAGTCCAGGTACACTACATCCACTGGCTCTCCCTTGTCCATTTTCCTAGTTACATCTTCAAAATGTTCCAGACGATTAGTCAAGCATTATTTCCCCTTCGTAAATCCATGCTGACTGGGACCGATCCTGTTACTGCTATCCAAATGTTCGGCCATTTCATCTTTTATAATTGACTCCAGCATCATCCCCACCACCGATGTCAGGCTAACTGGTCTATAATTCCGTTTTCCCTCTCCCGCCTTTCTTAAAAAGTGGGATAACATTAGCTACCCTCCAATTCACAAGAACTGATCCTGAGCCTATAGAACATTGGAAAATTATCACCAATGCATCCACGATTTCTTGAGCCACTTCCTTAAGTACCCTGGGATGCTGAACACCGGGCCCTGGGGATTCATCAGCCTTCAGTCGCATCAGTCTATCCAACACCATTTCCTGCCTAATGTGGATTTCCTTCAGTTCTTCTGTCACCCCAGACCCTCTGGCCACTACTATATCAGGAAGATTGTTTTGTGTCCTCCTTAGTGAAGACGGATCCAAAGTACCTGTTCAACTCATCTGCCATTTCCTTGTTGAATGCTTTCACCGAGGATCTAGTGGGAGGGAGGAACTGAAGGGAATCCACATTAGTCAGGAAATAGTGTTGGGTAACTGTTGGGACTGAAGGCAATCCCCAGGGCCTGATGGTCTGCATCCCAGAGTACTCGAGGAAGTTGGTCTAGGAATTGTGGATGCATTGCTGATCATTTTCCATTGTTCTCCCGACTCTGGATCAGACCCTGTGGACTAGAGGGTAGCTAATGTAACCTCACTTTTTGTGAGAAAGGAGGGAGGGAGGGAGAGAAAAAACGGGGAATTATAGACCAGTTAGCCTTACATCCAAAGTGGGGAAGGTGCTTGAGATCATTAATAAAGATTTAATAGCAGCGCATTTGGTAAGCAGTGACAGGATCGGTCTAAGTCAGCATGGATTTATGATGGGGAAATGTGTATGAGAATATGATTAGCATATTGGAATGTCTTGCGCAATTGTACGCATGCGCACAGACTCAAGATGGCGAGTTCAACACCAGAATATTGTTAAGTACCTGTGTGTTCCGAGTCTTATTTCAGTCCTTTTCCAGCACCAATACATAACAATTTGGCGACGAGGATGTCGCTTCCGTTAGCCGGAACAGAATCGTTGTTGTTTTGAGGCTTTTCTCAAGATGGACAGAAAGTGAAAGACACGTATGTTTTTTGGCATGCAAAAAGTTGGAACGGGAACGCACGATCGCCAGGCAACAAGCAGTGCTGTGGCGGGGCTGCGCAGCTAGAACCTAGCAGCCTAGCAAGCTGAACAATGACGGTTAGTCACTGGAAAGCGTTTAGGTTGTTTACCTGAAACGCTTTTCCAGTGCCATGCAGCCCCAGGTACTAAATGGCTGGTTAGCCATGACCGGGAAACCATCCTCTGCATACATAAATCAATTCTTTGACTTGCAGACTGGGAAGACCGCTTCCTGCGGCTAAGAATTGTCAAACCAAACTGTGGACGTGCTCACTGCAATTGCAGGGATAGCACCAAACAAACAGTACCTCCCTCATAGGGATGGGAAGTATTTGTTAACACATAAGTTGACACGGATGACTGACGTCTTGAAGTTCAGCTCCATATGGGGTTGACAATCATTAAAGAGTGCCATTACTGTGCCGCACATGCCTTCTCAGCATATAGGAGCAGAATCCACTCTGTCGGGTCACCTTCTGATATCTAGATTATGATGGGTATCTTCAGCTCGGCACCCCCCAGGCCAAGTACGCAGAGATTGGGATGTTAACATTGGAACATCCCTGTCCTTGGCACACTAAACCAAGTGGTTATGCTCATGGCGCTGAGTCAGCACAACGGGTCCAGTTTTGCCTAGCGGTGACTGGACAAGATGATTGTTCTGCAGGGAAATTACATTATGTGATGACTTAATTAGCAGAATACGCCAGGGACATTAGTCAAACTAGAATTGCTGGCATATCCCATGGGCCTTCGGTTGTATGTGGCCACACACCCACACCAGTATGTTAAGGTCACTAGCGCCTTAGGGACTCTGAACTAGCAATGATTGTTAGTCACATGAAGCCTCATAAGAGAATTTCACTACAGAGCATCGCCCGGTGGATAATATGGGTTCTGGGATACAGGAGTGAACACTGACATACAAGTCTCACTCCACCCGAGCTGCAACTATATCAGCAGCAGGGGATGGACGTTCGCGGGACCACATCCTGGCGGCTGCAGGATGGTCTAACGAACGATTCCAAACATTAGAAATACCCTTTGCCAGACCAGAGGTATTTGCCAACTCTTTTTAGGCCTGTGTTATAGTTCCTCCCGGGTGTAGGAGGTTACTATTATCACTACGTGTCCATTAATAGCATCAACATGTCTATGCCTATGTCATGTCTGAATGCATCATTAAAATTAGCTCTTCACTGATGCAGTGTGTGATGCATGGACTCGTCCACGGCATGAAATCACAGAGCTTTGAAATCTTCACGTAGTCACTCACGTGACTCCGAAGTAAAATAGTAAGATTAAACGAGAACTTAGCAGTTTGAAGTTTGATCCTTATTTTATGAGGAGTTACGATGAGGGATTAACTGCCCTCCGCTTCCAACCCTCTATATAAGGATCAACTGGTATTTTAGTTCTCTTATCTTACTATACATTCAGTCAACTTCTGTTATCTGTGATTTCACACCGCTGCTTTGAAGAATGTCACGCATGCGTGCTGGCGGGGTCTTCACGTAATCCCTCATCGTAACTCCTCATAAAATAAGGATCAAACTTAAAACTGGTAAGTTCTCGTTTAATCTTACTATTAGTGTGCATAATTCCAGCACGTGGTATTGGAGGTAGGGTATTGACACGGATAAAGAACTGGTTGGCAGACAGGAAGCAAAGCGTAGGAATTAACGGGTCCTCTTCTGAATGGCAGGCAGTGACAGGTGGGGCCCCGCAAGGCTCAGTGTTGGCACCCCAGTTATTTGTAGTATATATTAACGATTTAGACGAGGGACTTAAATGCAATCTCCATGTTTGCGGATGACCCAAAGCTGGGTGGCAGTATGAGCTGTGAGGAGGATGCTATGAGGCTGCAGGGTGATTTGGGATAGGTTGGGTGAACGGGCAGATGCAATATAATGTGGATAAATGTGAGGTTATTCACTTTGGTGGCAAGAACAGGATGGCAGATTATTATCTGAATGGTGTCAAATTTAGGGAGAAGGGGAGGTGCAACGAGACCTGCGTGTGCTTGTACATTAGTCACTGAAAGTAAGCATGCAGATACAGCAGGCAGTGAAGAAAGCTTCATAGAAACATAGAAAATGTGGAGGTGCAGGAGGAGGCCATTCGGCCCTTCGAGCCAGCACCGCCATTCAATATGATCATGGCTGATCGTCCGCTATCAATAACCCGTGCCTCCCTTCTCCCCATATCCCTTGACTCCACTAACCCCTGAGCTCTATCCAACTCTCTCTTAAATCTATCCAGTGATTTGGCCTCCACTGCCCTCTGTGGCAGGGAATTCCATAAATTCACAACTCTCTGGGTAAAAAAGTTTTTTTTCTCAGCTCAGTTTTTTAAATGACCTCCCCTTTATTCTAAGACTGTGCCCCCCTGGGTTCTGGACTCGCCCAACATTGGGAACATTTTTGCTGCATCTAGCTTGTCCAGTCCTTTTATAATTTTATATGTTTCTATAAGATAACCCCCTCATCCTTCATTGCGAGAGGATCTGAGTTTAGGAGCAAGGAGGTCCTACTGCAGTTGTATAGGGCCCTGGTGAGACCGCACCTGGAGTATTGTGTGCAATTCCGGTCTCCTAATTTGAGGAAGGATATTATTGCTATTGAGGGACTGCAGCGTAGGGTCACCAGGTTATTTCCCGGATGGTGGGACTGACATATGATGAAAGAATGTGTCGACTGGGCTTGTATTCGTTGGAATTTAGAAGGATGAGAGGGAATCTTATAGAAACATATAACATTTTTAAAGGATTAGGTTAGGTAAGGGGGGAGGTACAGCGAGACTTGGGTGTCCTTGTACACTGAAGGTCACTGAAAGTTGGCGTGCAGGTACAGCAGGCAGTGAAGAAAGCTCATGGAATGATGTCCTTCATAACAAGAGGATTTCAGTATAGGAGTAAAGAGGTTCTTTTGCAGTTGTATAGGGCTCCGGTGAGACCACATCTGGAGTATTGTGTACAGTTTTGGTCTCCTAATTTGTGGAAGGACATCCTTGTGATTGAGGCAGTGCAGCGTAGGTTCACGAGATTGATCCCTGTGATGGCGGGGACTGTCATATGAGGAAAGATTGAAAAGACTAGGCTTGTATTCACTGAAGTTTAGAAGAATGAGGAGGGATCTTAAAGAAACATAAAATTATAAAAGGACTGGACAGGCTAGATGCAGGAAAAATGTTCCCAATGTTGGGCGAGTCCAGAACCAGGGGCCACAGTCTTAGAATAAAGGGGAGGTCATTTAGGACTGAGGTGAGAAAAAAAGTTTTCACCAGAGAGTTGTGAATTTATGGAATTCCCTGCCAGTGGGAAGTGGAGGCCAAATCACTGGATGGATTTAAAAGAGAGTTAGATAGAGCTCTAGGGGCTAATGGAGTCGAGGAGTCACTGGATGTAAGAGTACTGGATGTAAGAGTACAGAATCTTTATGTCCCTGTTAGGTTGAAAGGAAATAGTAAAAATTGGAAAGAGCCATGGTTTTCAAGGGAAATTGGACACTTGTTTCGAAAAAGAGAGATATCTACAATAATTATATGAGGCATGGAGTAAATGAGGTGCTAGAGGAGTATAAAGAATGTAAAAAGAATCTTAAGAAAGAAATTAGGAAAGCTAAAAAGAAAATATGAGTTTGCTTTGGCAAGAAAGGTGAAAGTAAACCCAAAGGGTTTCTACAGCTATATTAATAGCAAAAGGATAACGAGGGATAAAATTGGACCATTAGAGAACCAGAATGGACAGCTATCTGCAGAGCCAAAAGAGATGGGGGAGATATTGAACAATTTATTTTCTTCGGTATTCACCAAGGAGAAGGATATTGAACTCTGCGAGTTAAGGGGAAAAAGTAGAGTAGCTATGGAAACTATGAGATTCAAAGAGGAGGAAGTACTGACACTTTTGAAAAATATAAAAGTGGATAAGTCTCCAGGTCCTGACAGGATATTCCCTAGGACATTGAGGGAAGTTAGTGTAGAAATAGCAGGAGCTATGACAGAAATATTTCAAATTTCATTAGAAACGGGAAATAGTGCCGGAGGATTGGCGTACTGCGCATGTTGTTCCATTGTTTTAAAAAGGGTTCAAAGAATAAAACTAGCAATTATAGACCTATTAGTTTGACGTCAGTGGTGGGCCAAATTAATGGAAAGGATACTTAGAGATAATATAATAAGCATCTGGATAAACAGGGTCTGATCAGGAACAGTCAACATGGATTTGTGCCTGGGAAGGTCATGTTTGACAAACCTTCTTTGAATTTTTTGAAGCGGTAACTAGGGGAAATTGATGAGGGTAAAGCAGTGGATGTTGTCTATATGGATTTCAGTAAGGCCTTTGACAAGGTTCCCCATGGAAGGTTGGTTAAGAAGGTTCAAATCTTGGGTTGTTAATGGCGGAGTAGCAAGATGGATTCAACAGTGGCTGAATGGGAAGATGTCAGAGAGTAATGGTGGAATGGCTGTTTGTCCAGGTTGGAAGCCGGTGACCAGTGGGGTGCCTCAGGATCTGTGTTGGGTCCACTGTTGTTTGTCATGTACATCAATGATCTGGATGATGGGGTGGAAAATTGGATAAGTAAGTATGCAGATGATACTAAGATAGGTGGTGTTGTGGATAATGAAGTAGATTTTCAAAGTCTACAGAGAGATTTGGGCCATTTGGAAAAGTGGGCTGAAAGATGGCAGATGGAGTTTAATGCTGTTAAGTGTGAAGTGCTACATCTTGGCAGGACAAATCAAAATAGGAAGTACATGGTAAATGGTAGGGAATTGAGGAATGCTGTGGAACAGAGGGATCTAGGAGTAACTGTGCAATAGTTCCCTGAAGGTGGAATCGCATGTAGATAGGGTGGTAAAGAAAGCCTTTGGTGTGCTGGAGCAGAGCTTTGAATCAGAGCATTGAATATAGGAGTAGGGAAGTAATGTTAAAAATTGTACAAAAAAAAGGGGGGGGGGCATTGGTAAGACCAATTCTGGAGTATGGTGTACATTTGGTCGCCTAGTTTTATAGGAAGGATGTCCAAACAAATAGAGAGAGTACAGAGGAGATTACTAGAAGTTGCAGGGTTCCCAGCACCTATGTTACAGAGAAAGGTTGAACAAGTTAGGTCTTTATTCTTTGGAGTGCCGCAGAAGGTTAAGGGGGGGACTTGATTGAGGTCTTTAAAATGATACAGAAAGGGATAGACAGAGTTGACGTGGATACGTTTTCCCATTGAGGGTAGGGAAGATTCAAACAAGAGGGCATGACATGAGAATTAAGGGACAGAGGTTTCGGGTAGCGTGAGGGGGAACTTCTTACTCAGAGGGTGGTGGCTGTGTGGAATGAGCTTTCCAGCAGAAGTGGTGGAGGCAGGATCGATTTTAACATTTAAGAGTAAAGTGGAAAGGTATATGGACGTGAAGGGAATGGAGGTATGGTTGAGTGAGGTAGATGGGACTAGGGGAAAACAAATGGTCGGCACGGACTGGAAGGGCCGAGAGGGCCTGATTTCCGTGCTGTAATTGTTATATGGTTATATGGGGAGAAGGCAGGCACGGGTTATTGATAGGGGACGATCAGCCATGAATCACAATGAATGGCGGTGCTGGCTCGAAGGGCCGAATGGCCTCCTGCACTATGCAGCAAAAATATTCCCCTTATTGGGGGCGTCCAGAACCAGGGGTCACAGTATAAGAATAAGTGGTTGGCCAGTTAGGACTGAGATGAGGAAAAACGTTTCACCCAGAGAGTTGTGAAAATCCGTGGAATTCTCTGCCACGGCAGGCAGTGGAGGCCAATTCACTGGATGTTTTAAAGAGAGTTAGATTTAGCTCTTAGGGCTAAGGGAAGAATCGGGGGATATGGGAAAAAGCCGGAACGGGGTACTGATTATGGAAGTATCAGCCATGATCATATTGAAAGGCAGTGCTGGTTCGAAGGGCCGAATGGCCTACTCCTGCATCTATTTTCTATGTTTCTATCATATTGAATGGCGATGCTGCCTCAAAGGGCCAAATGGCCTACACCTGCCATTTATGTTTCAGAGGGGGCGTGAGATAACCATCCGAGTCGCAAGGAATGCTGAAAGCCACGGTGGGGGGTGTTGTTTGCCAGAATTTGCAGCTGAAGGATGATGAGACGGAGCCGTTCACACCTTTTGTTTGTTTGCTTTTTTTCCTCTGGTCATTACAATGGCTCAGTGGCTGTGCTTCCCTTGGAGAGGCTGCTTGCCTGTATTTGTGAGACGCAGGCAGCAGGCCTCACCTCACAGGTTTCACTTTTTTTTGAAACCCTTCAATTTGTGATCGCCCCATGCGATCAGGACCCACCCCAACATTGGTGTGTGTGGAGCATTGGATTCTCCAATTTGAGGTAAAAAGGCAACAGCCCTCTCTCGTCTCTCTCTTCCTCACATCGAGTTAATATGGTGATAAGAGTGACAGTTAACAAGTGCATAACAATGACGTTAACAGATCGTTTTCTTCTCAGAGGAATGTTTGACCGCACTGGGCCTGTACTCTCTGGAGTTTACTGGGACGATGGGGATCTCATTGCAACTTAGCGAATAGTGAAAGGCTTGTTTAGAGTGGATGTGGATTGAGGACGTTGCACTAGTGGGAGAGCCTAAGATGAGAGCCGAATTAAAGGACGTTCCTTCAGGAAGGAGATGAGGAATTTCTTTAGACAGAGGACGGTTGAAACTGGAATTCTTTTGCCGCAGAAGTCAATGGATATTTTTAAGGCAGATATAGATAGATTGATTCTCGATTAGTACGGGATAGCTCAGCCATGATTGGAATGGCAGAGTCTTTGACAGTTTCTGTACACGGACCTTACAGTGGGCAGGTGGCCGGAGCTCTTGACAAAGGGCGGAACGGGGCCCGAGGGGGCGAGTGGCTGCTCCACGGGTAAGCACGGGTGACCCCTAACCCTCCGCCGTCGAGAAACTCGGCCGCAGAAACGTCACTCGCTCGCAGCCGTGGGCTCGGCGTGACAAAGAAGTGGTCGGTGCAGCCTCTCTCCTCCCTCCCTTCCTGCTGCGGCAGCCAGCCTTGTGTCTGCGCCCGTGACGTCGCCACAGGCAAGCACCGTCCCTCCCGTTGATTGGAGGGGTTGCTAGAGTTTTACATATTCGGGGCAAAGTTTGAGGAAATGGGGGAGGGTGGGGGGGTGGAGGTCTGAGCGTGCGGGCCGGGGGAGAACGCACCAAAACGGTGTCGGGGACGGCAAGGGAGGCCTTTGCAGGCCCCCCAGGCTGGCTCGGAAGCGGGAGGGCAGGCAGGATGTGTGAAAGGGGTGCGCGCAGTTGCGGGTATCGCTTCTCGGCCTTTTGGCTAAGATCAAGTGTAGTATCTGTTCTTATCAGTTTAATATCTGATACGTCCCTTATCTAGGACCATATATTAAATTGATTTTTGGAACAGGGAGATGGAATAGGGGCTTGCTCCGTCCACTCCACGCATCGACCCAGTATTGCAGTGCCTCTGGGAACGGTGCACTTCCTTTTGGGAGATTTTCAAAGTTCAAAAGAAAAGACAAAAATGCCTCCTGGTGCTTGCTTAAAAGCTGCATGGGCCTCTCTCACTCTGCGTGGCGCGCTGCTGCCTGTGTTCACGTACTGCTCAAGTCAAAAAACTTTGCCTTCCTTTATTTCACCAGTCGATACTTTCAAGGGAAAAGAGGACGCATTTCAACCCAACTTCTGGGAAGGAGAAAAAAATTCTTCAGCAAATTCTCAAACTCACAATTGCCCGCTCAAGTCGCTACAATCGGGGTGACGTCGGTCTGAAGAGGAGAGACTGAGATGCACGTCAACCACAGCGAGCACCACACCGCTAAGGTAGGACTCACTCACTCTCTGACCGGGGCAGGGGTGAATTTAGCGCCTTTGCACCAATGAGCGGCCGGGAATGAGGGCGAGCCATGGTTTGGTCAATGTGGCGCACCCGCCCCCCCGACAGAAGCCCTGGCCGCACCTTCTGGGAGCGGGGACGGGAGGGCGGCCGGCGCACTGCGCTGTCGGCTGTGTATTGGCAGGCGTCTGTTGGTCTGTCTGTCGCTAGTGTGCCTGGATGGGTCAGGGGGTGCGTGGTACCGCCAGAGGATTTGTGGAGTTGTCACGAGCCAGGTTTAAGGCTGAGGAGAAGAGGCAGCAAGCGGCTGGATGGCTGGCTGGTGGAGGGGAAAGGCAAGGCCAGGTGAGCATGAGCAGAGTTTTGCGCCGGAGGCGACTTTTCTAAGTTGCTCTGAGAAGCCTCTCCTGCGTGTCTGCGAGAAGTCTTCAGGAATTAATTGGAAAAGCTAGGCTATATCGGAAAGGAGAGGGTAAGAAATGGAATCCGTGGTCAGGCTACAGAACCCGTGTTCCTGTGCCCCAGTGGAGATGTGTTCTATTGCAAAATTACTTTGTGTTGAGAGAGACAAATAGACAATAGGTGCAGGAGTAGGCCATTTGGCCCTTCGAGCCAGCACGCCATTCAATGTAGAATCATGGCTGATCATCCCCACTCAGTGCCCCGTTCCTGCCTCCTCCCCATATCCCTGGACTCCGCTATTTTTAAGAGCCCTATTCTAGCTCTCTCTTGAAAAGCATCCAGAGAACCTGCCTACACCGCCCTCCGAGGTAGAGAATTCCAGACTCGCCACTCTCTGTGAGAAAAGTGTTTTCTCGGTCTCCGTTCTAAAAGGCTTATCCTTATTCTTAAACTGTGGCCCCTGGTTCTGGACTCCCCCAACATCGGGAACATGTTTCCTGCCTCTAGGCGTGTCCAAAGCTTTAACAATCTTATATGTTTCAATGAGATCCTCTCTCATCCTTCTAAACTCCAGAGTGTACAAGCCCAGCTGCTCCATTCTCTCAGCATATGACAGTTCCCGCCATCCCTGGGAAGTGTGTAACCTTGTAAACCTATGTGCTGCATTCCCTCAGTAGCAAAATGTCCTTCCTCAAATGGGTAGGGGACCAAACTGCACACAATACTGCAGGTGTGGTCTCACTGGGGCCCTGTAGACTGCAGAAGGACCTATTGTTCCTATATCGATTCCCTCTTGTTATAAAGGCCAACAATGCCATTTGTTTTCTTCACTGCCTGCTGTACCTGCATGCTTACTTTCATAGACTGATGAACGACCCCCATCCGTTGTACTTCCCCTTTTCCCAATTTGACGCCATTTAGATAGTGTTTAAAGAAGGAACTGCAGATTGCTGGGAATCGAGGGTACACAAAAGGCTGGAGAAACTCAGCGCGGTGTGCAGCAGCATCTAAGGAGCGAAGGAGATGGGCGACGTTTTGGGTCAGACTGGTCAGGGATCAGGGAAAACGAGAGATATAGACGGTGATGCCATTTAGATAGTAATCTTCCCTCCTGTTTTTGCTACCAAAGTGGATAACCTCACATTTATCTGCATTTAAACTTCATCTGCCATGCATCTGCCACTCGCCCAACCTGTCCAAGTCACCCAGCATTCTCACAGCATCCGTCCTCACAGTTCACACAGCGCACCAGCTTTGTGTCCATCTGCAAAATTTGCTAATGTTACTTTGAATCCTTCAACCAAAATCATTGATGTATATTTGTAAATTGCTGCGGTCCCAGCACCGCGTCTTGCGGGTACCACTAGTCACTGCCTGCCATTCTGAAAGGGACCCGTTAATCCTACTCTTTTGTTTCCTGTCTGCAAAACCACTTCTCTATCATGTCAGCACTCTACCCCAATACCATGTGCCCTAAATTTTCCCACTAATCTCCTATGTGGGGACCTTAGCACATGCTTTCTGAAAGTCCAGTACACTACATCCACTGGCTCTCCCTTGTCCATTTCCTAGTTACATCTTCAAAATGTTCCAGTCGATAGTCAAGCATTATTTCCCCTTCGTAAATCCATGCTGACTGGACCGATCCTGTTTACTGCTATCCAAATGTTCGGCCCCATTTCATCTTTTATAATTGACTCCAGCATCATCCCCACACCGATGTCAGGCTAACTGGTCTATAATTCCGTTTTCCCTCTCCCGCCTTTTTAAAAAAGTGGGATAACATTAGCTACCCTCCAATTCACAAGAAATTGATCTGAGCCTAATAGAACCATTGGAAAAATTCTTCACCAATGCATCCACGATTTCTTGAGCCACTTCCTTAAGTACCCTGGGATGCTGAACACCGGGCCCTGGGGATTCATCAGCCTTCAGTCGCATCAGTCTATCCAACACCCATTTCCTGCTAATTGGAATTTCCTTCAGTTCTTCTGTCACCCCAGACCCTCTGGGCCACTATATATCAGGAAGATTGTTTGTGTCCTCCTTAGTGAAGACGGATCCAAAGTAACTGTTCAACTCATCTGCCATTTCCTTGTTGAATGCTTTTTTTTCACCGAGGATCTAGGATGGAGGGGAGGAACTGAAGGGAATCCACATTAGTCAGGAAATAGTGTTGGTAAAACAGTTGGGACTGAAGCAATCCCAGGGCCTATGGTCTGCATCCCATAGTACTCGGGAAGTTGGTCTAGGAATTGTGGATGCATTTGGCGATCATTTTCCATTGTTTCTCACCCGACTAACTGGATCAGACCCTGTGGACGAGAGGTAGCTTAATGTAACCTCACCTTTGTGAGAAGAGGGAGGAGAGAAAAAACGGTGAAAATATAGACCAGTTAGCCTTAATCCAAAGTTGAAGGTGCTTGAGATCATTAATAAAGATTTAATATCACGCATTTGGTAAGCAGTGACAGGATCGGTCTAAGTCCTGCATGGATTTATGAAGGGGAAATGTTATGAGAATATGATTCGCATATTGGAATGTCTTGCGCAATAGTACGCATGGCGCACAGACACAAGATGGCGAGTTCAACACCAGAAATATTGTTAAGTACCTTGTGTACCGAGTCATATTCAGTCCTTTTCCAGCACCAATACATAACAATTTGGCGACGAGGATGTCGCTATCCGTTAGCCGGAACAGAATCGTAGGGGTTTTTGTTTTGAGCTTTTCTCAAGATGGACAGCAAGTGAAAGACACTATGTTTTTTGGCATGCAAAAAGTTGAGAACGGGAAACCACCACGATCGCCAGGCAACAACAGTGCTGTGGCAGGGGCTGCGCAGCTATAACTAGAACCTAGCAGCCTAGCAAGCTGAAAGCAATGACGGTTAGTCACAGAAGTCGTTTAGGTTGTTTACCTGAAACGCTTTCCATGCCATGCAGCCCAGGTACTAAATGGCTGGTTAGCCATGACCGGGAACCCATCCTCTGCATACATAATATCAATTCTTTGACTTGCAGACTGAAAAAAATACCGCTTCCAGCGGCAAGAATTGTCCAAACCAACTGTGGACGTGCTCCACTGCAATTGCAGGGATAGCACCAAACAAACAGTACCTCCTCTCATAGGGATGGGAAGTATTTGTTAACACCATAAGTTGACACGGATGACTGACGTCTTGAAGTTCAGCTCCATATGGGGTTGACAATCATTAAAGAGTGCCATTACAGTGCCGCACCATCCTTCTCAGCAATAGGACAGAATCCACTCTGTCGGTCACCTTCTGATATCTAGATATGATGGGTATCTACAGCTCCTGCACCCCCCAGGCCAAGGTAACGCAGAGATTGGGATGTAAACATTGGAACATCCCTGTCCTTGTGCACACTAAACCAAGTGGATTGATGCTCATGCCCTGATCTCAGCACAACGGGCTCAGTTTTGCCAACGGTGACTGGACAAGATGGGATGTTCTGCAGTGGAAATTACATTATGTGATGACTTAATTAGGCAGATATACGCCAGCGACATTAGTCCAAACTAGAATTGCTGGCATATCCCATGGGCCATCGGATTGTTTTTTTTTTTTTTTTTTTTTTGTTGTTTTATTTTATGTTAGAAGTAATGTACAGTAGTCTGGTACTTAAGTACCATAATACATAATACATAAATACATAATTTCATTCTTGTACAAACTTCATAATTTTTTGGTGCAATAAAAAAAGAAACAGTGAGAGAAAAGAGAAATAAAGAGTGTTCGAATAGATAGACAAGCAAGTAGAAACAGAAAGTAAAAAAAAAATAAAGGACAGAGGTTAGAAATTAAAAGATTGAAAGAAAAGGAAAATAATACGAAATGAAGATTAGGAGAGATCTACCCTATCTCATATTTTTGCCCATTCGTCACCCAGTTCTGAACCATTTAATTTCTAAGGTTAATGTTGATGTTGCACCATAAATGCTTGTATAAGTTGATAAACGGAGACCAAATCTTAAGAATTGGTCTACTTTGCCTAGTAAGAGGAATCTCATTTCTTCAAGATGTAGCCGTTCAGACATATTTGAGATCCACAATTTTTGAATGTTGCGTAGAGTGCGTTATTTCCAAAATTTAAGTATAAGTTTTTTTTTCGCTGTTATTAGACCATAATTCAAGAAAAGGCTTCTTGTAATATAGTTAGTTTAACTTTCCTCTTCCATTGATCAAAAGATAATTCCAATTCAGTATTGGGGTTCAATTTTGTGTTAAATAGTTTGTAAAAATTCCAAAAATTTCATTCCAAAATGTATACAGTTTTTGGTACAAGAGACAAAGGAATGTGCTATAGTGGCCTTTTGAGTTAGACATTTGTCGCAGATGGGGGAAACATTTGAAAATATTTTATTCAAGTCCTTGTTTCTAATAATATAATCTATGTAAAATTTTAAATTGGAATTAGATTATGTCTTACATTCATGAACATTTGTTTACATATAATAGATTTTTAATCCCATCTATCGATCGAATTTTTATCAATAACTCTTGTTCCCAGTCTCTTCCACTAATTTCTTCTTTCTGTCGTTGGTGTTTCTATATTTTAGAAATTATATTATATAAGTAAGATATTACAATTGCTTGATTCTGCCTTTCTATTCAATGATCCTCCTCCAGTAGTTCTGGGTTAAAGTTTGATATCCTTGTATATTACTTTTTCAAATAATCTTGAATTTTGAAGGTATTTGAAATATTGATTACTTTTTCAAATTATATTTAGTTGTAATTGTTGGACATGATAAAAGTTTCCCATTTCAACATATCTCCCATTCATTTTAATTCCTATTCTTTCCCAATGGGTAAACTTTTATCAATAATGGTTGGTTGAATGAGGGATTATTAGCTATTGGAGAAAAGAAGCGATAATTTTCTTAATTTTAAAGTTAATTTTATTTTGTTTCCAAATTCGTATTATACTATGAATAATTGGATTCTTCTTGTAGATTACATTGTTTCAGTTTTATCGGGGAAAGAAGGATCGCTCCTATATTATAAGGGAACAATCCCCTCTTTCTCCATTCTTATCCAATCTACCTGTGTGGCAGAACTGTCCAACCAGTGATTATATTTTTTAATATTCACTTGCCCCAATAATAATACAATAAGTTAGGGAGTGTCAGTCCCCCCTGAATTCTTTTGATTTACACAAGTGTTTTTTTTTATTCTGTGTGATTTATAATCCCATACTAAAATTTATAATATTCAAGAATCTAATTTTTTTTTTTTTTTTTTTGAAGAATTTTTTAGGGTAATGTAGATGGTATTGATTGAAATAGGTACAAATTTGTGGTAAGAAGATCAATTTTATCGCGATTATTCTGCTATTAATGACAAAACACAATCGCCAGTGTCTTCCAAAAATTTAATCAGCCCATTTAATTTAGTTAATAAAGGCATATAGTTTGCGTTGAGTAAAATGATTTATAGTTTCGCTAGTAATATTTGTGATGACCCAAATATTTAAATTTTCTGTTAATTCTAAAAAAAAGGGAATTTCAACAGATGTGTCGACTCTGTGAGGTTTTTATCGTCATAATTCGCTTTTGTTCCAATTTCTTTCGGTATTGTAGTGGCCACACACCCACACCATTATGTTAAGGTCCACACTAGCGCCTTAGGGACTCTGAACTAGCAATGATTGTAGTCACATTGAAGCCCATCATAAGAGAATTTCACTACAGAGCATCGCCCGGTGGATAATATGGGTTCTGGGAAACAGGAGTGAAAACTGACATACAAGTCTCACTCCACCCTTAGCTGCAACTATATCCAGCAGGCAGGGGATGGACGTTCGCTGGACCACATCCTGCAGCTGCAGGAATGGTCTACGAACGATTCCAAACATTAGAAATACCCTTTGCCAGACAGAGGTATTTGCCAACTCTTTTAGGCCTGTGTTATAGTTCCTCCCGGGTGTAGGAGGTTACTATTATCACTAACTGTCCATAATTAGCATCAACAATGTCTGTACCTATGTCATGTCTGAATGCCTATTAAAATTAAAGCTCTTCACTGATGCAGTGTGGTGATGCATGGACTCTCGTCCACTCGGGCATGAAATCATCAGAGCTTTGAAATCTTCACGTAGTCACTCACGTGACTCCGAAGTAAAATAGTACATTAAACAGAACTTAGCAGTTTGAAGTTTGATCCTTATTTTATGAGGAGTTAACGATGAGGGAATTAACTGCCCCTCTCCGGCTTCAAACCCTCTATATAAGGATCAACTGGTTTTTTAAGTTCTCTTATCTTACTATAAACATTCAGTCAACTTCTGTAATTCTGTGATTTTCACACCAAACCGCTGCTTTGAAGAAATGTCACGCATACGTCTGCGGGGTCTTCCACGTAATCCCTCATCGTACTCCTCATAAAATAAGGAGCAACACTTAAAACTGGTAAGTATCTCGTTTAATCTTACTATTAGTGTGCATAATCCAGCACGTGGTATTGGAGGTAGGTATTGACTACGGATAAAAACTTGGTTGGCAGACAGAAGCAAAGAGTAGGAATTAACGGTCCCTCTTCTTGAAATGGCAGCAGTGACGGCCCGCAGGCCTCAGGTGTTGGCACCTACGCAGTTTTTTTTTATTTGTAGTATATATTAACGATTTAGACGAGGGACTTAAATGCAATCTCCATGTTTGCGGATGACCCAAAGCTGGGTTCAGTATGAGCTGTGATGAGGATGCCGATGAGGCAGCAGGGTGATTTTGGGATAGGTTGGTGAACGGCAGATGCAATAATAAATGTGGATAAATGTGAGGTTATTTCACTTTGGTGGCAAGAAACAGGATGGCAGATTATTATCTGAATGGTGTCAAATTTAGGAGAAGGGGAGGTGCAGACGAGACCTGCGTGTGCTTGTACATTAGTCACTGAAAGTAAGCATGGCAGAATACCAGCAGGCAGTGAAGAAAAGCTTCATAGAAACATAGAAAATGTGGAGGTGCAGGAGGAGGTCCCATTCGCCCCCTTCGAGCCAGCACCGCCATTCAATATGATCATGGCTGATCGTCCGCTATCAATAAACCGTGCCTCCCTTCCCCCATATCCCTTGACTCACTAACTCCCAGATCTCTATCCAACTCACTCTAAATCTATTCCAGTGATTTGGCCCTCCAACTGCCCTCTGAGGCAGGAATTCCATAAATCACAACTCTCTGGGTAAAAAAGTTTTTTGTCTCAGTCACATTTTAAATGACCTCACCCTTTATCTAAGACTAGTGCCCCCCCTGGTTCTGGACTCGCCCCAACATTGGGAACATTTTGCTGCATCTAGCTTGTCCAGTCTTTTTAAAAAATTTTATATGTTTCTATAAGATAACCCCCTCATCCTTCATTTGCGAGAGTATCAGAGTTTAGGAGTCAAGGACGGTCCAACTGCAGTTGTATAGGCCCTGGTGAGACCCGGCACCTGAGTATTGTGTGCAATTCCGGTCTCCTAATTTGAGGATGGATATTATTGCTATTTGAGGGACTGCAGCGTAGGTCACCAGGTTATTTCCCGGGATGGTGGGACGAGCCATATGAATGAAAGAATGTGTCGACTGGTCTGTATTCGGTAGAATTTAGAAGGATGAGAGGGAATCTTATAGAAACATAAACATTTTAAAGGATTAGGTTAGGTAAGGGGGAGGTACAGCGAGACTTGGTGTCCTTGTACATCTGAAGTTTCACTGAAAGTTGGCGTGCAGGTACAGCAGGCAGTGAAAGAAAGCTCATCGGAATGATGTCCTTCATAACAAGAGGTATTTCAGGTATAGATAATTAAAGAGTTCATATTTAGCAGTTGGTATAGGCTCCGGTGAGACCACATCTGGAGGTATTGTGTAGCATGTATTCTGGTCTCCTAATTTGTGGAATGACATCCTTGTGAAGCGGCAGTGCAGCGTAAGGTTCACGATATTGATCCCTGTGATGGCGGGCCTTCATATGTAATGAAAGATTGAAAAGACTAGGCTTGTATCACTGAAGTTTAGAAGAATGAGGAGGGATCATAAAGAGAACATAAAATTAAAAAGGACTGGACAGGCTAAATCAGGAAAAAGTTTTCCCAATGTTGGGCGATCCAGAACCAGGGGCCACAGTCTTATGAATAAAGTGGAGTCATTTAGGACTGAGGTGAGAAAAAAAGTTTTCCACCCCAGAGATTTGTGAATTTAATGGAAATCCCTGGCCAGGGATGTGGAGTGCCAAATCACTGGATGGATTTAAAAGAGAGTAAGATAGAGCTCTAGGGCTAATGGAGTCGTGGAGTCTACTGGATGTAAGGAGTACTGATGTATAGATAACAGAATCTTTAGTCCCTGTTAGTTTGAAAGGAAATAGTAAAAAATTTGGTAAAAGAAGCCATGGTTTTCATGGGAAATTGGACACTTGTTTTCGAAAAAAGAGAGATATCTACAATAATTATATGAGCAAGGAGTAAATTAGGTTGCGAGAGGAGTAAAAAGAATGTAAAAAGAATCTTAAGAAAGAAATTAGGAAAGCGAAAAGAAAATATGAGTTTGCTTTGGCAAGAAAGGGTTAAAGTAAACCCAAAGGGTTCTACAGCAATATTAATACAAAAGGATAACCGAGGGATAAAATGGGACCATTAGATAACCAGAAAGACAGCTATACTGCAGAAGCCAAAAGAGATGGGCGGAGATATTGAACAATTTATTTTCTTCGGTATTCACCAAGGGAGAAGGTATATTGAACTCTGCGAGTTAAAGGAAAAATTAAAGTAGACTATGGAAAAGCTATGAGATTCAAAAGAGGAGGAAGTACTGACACTTTTGAAAAATATAAAAGTGGATTAAGTCTCCAGGTCCTGACAGGATTTTCCCTAGACATTGAGGGAAGTTAGTGTAGAAATAGCAGGAGCTATGACAGAAATATTTCAAATTTCATTAAAACGGGAATTGTGCCGGAAGGATTGGCGTACTGCCCATGTTGTTTTCCATTTGTTTAAAAAGGGTTACAACAGAATAAACCTAGCAATTATAGGACCTATTAGTTTTGACGACAGTGGTGGGCAAATTAATGGATAATATACTTTAAGATAATATATATAAGCATCTTGGATAAACAGGTTCTATCAGTAACAGTCCAACATGGATTTGTGTGCCTGGAAGGTCATGTTTGACAAACCTTCTTTAAATTTTTTAATTTTTTGAAGCGGTAACTAGTGAAATGATGAAGGTAAACAGTGATGTTGTCTGATATGGAGTTTCCAGTAGCCTTTTGCAAGGTTCGCCCAAGGAAGGTTGGTTAAGAAGGTTCAATCTTTGGTTTTAATGGCGGAGTAGCAAGATGGATTCAACATGGCTGAATGGGAATGTCAGAGAGTAATGGTGATGGCTGTTTGTCAGTTGGAAGCCGAATACAATCTCTCTATGATCTCTCCTCAACAACAACAACGGGAGAGGAGGATGACTGGGGGG
>CM069167.1:15613517-15676634 GCA_035221665.1 Okamejei kenojei | reverse complement strand
CATAGAGAGATAGATTCAGCCATCTAAGGAGCGGAAGGAGATAGGCGACGTTTTCGGGATCGAGACCCTTTCTTCAGTCGAAACCCGAAACGTCGTCTATCTCCTTCGCTCCTTAGAATGCTTGCTAGCTAGCACCCGCTGAGTTTCTCCAGCTTTTTTGTGTCAACCAGCGAGGAGAAAACCTGTTCACGCTGGGAGCCTCTGAGCCCGTGATCTGTCCGACTTGTTCACTAATCGACCTTGGATTAAGGTAGCGCAGGATAAAGCTGGTAATCATGCACAGGATGTAAACTGGAAACTGGAACGAAGGAGAACGTCGTCCCCTCTGCGTACCCCCCCCCCATTTCCATCACTGGCACCTCACACACACACACACACACACACACTCACACACACTCACACACTCCCAAACACACACAATTATGTGCTAACTTAAAATCGGCAAAATCCGGATTTACGATATGAAAATCGTACCGCCCGGTAATTGGCCAATTTTCCGATAGAAATTAAACGGAAATCCGTACCAGTTGGCCATCTCTTCAAAGGGCATAATTAGAAAGGAAAAATAGATTATGAAAGAAAACTGCAGGAACATAAAAACTGACATGCAAAAGTTTTTATAGATATGTTGAGAGAAAGAGGTTAGTAAAACAAATGTATGTCTCCCCTTGCAGTCAGAAACAGGTGAGTTGATCTGGGGAACAAGGATATGGCGTGACCAATTGAATAACTAAACTTTTCGGTCCGTCTTCACTAAGGAAGAAATAAATAAGCTGCCTGAAATAGCAGCGGGACAGTGGTCCAAAGGAGAATTGAGTGAAATCCAGTCAGTCGGGAAGTTGTGTTTGGTTAAATTGAATAGATTACAGTCCGATAAATCCCCAGGGCCAGATAGGCTGCATCCAGAGTAACTATTAAGGAAGTAGCTCAGGAAAAAGTGGAAGCATTAGTGATAATCTTTCAAAACTCTTTAGATCTAGGAGTAGTTCCAGAGGATTGGTGGGTAGCAAATGTAACCCCTCTTTAAGAAGGGAGGGAAGAGTGAAAACGGGAATTACAGACCAGTTAGTCAACATCGTAGTGGGGAATCTGCTAGAGTCTGTTAATAAAGATGGGATAGCAGCACATTTGGAAAGTGGTGAAATCATTGGACCAAGTCAGCATGGATTTACGAAAGGAAATCAGTCTGACGAAATCTTGTGGATTTTTCGAGGATGTAACTAGTAGCGTGAGTAAAGGAGACCAGTTGATTAGGTATATCTGGACTTCCAGAAGGCTTTCGACAAGGTCCCACATAAGAAGATTATATACAAACATAAAGCATACGGTTATTAGGGGTTCAGTATTGGATGGCAGGCCGTAACTATGGGTACCGCAGGGCTCAGTGCTGGACAACCAGCTAATTACAATATATATTAATGATCTGGATGATGAATTGAAGGCAATATCTCCAAGTTTGCGGATGACACTAACTGGGGGCAGTGTTCGCTGTGAGGAGGAATTGATATGAGACCTGCAAGGTGACTTGGAATAGGCTGGTTGATTGGCAAATTTTTGGCAGATGCAGTATAATGTAGGATAAATGTTAGGTTATCCACTTTGGTGGCAAAAACAGGAAAGCAGACTTATTATATAAATGGTGGCCGATTAGTAAAAGGGGAGATGCAGAGCGAACCTGGGTGTCATGGTAAACCAGTCATTGAAAGTAGGCATGCAGGTGCAGCAGGCAGTGAAAAAAGCGAAATGTATGTAGCTTTCCATAGCAAAAGGATTTGAGTACAGGAGCAGGGAGGTTCTACTTCATTTGTACAGGGTCATGGTGAACCACACCTGGAGTATTGCGTACAGTTTTGGTCTCCAATCAGAGAAGGACAATATTGCCATAGAGGGAGTGCAGAGAAGGTTCACCAGACTGATACCTTCCTTGGATGGTCAGGACAGTCCTTATGAAGAAAGACTGGATAAACTCGGTTTATACTCTCTGGAATTTAGGAGATTGAGAGGGGATCTTATAGAAACATACAAAATTCTAAGGGTTGGATCAGCTAGAAAGCAGGAAGATTTGTTCCCGATTGTTGGGGAAGTCCAGTGACAAGGGGGTCACAGCTTAAGGATAAGGGGAAAATCCTTTAAGACCGAGATGAGAAAGACTTTTTTCACACAGAGAGTGGTGAGTCTCTGGAACTCTCTGCCACAGAGGGTAGTTGAGGCCAGTTCATTGGCTATATTTAAGAGTGAGTTGGATGTGGCCCTTGTGGCTAAGGGGATCAGAGGGTATGGAGAGAAGGCAGGTACGGGATACTGAGTTGGATGATCAGCCATGATCATATTGAATGGCGGTGCAGGCTCGAAGGGCTGAATGGCCTACTCCTGCACCTAATTTCTATGTTTCTATGTTTCTATGTTTCCACTAGTTGGAGAGTATAGGGCCAGAGGCCTTAGCCTCAGAACAAAACCACGTACCTTTAGAAAGGAGACGAGGTGGCATTTCTTTAGCTAGGGGGTGGTGAATCTGTGGAATTCATTGCCACAGATGGCTCTGGAGGCCAATCAGTGGGTATTTTTAAGGTGCAGATTGATAAGATTCTTGATTAGTACGGGTGTCGGAGGTTATGGGAAACAGGCAGGACAATGGGGTTGAGAGAGAAAGATAGATCAGCCGTGATTGAATAGTGGAGTGGACTTGATGGGCCAAATGGCCTAATTCTGCTCGTATAATTTATGAACAATATAACACAAACTAAATTCAGCTGCTTGGACCTCACTCTCTAATTCCAATAAGAACCTTGGGCTCCGGATACTCAGTTTACACTATAAATTCACCAGTGTTGTTCTGTCAAACAGACTGCTAAACACAGCCCAGGACCCTCCCCAATCCCTCCCTCCACCTTTAATCCTTTACTCTCAACTTGACTGTTTCTCCTCATGCTTTGCCTCAACTGCTCGAACCCTCAGTGAAGATTTTCTCTTCATATTGTCCTGCAGACATCAATGATCGATGAAGTGAGATGTGAAATGGAGCAGGTCCTTACCCAGTATTGCCAGCAACACCAGCAGCATCCACTTCTTCACGTGAGGGACACACCTGGAGGGGAAACACACACAAGTCAGCCGGCTATGAACCCAACCCTGTCTCAAGCGAGATGGGCACAAAAAGCTGCCGTAACGCAGTGGGTCGGGCAGCATCTCTGGAGTCTGAAGAAGGGCGTTGTCCTGAAACGTCACCCGTTCCTTCTCTCCAGAGACGCTGTCTGACCCGCTGGGTTACTCTAGCTTTTTGTGCCTACCTTCGATTTAAAACAGCATCTTCAGTTCCTTCCACACACACGTTTTCAAGCAAATCGAATGCTCCCATCAAACAGACAGAATCAGATCAATGATTATGGTCAAGAGATGGACAGACCCTCCATGGACCCACACTGCTGACAGACCTTCACTCCACACACCCAAAGCTCAGAGCCACGGTGACACTGGTGTAAAGATTAGTCAACCTAGGGTACAGTATCAGAGGGCTGTTCTGTGGTGGATGTATCTGCAGTAGAGTGTGGGCAGGCTATCTTATAGTCTGTGGCTCGAAGGGTCGAATGGCCTACTTCTGCACATGTGTTTTTTCTGTTTCTAGTGGGTTTATCTGAGGTAGTACAAGTGGGTTGGCCTGTGGTGGGTTTCCTGGGTACAATAAATGGGTTATCATTTTTTAAAGTTTAGTTTAAAGACACAGCACAGAAACAGGCCCTTCGGCCCACCGAGTCCGCACTGACCAATGATTCCCACCCACTAACACTACCCTACACAGACTAGAGTCATAGAGTGATACAGTTTGGAAACAGGCCCTTCGGCCCAACTTGCCCACAACCGACCAACAATGTACCAGCTACACTAGTCCCCTTGCGCTTAGTCCATGTTCCTCCAAACCTGTCTTATCCATGTACCTATCTGTTTTTTAAAACGAATGGGAGAGTCTCAGCCTTAACTATCTCCTCTGGCAGCTTGTTCCATACACCCACCACCTTTTGTGTGAAAACGTTACCCTTCGGGGTTCCTATTAAATCTTTTCCACCTTGAACATATGTCCTCTGGTCCTCAATTCCCCTACTCTGGGCAAGAAACTGTGCATCTACCCGATCTATTCCTGTCATGATTTTGTATACCTCTATAAGATCTCCCCTCATCCCCCTGCGCTCCATGGAATAGAGATCCAGCCTTCTCAACCTCTCCCCATAGCCTCTAGTCCTGGCAACATCCTCGTAAATCTTCTCTGAACCCTTTCAAGCGTGACAATATTTTTCCTATGACATGGTGCCCCGAACTGAACACAATATTCTAAATGCGGTCTCACCAAAGTCTTACTGCAACATGGCCTTCCAGTTTCCACACTCAATACTCTGACTGATGAAGGCCAATGTGCCAAAAGCCTTTTTGACCACCTTATCTACCTGCGACTCAACCTTCATGGAACCATGCACCTGTACTCCTAGATCCCTCTGTTGTACAACACTACCCAGAGGCCTACTATTTACTGTGTAGGTCCTGCCTTTGTTCAATGTCCCAAAATGCAACATCTCACACATCTACATCTCTGTATTAAATTCCATCAACCATTCCTCTCCCCGCCTGGCCAATCGATCCAGATCTTGCTGCAAGATCATCTTCACAACCATCTTCACTATCTGCAAAACCACTCACTTTTATAGAATCAGCAAACTTGCGAATCTTGCCCTGTATGTTCTCATCCAAATCATTTATATAGATGACAAACAGTAACGGGCCCAGCACCGAACCCTGAGGCACACCACTAGTCACAGGCCTCCAGTCTGAGAAGCAACCTTCCACCATCACCCTCTACTTCCTTCCATGGAGCCAATTTGCTACCCATTCCGCTATCTCTCCTTGGATCCCATGCGATCTAACCTTCCAGAGCAGCCTACCATGCAGAACCTTGTCGAACGTCGTACTGAAGTCCACGTACATCTACAGTTCTGCCCTCATCGACCTTTTTGGTCACGTCTTCAAAAAAATCAATCAGATTTGTGAGACACGACCTCCCATGTACAAAACCATGCTGACTATCCCCAATCAGCCCTTGCCCATCCAAATGCCTGGATAACCTATCCCTCAGAATACTCTCTAGTAACTTTCCAACTACAGATGTTAAGCGCACCGGCCTATAACATTTGCCCATCTGCATTTTCCCTGCAGCCTTTCTTGAAAAGAGACACAACATTTGCCACCCTCCAGTCTTCCAGCACCTCTCCTCTTCAACTATAGCCCTCACCAGGGTCTCTTCTATACCCCGTGACTCTACTCTCACTCCCCATCCCCCCCCCCACTCGTAACAAGGGCAGCGTCCCCCTTGTCCTCACCTTCCACCCTACCAGCCGTCACATACAACAAATAATCCTCCGACATTTTCGCCACCTCCAACAGGATTCCACCGCTGGCCACATCTTCCCATCTCCTCCCCTTTCGGCTTTCCGCTCCCTCCATAACACCCTGGTCAATTTGTCCCTTCCCACCCAAACCACCCCCTCCCCTGGCACTTTCCCTTGCAACTTGGGGAAAACAAATGGTCGGCACGGACTGGAAGGGCCGAGAGGGCCTGTACACCTGTCACTTTACCTCCCCCCTTGACTCCATCCAAGGACCTAAGCAGTCTTTCCAGGTGAGGCAGAGGTTCACCTGCACCTCCTCCAACCTCATCTATTGCATCCGCTGCTCTAGGTGTCAACCACTCTACATCGGTGAGACCAAACGCAGGCTTGGCGATCGCTTTTCCCAACACCTCCGCTTGGTTCGCATTAACCAACCTGATCTCAGCCCCCCATTCTGAATCTAACCTTTCTGTCCTGGTCCTCCTCCGTGGCCAGAATGAGGCCCACTGTAAATTGGAGGAGCAGCACCTCATATTTTGCTTGTGTACTTTACACACCAGCGGTATGAACATTGACTTCTTCAATTTCAGGTAGTCCTTGCTTTCTCCCTCCTTCCCCTCCCCTTCCCAGCTCTCCCACAGCCCATTGTCTCCGCCTCTTCCTTTCTTCTTCACCCCCCCCCCCATACCCCCACATCAGTCTGAAGAAGGGTCTCGACCTGAAATGTCACCTATTCCTTCGCCCCATAGATGCTGCCTCACCCGCTGAGTTTCTCCAGCATTTTTGTCTACCTTCTGTCCTACTGTCTTTCTCCTCGGTAAATAGAGGAGAAATATTTATTAAGGACCTTGCCCATCTCCTGTAGCTCCACACTGATGTGACTGCTTTGATTCCTGATAGGTCCCACTCTCTCTCTCTCTCTCTCTCTGGTTACCCTTTTTCCCTTTATGTATTATTACAATCTTTTGTGATTGTTGCTACCCACCAGAGCTATCTCCTGGCCCCTTGTTGCCCTTCTGATCACCTTTTTCAGTTTACTCCTTAGTTCCTGAAACTCCTCCAGGGATGCACTTGATCCCAGCTGCCTATATCTGTCCCATGCATCCTTCTTGTTTTTGACCAACGCCTCATTTTCCCTCGTCAGCCAAGCTTCCTTACGTTTGCCTGCTTTGCCCTTCACTCTAACGGGGACGTACATATGCTGAGCATTCGTCAGCACACTTAAAAACATCCCACTTGGCCCATGTTCCTTTCACCTCTAATAACCTGCTCCAGTCAACTTGAGCAAGACTTTCTCTCATTGCCTCAAAGTTGCCTTACCCCAGTTGAGCATTTTAACACGTGGGCACTTGCCGTCCCTATCCATAACTATCTTAAACCTAATCGAACTGTAGTCACTGGACCCAAAAGGCCCCTCCACACACACACTACATTAACTTGCCTTTGCCAATGCTAGATCCAGCGTTGCCCTCTCACGTGTGGGGCCTCCACATACTGTTTAAGAAAACTCTCCTGAACACTTTTGAAGAATTGCACCCCATTTAAATCCTTTCACGCTATGATTTTCCCAGTCTATATTGGGAAAGTTAAAATCCCCTACTACAACAACCTTATTTGACCTGCAGCTGTCTGCGATCTACTAGCACATTTGTTCTTCTAATTCCCAAAAATCAATAGCGTCAGACTAAAGTGGAGCCAAAACTTGAGGAGCAGCCCCTTTAGAACTGGGTGTCCTGTGGGAGGGTGTGTTCAGTACAGAGGTGGGGAGGAGATGGAGGCGGCAGCGGGGATGTGTGACTTTGCTTCAGTTGACCAGGTGGAGGAAGGGAGTCTGTGGATCCCCGGAGCACGTACCTGGACAGAGTAAAGACATCGATCAAGGAGATGGCCGTTGTTAACTGGTACCAGGCTGTGCCCAACCACCAGTACACCAGGGGCAGAGCTTTTTCTGAAAGAGACAGCAACACAACATTAGACAACGTTGGGCTCAGACTCTCCAACACGGAACCCACTGATACTGTAGAACCGCGTCAGGCTGAGATACCTTATTCCCTGCAGGGACCACCACAGAAAGTCCACCGCAAGGTGGTGGCAGGAGAACCCAGGGGAGCTATAGGGCACCCGAGAAAAAAATAGGTGGCAGGGATATCAATGGGACAACAGTACTCCAGAGGCCACGATGGGCCGAATAGCCTCCTTTTGTGTCCAGACTAAATAAACGGGAGATTGTCAATGACCAGGGAGCATCACCTTTCAACACAGAGAGATTTCCTGGGTTGTGGATGGATAGTAGCCCCTTCTACCCCAGTCAATCTTACCCTACAACCAACATGGGCAAAGATAGACACAAAAAGCTGGAGTAACTCAGCGGGTCAGGCAGCATCTCTGGAGAAAGGGAATAGGTGACGTTTCAGGTCGAGACCCTTCTTCAGACTGAGAGTCAGGGGAAAGGGAAACAAGCGATATAGACGGTGATGTAGAGAGATATGGAACAAATGAATAAATGATATGTAGAAAAGTAACGATGATGAAGGAAAGGGTCCATTGTTGGTTGGCTGTGGGCTCGGTGTTAACGAGTGAAACTCACCAGGACGACAGTGAAACTAGTACAACGACTGACGGGGAGGGACGGAGAGAGGGTTACTTGAAGTTAGGGAAATCTAGATTTATTGAACATGGGCACGTCTGCTGATCACCACAATGCTGTGTGCGAGCTTGGCCACGGTCCACCACCTTACACTACATTTCAAAAGTGTCCTCGGTGCCACACAGCTGGGGAAAATCTAAAGGAGATCCTATTCTTTCATCACTCCAGTGACCCTGGAGCACAAACCAGGCCTCCCTTAGGTGGTACACACATGACTTCAATCGGGATCGAGTAACCGAGCATTGACAGTCAGTCGTATCTTGACTCTATGGTCCTATCGACAACTCACCACATCTCAGTGAGTGACCCAGTCAGGCTGAGGGAACACACTGGAGTACCAAGCTGGAAGGCGGCTTCCTCCCGCACTGACTGTGGTCCTAGGCTGCACGAACAACAGAGCACTGGGGACCAGGCCTTGTGCAAACTCTGGGAAATTAAGGAGGGAGCAGCGGGCTCTACCTCACCACTGAGGTCCAGTATCAGCAGGGCACTGGTCGACTGGAGTAGTTTTGGGGCCATGGACCACAGAAGAGGGAAGATTAGTAATGCAGGTACCTGGAGACAGCAGCGAGATCCAGCCCCACAGCTTGGCAAGGGGAGAGAACGATTCAGAGTACGCCAAACCTGGGGGGTGGGAAAGAACAGCAAGATATCAACAATGCAAACTTCTCTCTCAAGGTTTACAATGTTCAAAGGGCCACATGGCCCAATGTTTGTGCTGCTGTCCCACAAAAGCACCATGCAACTGATCGGCCCACGGCTCAACTGTTAGTGTGCGGGGATCGCTGCTCGGTGCCGACTCGGTGGGCCGAAGGGCCTGTTTCCACGCTGTATCTCTAAACTAAACTAAAGGAAGGATGTCAAAAAGCCTAAGATAGACACAAAGTTCTGAAGTAACTCAGCGGGTCAGGCAGCATCTCTGTCTGAAAATGGATGGGTGACGTTTCGGGTCGGGAGCCTTCTTCAGACTTCAAGCCTAAGAATTGATTTAGACAGTTTCTAGAATTACAGTAAAGAGTAATTTGGAAAAGTTAGGAGTCCTTTCAGGAAGAGAGAAAGTAAAAGTGATGACCTATCAAATGGTGAAGATTGCAGCAGGGTTCTAAAGGAGAAAGGTTTTGCTATTGAGGGATCAATAAACAGAGGACACAGATTCAATACTGACAGGATCCAGAATATTCTCTCCAAAACGCTGCAGGAAAGTGGATTCATTAATGATTTTAAGTGGATGGATACACAGGGTGTTGCTGCTGCTGATACAACCTGGAGATTGCAATGGAACGATGCTCTTTAGCAGAAGCTGCATCACTTCCACACCTTGGTGAACAGACGCTATGCAGGGGGAGTTTGTGTCGTCAAATGGCGGCACACTATTTTTTGTGTTTGTTTTTTTGTGTGTACATATGTGTGTGTGCGTGTGTGTGAATGAATAACGATTAGCTGCCCCAAACAACAGCTCAGTCCCCCTGATGTAACCCAGCATCTGGGAAATCTACAATCCTGCACAACAGGTTCAGCTCCTGCCCAGTGTCAGTCCACGGCCCACTCACCCACCCACAGCCCACCTCACTAACAGCCCTCACCTGCCAGTAACGGACCCTCACACACCCCACCCGCTCCATTACCCGTCCCCACCGTCAGCCCGCTCACGTCCCTCACCCCTTCCCAGTAACAGCACATGCACCCACCCCATGTCCCGACACCCGCGCCTTGTAATAGCCCACTCAACCTCATCCTGCCCCAGCAATGGGATGTTCACCCCAACATCCTCCACTCACCCCACCCCCCCCACCTCCACTCCCCCACCCAACAAACCCACACCCCCCAACATCTTCTACCCCCCCCACCCAACAACCCCACCCCCACACGCCCCCAACATCCTCCACTCACCCCCTGTCCACACCGTAGCAACATCCCCAATTCACCAGTGGCCATGCCCAACATCTACCACCCACCCACCTTGTCCCCACCCTGGTTACATCCTCACTCACCTTGTCCATGCCCTAGTAACTGCCCCCATCCATCTGCCCCACCCTAGTGACATCTCCCACCCACCCTGTCCCCACCCTAGTAACACCTCCCACCCACTCATCCACCCACTGCAGTGAGTGCCAGCTCAGCCGCCCCACTGCCAGCTTCACTATGAAATCCCTAAAGCCTCTGTTCCAGCTCCAGCCAGTGTGTCCTCTCTGCCGATAGTGCAACGTGCCGCGCGTTAGCTGTTCAGGATGAGGGACGTGGGGGGAGAGATGATGAACGTTCCACTTACCCTGCAGCTCATCCTCGGAGGAGTAGCCAGATGTCGACGACAAGTAGATGTTGGAAGAAGTTGGAAGGCGCTGTCAGTAGATACAGGTTACCGAGGCAAGTCATCACAGGAAAATATTACAGCACCTCATATTTCGCTTGGACACCTTACAACCCACGATATGATGTTGACCTCTCTAACCAAGTAACCCTTGTTTTCCCTCTCTCTCTCTCTCTCCATCCCTCCACCATCCCAGCTCTCCGGCCAGTTTAACTGTCCTCCTGATTACATTTTATCTGTGTGCTTTCGTTGTCACCTTCCCCAGCTAACAATGATCTAATCTATTTTTTTAAAGAAGGAATGCCAGAAGCTGGAGAGATGGAGAACGAACACAAAAAGCAGGAGAAAACTCAGCGGGTTGCAGCAGCATCTAAGAGCGAAGGAGATAGGCGACCGTTCGGGCCGAGAACCCTCGGGCCGAGACCCTCTCTAATCTAATTTACATTTACATTTAAATTGATCTTCTACATTTTCCTTGGAACTTCGTCCCCTTTGATCTCTCGTTATCGCACCTTATCCCTTCCAGATCTCCTCTCCCCTCGACTATGTCTGAAGAAGGGTCTTGATCGAAACGACAACCATTCTTTCTCTCCAGAAAGGCGTTTGACGGCACTGGCCTGTAACTCGCTGGAGTTTTTAGAAGAATGAAGGGGGGGGCGGGGGGGGCGGGGGGGGGGGGGGTGGGGGGGGGGGGGGGGGTGGGGGGTGGGGGGGGGAGAACCTGAGGTGGCGAGGCGGGTGGGGGGGGGGGGGGGGGGGGGGGGGGGGGGGGGGGGGGGGGGGGGGGGGGGGGGGGGACCGGGGGGGAAGACGTACCGGGGGGGGAATTGATGAGGGAAGTTTGAAAGTGGAAAGGTTTGGATAGTGGATGTGGAGGATGTTTCCACTTGTGGGAGAGTCCAGGACTAGAGTTCATAGTCTCAAAATTAAAACAATTCGCTCCTTTAGGAAGGAGATAAGGAGGAATGTATTTAGTCAGAGGTTGGGAATCTGTGGCATTCTTTGCCACAGAAGGCTGTGGAGGCCAAGTCAGTGGAATATTTAAATGCAGAGATAGATTCTTGATTAGTATGGTTCCAAGGATTATGGGGAGTAGGCAGGAGAATGGGGTTAAGGAGGGAAAGATAGATCAGCCATGATTGAATGGTGGGCGGAGTAGATTGATGGGACACATGGACTAGGCTAATTCTTGCTCCTATCACTTATGACCTTATTTTTTAAAGAAGGAACTGCAGATGCTGTAGAATCGAGGGTACGCAATAAAGCTGGATGAAACCCAGCGGGTGCAAGCAGCACTAAGGAGCGAAGGATATATGCGACAGTTTTTCGGGTCGAGAACCCTTATTCAGACTGGTCAGGGATCAGGGTAAAAACGAGAGATAATAGACGGTGATGTGGAGAGATAAGGAACAATGAGTGAAAGATATGCAAAAAAAAGTATCGGTGATAAAGTGGAACAAGCCATTGTAAGTCTTGTTTGTGGTGTGAAAATGAGAAGCTAGTGCGACTAGGGTGGGGGAGAGATAGAGATAGAGTTTGAGGAATGCCACGGGCCCGAGGGCTGAGGGAGAGGAGGTGGGAAGGGGGAGACAGCAAGGGTTAACAGAATTGAGAAAATTCAATATTCAAGCCCAAAGGATGCAGACTCCCAAGCGGAATATGAGGTGCTGTTCCTCCAGCTTGCGGTGTTGTTGCTCACTCTGGCCGTAGGAGGAGGCCCAGGGACCGAGAGGTCGGATGTGGATATGGGAGGGGGAGTTGAGTTTGAAGTGCTGAAGCCACCGGCGAGGTCGGTTGGTTATTGCGGACCGAGCGGAGGTGTTCGGCGAAGCGATCGCCAAGCCTCCGCTTGGTCTCACCGATATAGATCATCTGGCATCTGGAAGCAGCGGATGCAGTAGATGAGGTTGGAGGAGGTGCAGGTGAACCTCTGTCGGTAAAACCTCTGTCTGCCTCTTTTGTTGGGTTACGTCGAACTATCCTTGTTCTCGGCGTAACCAGGGCCCCATCCCGACCTCTACCTCCGTTACATCGACGACTGCTTTGGTGTCACCTCCTGCACCCACACACAACTGACTGACTTCATTCATTTCACCACCAACTTCCATCCGGCACTCAAATTACACTTGGACCATTTCCGACCTTCCCTACCATTCCTTGACCTCACATGAGCTATTGCAGGTGATACGCTCCTGACGACAATACCACCCCCCACCCCCCCCCCCCCCACTACAAACCCACTGACTCCCACAGCTACCTGGACTACTCTTCCTCCCACACCCTGCTTCCTGTAAGGACTCCCTCCCCTATTCCCAATTCCTCCGTATAGCCACCCCACCCCAACCCCCCCCCCCCCCCGCATCTGACTCCCAGGATGAGGTGTTCCACACCTGGTCATCACAAATGGCCTCATTCTTCAGAGAACGGGGGGGGATTCCCCTCCCCCACAATTTTGATGAGGCTCGCACCAGGGTCTCCTCCATACCCGCCAAACACTGCCCTCGCTCCCCATTCCGCCACTCGCAAACAGGGCAGAGTCCCCCTGGTCCTCTACCTTTCACCCCACCAGCCGGCAAAATACAAATATAGTCCTCCGCCAGTTTCGCCACCTCCAACGTGACCCCTCCACCCGCCCACATCTTCCCATCTCCCCCCTGTCAGCCTTCCGCAAAGACCGCTCCCTCCGCAACTCCCTTGTCCATTTCTTCCTCCCCTCCCACTCTACCCCTTCCCAGGGCACTTTCCTTGCAAACCGCAAGAAATGCAACACTTGTCCCTTCACCTCCCCCCTCCACTCCTTTCAGGGACCCAAGCAGTCCTTCCAGGTCCGACAGAGGTTCACCTGCACCTCCTCCAACCTCATCTACTGTGCATCCGCTGCTCCAGATGCCAGATGATCTCTATCGGTGAGACCAAGCGGAGGCTTGGCGATCGGCTTCGCCGAACACCTCCGCTCGGTCCGCAATAAACAACCCGACCTCCGGTGGCTCAGCACTTCAACTCCCCCTCCCATTCCACATCCGACCTCTCGGTCCTGGGCCTCCTCCACGGCCAGAGTGAGCAACACCGCAACTGGAGGAACAGCACCTCATATTCCGCTTGGGGAGTCTGCATCCTTTGGGCTTGAATATTGAATTTTCTCAATTCTGTTAACCCTTGCTGTCTCCTCCCCTTCCCACCTCTCCCTCAGCCCTCGGGCCCTGGCATTCCCTCTATCTCTATCTCTCCCCCACCCTAGTCGCACTTGCTTCTCATTTTCACACCACAAACAGTCTTACAATGGCTTGTTCCTTATCACCGATACTTTTTTGCATATCGTTCACTCATTGTTTCCTTATCTCTCCACATCACCGTCTATATCTCTCGTTTCCCTGATCCCTGACCAGTCTGAAGAAGAAGGGTCTCGACCCGAAACGTCGCCTATCTCCTTCGCTTCCTTAGATGCTGCTGCACCCGCTGAGTTTCTCCAGCTTTTTGTGTACTTATGACCTTATTCTGCCGTCGCGCTGAGTTACTCCAGCATTTTTAAACTGCCTATCTTTTAGTGTAACCAGCATCTACAGTTCCTTCCTATAAAGGAAGGTATAGATCCCTCGGGGGTTATTTTATATTATTCACAAAATGCTGGAGAAACTCAGCGGGTGGCAGCAGCATCTAAGGAGCGAAGGTGATAGAGCGACGTTTCTTCCAAACGGGTCGAAGAAACCTTCTTCAGATGGTCAGGGATCAGGGAAACGAGAGATATAGTGGACGGTGATGTGAGAGATAAAAGAACAATGAATGAAAGATATGCAAAAAAGTTTGTGTCGTCATATGGGAACACAAGCCATTGTACTGTTTGTGGTGTGAAAATTGAGAAGCTAGTGCGACTAGGGTGGGGGAGGGAGATAGAGATAGAGGGAAACCAGGGGCTGAGGGAGAGGTGGGAGGGGAGGAGGAGACAGCAGGGGTTAACTGAAAACAGAGAGCTTCAATGTTCAAGCCCAAAGGATGCAGACAACCCCCAAGCGAAATATGAGGGTGCTGTTGCTCAAACTTGCGGTGTTGCTCACTCTGGCATGGAAGGCCCAGGACCGAAGAGGTCGGATACGGATGGGAGGGGGAGTTGTGAAGTGCTGAGCGACCGGGTACGAGGTCGGCCTTGTTAGTTTTTGCGGAACCGAGCGGAGGTGTTCGGCGAAACGATCGCCAAGCCTCACGCTTGGTCCTCACCCACCCCCCCCGATATAGATCATCAGCATTCTGGGAGCAGCGGATGCAGTAGATGAGGTTGGAGGAGGTGCATGGTGAACCTCTGTCGGACCTGGAAGGACTACTTGGGTCCTGAAAGGAGTGGAGGGGGGTGGTGAAGGGACATCCCTAAAGTGTTGCATTTCTTGCGGTTTGCAAGGGAAAGTGCCCGGGGAAGGAGTAGAGCGGGGGGAGGGGAGGGGAAGAATTGACAAGGGAGTCGCGGAGGGAGCGGTCTTTGCGGAAGGCAGATGTCAGGGGGGGGGACAAAAGATGGGAAGATGTGGCGGTCGTGGAGGGGTCTATTGGCAGGTGGCGAAACTGTCGGAGGACTTATCTGTTGTATTTGCCGGCTGGTGGGTGTCGTCCTGAAAGGTGAGGACCAGGGGGACTCTGCCCATGTTTTGCGAGAAAACTAATTGCAGGGAAAACGTCGGGGAACAATGAAAAGGGCACCGAAAAGATGCACGATTGAAAGAAAATGAATAGAATAGAGATGTAAATGGAAGAAAATACTTGTGGGTATGAACTAGACTAGAAATGAGAACCTCCCAATAGTGATTTAGTAGATGGGGAATCCAGCCAGAGAGGGTCTGAAAATAATGACTGATTAATGGGGAGGTTTATGAGTAGGCAGTGAGATGGGGTTTAGGGAGGAAGACCCTTGATGTGGCGGAGTAGTAGTGGAGTAGGATGGGACGCCTCATCACTGGACCTTATGCAGATGCCATTTTGTGTCTATCTTGTGTGAAAGCATCTACAGGTTACTTCCTATAAGGTTGGATCCTGGGAGCGCCTTCAGTAGACGCAGGTCTGGGGAATAGGGGATTCAGGAAGGACCCAGCCGAGTCCCATCTAGGAAGAACCGTGTCCAGTGTTACCACACACTGGCCCCACAGCAGAGTGGCCGTGCGCCCCTCTCCTGCCCGCCCGCCCGCCTCCCAGCACCCGGCGGGATGGGCAAAGTCTCACAGCAGCTGTGCGATGATCGCTGGTCAGCGTGGACTCGGTGGCCAAAGGACTCGTTTCCGACTAAAAAGAGATACTGCAGCACGAGTGTCCGACGTGCACCAGTGATCGCGGGTACTTTAAAACCAAGGAGAAGCTCTTAATCAGTCTGTTAGAGGGAAGGGTTAAGGCTTTTAAGAACACTGCCGTCAAAAGGTCATAAGTGATACATAGAAACATAGAACATAGAGGAGAATTAGGAGGAGAATTAGGCCATTCGGCCCATCAAGTCTACTCCGACACTCCATTCATGGCAGAACTATCTCTCCCTCCTAAACCCCATTCTCCTGCGTTCTTCCCGTAACCCCAGTACTAATGAAGAAATCTGTCTATCTCTGCCTTAAAAATATCCACTGATGACCTCCACAGCCTTCTGTGGCAATGAATTCCACTGAATTCACCAGCCTTCTGACTAAAGAAATGCTCCAGTGCCCTGCTTCCACCCCCCCGCGCTGCCCTCCCTGGACACGTACCGACGGGCTCCTGCCAGCCGCTGCTGCTGCCGAGGTGCAGAGAGCGCTGATGAGTGCTGAGAGCGCTTGGAGGCGTTGCTGATGTTGCTGATGTAGCTACTCAGACTGTTGACTGAAACTGTTGGACGGCGAATGTTTGATGCCCAGGCACAGGTCCCGGCCCCTTGCTGTTCGACCTTTTCTTGTGCAACCTGAAACGATTAAAGGGCAACGATTTAGGACGGAGGCAGAACCAGGACTGCGAAAGAGAAGCAAAAAAGAAACGATAATAAAGGAAACTGGCCATTGTTAGCCATTTGCTAAGTGAGAATGAGAAGCTGGTGCGACTTGGGTGGGGGAGGGATGGAGAGAGTCGCTTGTCAGAGCTGGGAAAGGGGGGTGGGAAGAAAAGAAAAGGGTTGTTTCACACTGGGAAGGAATGTCATGACTCTCTCTCTCTCTCGCTCTCCCCCCCCTCTTCAAGGAACTGCAGATTGCTTGGTTTATTTTTTAAAAAGTCACAAAGTGTTGGAGTAGACTTAGCGGGTCAGGCAGCCCCTGTTCAACATCCCTCATGAGCCCATCAACCAAAAATGGCTTTCATCAACAACTTATTGGCACGGAACCCTGTCCTTGGCCTATGGAAGATATACCCTACATCCGATCATCCTCCACCTGAGATTGCAAGCAGGAAAGAAGAGGTTGTTGGAACTTTCCTTGAGTTTTTGTCTAGAACTTTTTCCTGTGAGGAAGGTTCAGTCGGGGTTGGGAGTTGGGAGGCGGTGCTGGGGAGGAGCGAGAGAAGGGGGGGGGGGAGTTGGAATAGCGATACACAGCTCTTCTAGGGTGGAGGCTGCATCTTTACTGTTAGAAAGGAGCATAGCTTAGAGAGGAAAGAAACGAGAAGGGGGGGGAAACGAGACAAGAGAGAGTTAGAGAGACGTACCTGACAGGAATCTCCCTGTAAGAGGGAGCACCGGAGCCGCTGCTGCTGGAGACGTCGTCGTCGTGCTGGTAGTAGCCGTTGGTGGCCAGACGGGGACTGCGGCGAGACATCCTCACCGTAGCACCACAAACCCGAGCCTCAGCCCCAGCAAGGCACTGCCAGTCTTCCACACTAACTGTGAGCAAAGAGAAAGACAGTGTGAGGGGCAGCTCTGCACTGGGCACTGGCACCCTGCCCGCTGGCCCATAGAGGGAGGGGGGGGGGGGGACACATTGCTGTCATCCTACACACCCTCCCTACACATGGCAGGGCACATGGTATTGGGGGTAGAGAGCTGACATGGAGAAAATTTGCAGATGACACAAAGCTGGGTGGCAGTGTGAGGATGCTGTGAGAATGCAGGGTGACTTGGACAGGTTGGGGGCGTGGGCAGATGCATGGCAGATGAAGTTTAATGTGGATAAATGTGAGAATATCCAGTTTGGTAGCAAAAACAGGAAGGCAGATTATTATCTAAATGGTGTCAAGTTTGGAAAAAAGGGGAAGTACAACGGGATCTGGGGGTTCTTGTTCATCAGTCAATGAAAGTAAGCATGCAGGTACAGCAGGCAGTGAAGAAAGCGAATGGCATGTTGGCCTTCATAACAAGAGGAGTTGAGTATTGGAGCAAAGAGGTCCTTCTGCAGTTGTACAGGCCCTGGTGAGACCATACATGGAGTATTGTGTGCAGTCTTGATCTCTAAATTTGAGGAAGGACATTCTTGCAATTCAGGGAGTGCAACGTACGCTCACAAGGTTAATTCCCGGGATGGCGGGACTGTCATATGCTGGAGAGAATGGAGCGGCTGGACTTGTATACCCTGGAATTTAGAAGAATGAGAGGGGATCTTATTGAAACATATAAGATTTATTAAGGGTTTGGATACACTAGAGGCAGGAAACATGTTCCAATGTTCGGGGAGTCCAGAATCCAGGGGCCACAGTTTAAGAATAAGGGGTAAGCCATTTAGAACAGAGATGAGGAAAACACTTTTTCACACAGTGTTGTGAGTCTGTGGAATTCTCTGCCTCAGGGGCTGTGGAGCCGGTTCTCTGGATACTTTTCAAGAGAAAAGCTAGCTAGGGCTCTTGAAGATAGAGGAGTTAGGGAATATGGGGAGAGGGCAGGAACTGGGTACTGATTGTGGATGATCAGCCATGATCATATTGAATGGCGGTGTTGGATTGAAGTGCCGAATTGCCTACTCCTGCACCTATTGTCGGGGAATCTACAACTAGGGGATAGAGGTGTAGGTTGACAGCGAGAATGATTTTACGGGCAACTTCACTCAGGGACAAAACCTTTCCAACAGAGAGTGGATGGGGACCATGGAAAAACTGACCAGAGGAAGTGATTTACAGTGTTTAAACCAACGTTTGGTGAGGGATACGGATTGGAAAGGTTTAGAGGGATATGGACAAACACAGGGCAAATGGGAGCAGCCCAGGAAGGCTCCTTTGTGGGCATGGACGAGGAATAGTGGCTGAAGGGCCCGTTTCTTTGTTTTATGACTCTTTCAATGGGAGGGTCGGTACCTGACACAATTAATAGGGTCAGACCTGCAAAGTCTACAACGCGTCTCCCATTTCATTTCGGACTTCCAGCATCTGCGCGCTTTTGCATTTTCAACCGGCTGGCGCCAGCCAGCACACAGCTACAGGGTCAACACTGCTTCCACTCAACATGCGAGGCTGTGCCTAAACAGCAGATAAACATCTCAGACAACACAAGCCACAGGCCACGTGACAACTGGCAAAGCTTCCCACAACACTGCCACCTCAGCTTATTTCAGAGATACAGCGCAGAAACTAGGCCTTCAGCTCACCAAGTCCACGCCGACCAGCGATCCCGACATTTAACACTACCCTACACAGGCTAAGCTCAACTTACATGTGTACCAAGCCAATTAACCTACACACCTGTACGTCTTTGGAGTGTGGAGGGAAACCAAAGATCTCGGAGAAAACCACGCGGTCACGGGGAGAACGTACAAATTCCATACAGACAGCGCCGTAGTCGGGATGGAACCCGGGTCTCTGGCACTGAAAGGCAGCAACTCTACCGCTGCACCACCGTTCACAGAATATACACGGCAGAGCTTTGTTTCACACTGTTCCCTCCAGCTCACCGCCCTCCAGCTCACCATTGCCCTGGCCTCTGGGATCTGATGATTGGGGCTTGCAGAGCATTTTTGTGGGCAGCAATCATCAAAAATGGGCATCATCAGTAGGGTATGGAAGAGTAGCCACACACACAGCAAGTCTATGGATACAGCATGTGGCAGGCCAATTGTCTGATTAATAGAACGATCTGAACTGTAATGTGGAGAAGATGTTTCCACTAGTGGGAGTCTAGGACGGAGGTCATAGCCTCGGAATTAAAATGATGTTCCTTTAGGAAGGAGATAAGGAGGTATTTCTTGGGACAGAGGGGGGATGAATTTGTGGAATTAATTGCCACAGAAGGCTGTGGAGGCCGTCAATGGATATTTTTAAGCCGCCGAGGTAGGTAGATTCCTGATTGGTGTCTGGAGTTATGGGGAGGAGATGGGGTTAGTTGAAAGAGATAGAGCAGCCATGATTGAATGGTGAAGTCGACATGATGGGCCGAATGGCTAATTTCCTCCTATCACTATGAGCCAATTAAACTGTTCAATTCACCTCCACCCCATTGCGCACATTGGCAGTCTCTGGAACTGATGGCACTACAATGCTGAGAACTATATTCTACACTCTGTATCTTCCCCTTTACCTATTGAACTTGATTTGGCTTGATTGTATTTATGAATATTTGTTATCTGATTTGATTGGATAGCTTACAAAACAAAGCTTTTCACGTACGCCAGCACATGTAACAAGAATAAAGCTAAACCTGAGGTACAGAAAGGATCCAGGCGCCTTGGCCCTCGAGTCCATGCTGACCATCATTCTCCCTTTCATACTAGTTCTATGTTCATATGTTCGAGGAGCAGAATTGCCATTCGGCCCATCATTCACTCCACCATTCATCATGGCTGATCTATCTTTCCCATCATCTCCATTCTCCCGCCTTCTCCCCATAACCCAAAGTACCTCATTTTCACATCCACTCCCTTACACACTAGGGGGACAATTTACAGAGGCCAATAAACCCACAAATCCGCACGTCTTTGGGACTAGTTATAACTAGCTGTATCAGTGTCTAATATGGCTGCCCGTGCCCGCTGCCTGAACGGAAGACAGTCACAAATGCTTGAACAATCACCAATCCTCCCCCTCGCTCTTTCCTGCAGGACCCATTCTAATTTCCATCATTTCTCAGTTTCTTTGAGAAGTTCACCGGATCTGCTTCCTTCTCTGTTTCAGAGCAAAAATCTGACCGAAAACCAAGAAAAACCAGAGGCAGCGATGGGTTTCAATCTGTTAGAGTTCAGGGTACAGCGGGGAACAAGCCTTCGACCAACTGAGTCCACACGAACCAGCAATCCGCACATTAACTCTACCTTACACACCCAGGGGAATTATACATTTATACAAAGCCAATTAACCAACAATCCTGTATGTCTTTGAGCTTGGGAGGAAGGAAACGGAAAGATCTCGGAGTAAAACCCACGTGGGTCTCCAGAGGGGAGAACATACAAACTCTGTAAATACAGCACATGTAGTCGGGATTGAACCCTGGTCTTGACGCTGAAATTGTGCCTGTCTACGGCAGCAACTCTACAACTGCGCCACTGTGCCACCCAAACCTGCACCGCGTCAACACGGTGACTTATGTCTCCTTACTCACAACTTCTCCACTCACTATCCTTTTGATTTTACACGCCTCCATCAACCCCTCCTACTCACCCACCTGGCCCTGACCCAAATGGCTTGTGTAGGATCGAACTGCAGATGTGGTTTACACCTAAGATGGACCTTAAACCCCGCTGAGACACTCAGCAGGACTGCAGCATCGCTGGAGCGAAGAATGGAATGATTGTTTCCTGTCGAGATCTTTCTCAAGACTGATGTCAGGGGGAGAGTTTTCTTTACACTTACAGATTTCCTTGTCTTTAAAACCTCCTTAACTTTGTACCTCAATCCCCTGATATCTGTCTGAAGCGTCCAAACCAGAAAACGTCACCCCTTCCTTCTCTCCAGACAGCTACCTGTACTGTTGAGTTACTCCAGCATTTTGTGCGATCTAAGACATTACAGGGACCAGACAATCCAAACTGGAAACCAAGTGGAGCTTTACAGCCCCAACCTGGCTGTGAGCCATAAACAAGGCTTCATCAACAGTCTGAAGGGCCTGTCCCACTTACAAATATTTTTTTCGGCACTGCCAGCACCAGCGGTGACCAGAATAAAGGTACGACTCTTTAGTCGACTACTCAACGACCGGGTCGACAGGTCGGAGGGGGGGGGATGAGGCTGAGGTCTGGGGGGGAGGGATGAGGACGAGGCTGTGCTAGTCCTTGCCCAGGTGCGCCTCCTCTCCCTCCCGTGGGCCCGGAGCAGCCATGGACAAAACTGCGCCACCACCGCCCCAAATTCCTACCGGCACGGAGCACCCGCCTGTGCACACAATAGCAGCTCTGACTATTTATAGTGTGTCACATTTGGGCAGTTGCTTGGACCCGCCCCCGTTCTTTGCAATGGGCTACCCGGCGCACGAGGAGCGGAGCGGTCACCTATGCGGGGCCAGGACAGACAGCGGCAGACAGGCAGACAGTTCACGAGTGACGGTCCATGCGGGGTCCGAGCGGCTGAAAGCTGCCTGCGGCGCCGGGAACAAGGAGCTTCGGGAGCGTGGCCACTTCAACCACTCCCCTACTGGTCGCCGCCTAGTCCTCGCCGCATCTTGGTAGTAGTATAGTTGAATATGATGGTAGATGTAAGGGTAGGGTAGGAGGGTAGGGTAGAGTATAGCTGAGCTCTGAGCAGATGCTGAGCTGAGCAGACCTCGATCACCAGACACGGTCCTCCTCCAACGCCGTTTCTGTCTGTGTCTGTGTCTGTTTCTATCGTCCCGCCCCCTCAGTACCGATGCCCATTGTCTGATGTTCAAAATGCTACATTCTAGGAGTGTTAGTTTGTGTCCGGCTCCAGTTACACCGGCACCACCGTATATTTCACCATCTCTCCCTCATTCCCACCTCCACACAATAGCTCACTTCCGACTATGAAATAGGCGTGGCACATTTGGACGTTAGTGCTAGTAGCAGGATCGGGTCCGAGTTCTTTGCGCATGAGTTGAACTAGGAAAATGAGACAAGGGAGAGCCAGTGGATGTAATGTACCTGCTTTCAGAAAGCATTTTGATAAGGGTCCCACTAGGAGATTAGTGGGCAAATTATAGCACATGATATTGGAGGGTTAGAGGTACTGACATGGATATAGAAAAATGGTGGCAGACAGGGAACAAAGAGTAGGGATAAATGGGTCCCTTTCAGAATGGCAGGCAGTGAATAGTGCGATATCGCAAGGCTCGGTGCTGGGGACTGCAGCTATTTACAATTTCACATTAATGATTTAGATGAAGGGATTAATGTAACATTAGCAATTAGCAGATGATACAAAGCTGGGTGGCAGTGTGAACTGTGAGGATGATATGAGAATGCAGGGAAGACTTGGGACAGGTTGGGTGAGTGGGCTGATGCATGGCAGATGCAGTTTAATGTGGATAAATGTGAGGTTATCCACTTTGGTAGCAAAAACAGAAAGGAAGATTATCTAATTGGTGTCAAGTTGGGAAAAGGGGATAGTAAACACAGGAATCTGGGGCGGTCCTTGTTCATCACTCACTGAAAGTAAGCATGTAGGTACAGCAGGCAGTGAAGAAAGTGAATAGCATGATGGCCTTCAAAACAAGAAAAGTTGAGTATAGGAGCAAAGAGGTCAGTTGTACAGGGCCTAGTGAGACCACACCTAGAGTATTGTGTGCAGTTTTGGTCTCCAAATCTGAGGAACGGACATTCTTGCTATCGAGGGAGTGCAGCGTAGGTTCACCAGGTTAATTCCTGGGATAGCAGGGGACTGTTATAGGTTGATGGAGAATTGTGCGATGGGGTTGCATAGTCTGGAAGTTAGGATGAGAGGGATCTTATTGAACATATAAGATTTATTGAGGTTTGGAGATGCTAGAGGCAAGAAACATGTTCCCGATGTTGGGAGATAGTCCAGAACCAGGGGCCACAGTTTAAGAATGAGGGTCAGCCATTTAGACGGCGATGTGGATTTTTTTTTTTTCACAGCAGTTGCAAAATCCTGTGGAATTCTCTGCCTCAGAAGGCCAGTGGAGGGCCAATTCTATGGGAGGCTTTCAAGAGAGAGTTAGCTAGAGGTCTTAAAGATAGCAGGAGTCAATGGATATGGGGAGTAGGCAGGAACGGGGTACTGATTGTGGATGATCAGCCATGATCATAGTGAATGGCGGTGTTGCTGGAATCAAAGGGCCGAAGGGGCCTATTCTGCACCTATTGTCTATTGACCCCTCCTGATCCCAACACAGCAGCACCATCCCCCCTCCCACACCTTCACACTCCCACATCTACCTTACCCCTTTCACCTCCTACACCCCACCAACCCTCATACCACCAATACCCTGACAACTGCAGCACCACACTCTGACCTCCGCCACCCTGACCTCAACATAACAGCACCACCCCTGCACACTCACCACCCATGACCATCACACCCAGCACCACAGCAGCAGCACAACCCTGACCAGATCCCTGCACCCCTGACCCCTCACAAACAGCACCAGCACCCCCTCGAATCCCCACCCTCCACAAACACCCCCCACCCTTCATATCCACCCCGCTTCCCCTACCCCCACACACCCCACTCTCGCCCACCCCCACCACTCCACACCCCATACCCCCACCTCGCGCCACCACGCCACTCCCCACCCACCATCCCCCCCGCACCCCCACCAACCCGAACGCCCAGCAACCCCCATCAACCTCAATCTCTCCCAACACCTCCAGCGACCATCCACCACTACTCCCCTCACCCAACATTCCCCTCCATCCCCATTCACCCCGCCACCACCCAACCCCACACCCTGATACTACCCCGCACACCACCACCAGCCACACCCCCCAATCCCCATTACTACCCGCGACCCTTCAATCACTCCCACCCACCTCTACCAACCCACCACCACTCCCACACCCACCCCCCAACACCTTCACTCAGTCCGCCTGGAACCTACCACATCTCCTGTTGCTAAACACTTAATTCTCCTTCCCATTCCCACTCAGACCCGTTCTGTCCTCGGGTCTCCTCCATTGTCAGAGTGAAGCTAAATGCTAAAGTTGGAAGAACAGCATCTCATATTTCGCTTGGGCCATCTTACAACAGCAAAGAATTTTGATTATCTAACTTCAAGTAACGCCAGTATTCCCTCTCTCTCCATCCCTCCCCACCCAAGTCGCACCAGTTTCTCGTTTTCACCCAACAGCTAACAATGGCCTGTTTTTTTCCTTCATCATTTACTTTTTTGCATATCTTTCATTCATTGTTCTATACTCTCCACATCATCATCTATATCTTCATTTTCCCTTTCCCGTGACTTTCAGTTGGAAGAACAGTCTAGCCCGAAACGTCCATTCCTTCTCTCCAGACATGCTGTCTGTCCCACTGAGTTACTCCAGCTTTATGTGTCTACTAGACTGAGTGGGACCCGTTTTTGGTCCCCATGTTCACTCGGGAGGGCTGGTCCCCCAAACACAATATTCCACCTCTCCACCAATTTCAATATTGTTTGGGCGGGGGGTCCGGGGGGGGGGGAGGGGGGGCTTTATGGAGCACTAGTATGGGTGTTTGTGGGCTGAAGGGACTGGTATCCAGAAGGCTAGTATGGAACATTGTGGGCCGAATGGATTCTTGGGCTGGCAGCTCAGTCAGTCAAGCCTGGTGTGCTGGCAGCTCACACACTCACGGCTGGTGGACTGGCAGTTGACTCGCAGCTATTCGTTGAAATTCCATTTCAAGCAGAGTGCAGGCCACCAAATTCCAAATGAAGGTTCCTACCATTGCAAGCAGGGTGCAAGGCACCAAATTCAAAAGCAGTTCCTCCATTTCAAAGCAGGGAGCAAGGCCACCAAATTTAAATGCAGTTTCCCTATGTATCCATTTCAAGCAGGGTGCAGGCTGACCTCTCTCTCCCCCATCTTGGAGAGACTGAGCCACGCCCACACTTCCAGGGTTCTATAGTCTGCCCCCCCTCCACCAGAAGGGCGTGGCCTTCATGGGGTGATTGACAGTGCGAGAGAATCTAACATTTTTTAAACACTAATAACTCTTTTAGGCGGGGCTTCTTCACGTAATCCCTCATCGTTACTCCTCATAAAATAAAGATCAAACTTCGAACTGGTAAGTTCTCGTTTAATCTTACTATTTTTCATCGATGGGAAAAATCCTCTTGTCCTGCGCAGAGGAGGGTGCTCTGAGTATGATGGACAAAAATCACAGCCATAAGTGGTTGTGTTTTGTCTAAAATCAATATGCAGTGCAAACAGGAAGTGGTCAAGATGAGACTTTTAATTATATAGATCTTTGGTTTAAACCAGCATCTGCGGTTCCTTCCTACGCATTTTGTCTGCTATTTCAAGTGCTCGCCCCTTCATGTAAAATGTACTTCTAATGTTTATCTTCATCGAACCACCTTAAATCAATACATTCTGGTTATCGCAATCACACCCTTCACAGCTGGGACTGCTTCCCTGATGCACCCAAAGGGAACTCACACATTCAGAGGGAGAGCGTGCAAACTCCACACAGGCAGCACCCGAGGTCAGGATTGAACCGGGGTCAGAGGAGCTGCGAAAAGGTGGCTCCACAAGCTGCACCACAGTGCTGTTACTGCTCCTCCTGCCCCTCAGCTCTAAGAAAACATCCTTGGCTTCCCTTTCCCACCCACATACACACATGAAGGGTCTCGATCTGAAACATCTCCCAATTCCATTCTCTCCAGGGATGTTGCCTGTCCCGCTGAGTTAACCCAGCATTTTGTGTCTGCCACACATAATTCCTCATCTCTCGAGAGCTCCTGTAAATCCCTCTGAGCCCTCTCCAAACCTCACAATCCTTCTGTAGCTGAATTTCTGGAATTGGGCACAGGACTCAAGCCAGGCTTCATATAATGCCTTATAGATGTAACTTCCCGTGTGTGTACGCTGTGTGCTTCATCCATGAAAACGCTTTGTTAACCGCCCAGACCAATTTGAATATTTTTCTCCCATATTGCAGCCTCTTTGATGGTTAAATTCAAGGATGTCATTATGACTATCCACGGCCATGCATCATTTCACAGACCAGCACTGCCCGCGGTTACAGAGGCATTGCAACAGCAGATGGTAATTGTTGAGGTGACGTTTTTTGGATGGAATAATAATGGGTTTTTTTAGTATGTAGAGGAAGCACCTAGACACAAAGCCAGAGCTGCTGCCACACAAACGCCAGAGAACCAAGTTCATTCCTGACCTCGGATGCTGTCTACATGGAGTTTGCACGTTCTCCTCTGTGACCGTGTGGGTTTCCTCCAGGTGCTCTGGTTTCCTCCCACATCCCAAAGACATGCAGGTTTGTAGGTTGATTGGCCCACTGTAAATATTTCCCTTGTGTGCAGAGAGTGGATGAGAAAGTTTGATAACATAGAAATAGTATGAATGGTGCAATTTGATGGTCAGTGTGGACTCAGTGGGCCAAAGGGCCTGTTTTCATGCTGTATCTTTAAACTAAACAGTGAATGGTAGGGCACAAAAATGCTGGAGAAAACTCCAGCAGGTGTGAAGCAGCATCTATGGAGCGAAGGAATTTGTGGCATTTTCAGGTCGAGATAACCCATCTTCAGACCCTTTAAGTATAATTTGCCAGCCCAACCTAGCCAATTCCCACCTCATTCCATCAAAGTTACCTTTCTTTAAGTTCAGGATACTTGTCACTCTGAATTAAACATGTCACTCTCCATCTTAATGCAGAATTCTACCATTAAGCTCCCTGATGCCCAAGGGCTTTGCACAACAAGATTGCTAACTCATTTTCCTCATTACACAATACCCATCTCTAGGATGGCCTGCCCTGTCGTTGGTTCCTCTACATCATCGTCTCTCAACCTTTTAAAACCCTTGCGGACAATTGGGACAAATTACTTTTATACCAAGCCATTTAACCTACAAACCTGTTAAAGAAGGAACTGCAGCATGCTGGAGAATCGAGGTACACAAAAGGCTGGAGAAAACTCAGCGGGTGCAGCAGCATCTAAGGAGCGAAGAAGGTCTCAACCCGAAACGCGTCCTATCTCCTTCGCTCCTTAGATGCTGTTGCACCCGCTGAGTAACTTACAAACCTGTTCGTCTTTGGAGTGTGGGAAGAAACCATAGTCAGGATCTTAACCCGGATCTCTGGCTCTGTGAGGCAGCAACAACTGTTGCGCCAGTGCGCCGCTCGTATTTAAAAGATCACTTTCACAAATCTTTGCTCACCTGGCCTTGTCTTTTCCCTCCATCAGCCAGATGCTAGTCTCTCCTCTCCTCAGCTGTAAACTTGGCTTGCAATACCCAAATCCTAAGAGAGGTGAAAGACAAACAGGGAAATTATCATCAAACCAGCAGAAAAGGGGAAGAACAGAGTTGTCATGGACAAACAACAATACTCATCCGAGGCAAAACAGAGCACTACACTGTGACAAAGCCTCATCTATAAGGAAACACTAATGAAAAATTGAAGACATTTTACAATTCCTCAACAAATCATGGCGCATTTATAGTTTAGTTTAGAGATAGACAAACAGACAATGGGTGCAGAGTAAGGCCATTCGGCTGTGTTTCGCATTGCCGCTATTCAATACGATCATGGCCACCCAGGAATCTTTGTGTCATCTGCAAAATTTGCTAATGCTACTTTTTTTAATCCCTTCATCTAAATCATTAAATCTATATTGTAAATAGCTAGCGGTCCCAGCACCGAGCCCTTGCGGTGCCCCACTAGTCACTGCCTGCCATTCTGAAGGGGAACCGTTTATCCCGTCTTTGTTTCCTGTCTGCCAACCAATTTTCTATCCGTGTCAGTACCCTACCCCCCAATACCATGTGCTCTAAATTTGCCCATTATTCTCTTATGTGGGAACCTTTTCAAATGTTTTCGGAAATGTCCCAGGTACAATACATCCACTGGCTCTACCCTTGTACATTTTCCTAGTTACATCCTCAAAAAATTCAAGAAGATTAGTTAAGCATGATTTCTCCTTCGTAAATCCATGCTGACTCGGACCGATCCTGTTACTGCTATCCAAATATGCAGCCAAGGGGCTCCAGCCCCAGACATCGGGAGCACTGCAGCAGTCGAGGGCTTCCAGCCCCAGACCTCAGGAGCAGTGCAGCGGTTGAGGGGCTCCAGCCCCTGGAGACAGGGATCATCACAGCAGCCAATGGGCCTCAGGTCCGGGCGACCGGGAGCAGCGCAACGGCTGATGGGCCCCAGCTCCGGGCGACCGGAAGCACTGCAGCGGCCAATGGGCCCCAGCTCCAGGCGACCGGAAGCACTGCAGCGGCCAATGGGCCCCAGCTCCAGGCGACCGGGAGCAGCGCAGAGGCCATTGGGCCCCAGCTCCGGGTTTCTGGGAGCAGTGAACCAGCCATCTTGACCCAGCTACAGGAGACGGAGGAAGTGGCACGTGCCCAAAAGGGGTGGAGAACGAGAAGGCCCCCCCAACGACAACCTTTGGTTACGCCACCTGAAACGCACCTCACCGAGGATGCCGGTGCTGGATTCCATGAGCCCAGGAAAGCTGAGGCAATTCCCACCTAAAAGCGGTGGGAATGAGGGGACACGGAAATGGTCAGTGACTCTAAAGACAATGGGAGCTCAAACTGGCATCTTTAAACGTGCGCAGTATAAAGAGCACTGCGCGATGTGTAAATGCCTTACAGTACCTGGCCAAGGTCAAGCAGCTGTGACTTTTCCTTCAGGAGTGCGGGGCTGCCACACACTCTGCTGCTATCGGAGGGGGGTCGCGATGGTGGCCCACGGACTGTCGGTGTGGTCGGGGGACAATGACTGTCGTGCTTCCGGCCTGGGAACTTGCTGCGGGGAGGGAACTTCGCCATCACTGAGATCAGGGAGGTGGTTGGGGGCGTTATTCTCCTCGTGTGGATGTTATGTACCGAAGCTCTCCGTTCCGGCTGATAAAAGTGTATGCCTCACCCACGCCAGAGCGAGCGGCTGGCCGTTCTCCAGCAGCTTCCAGTGCTGCTGACCACAGTCCCGGCAGCTCATTCTGCCGGTGACTTCAGCTGGACGATCCAGCAGTGCCGACAACAGACTGGACAGCACGTCCAAGTTCCTGATGGAGATGGTAAAAGATGCAAAGCTGCGCGACGCCTTCAGTGACGCAGCAGGCGGGTCCCAGCCGCCGGTTCACCTGGTCGAGATCGGAACGGTTTAGCCCGATCTCGGATAGACTTTGTCTTCACGACGAAGGCCGTCACGGTGTGACACACTGACCTTACGCCGGTGTTCTTCTCCAATCACTGCCCCTTCAGCTTCCTGTCACCTACAGGTGTTTTCATATCGGAAAGCAGGCAGGTACGTGGAAGTTAAACATGAAGCTGTTGACCCCAGAAAACATCAAGGAGCTAAAGAGGACTACGCATGTTGGAGAACGGTGAGGCCCCACTTTGACTCCCCGACACGCTGGGGGAAGCAACCAAGGAGAACATTAAGAGGTTCTTCATAATTAAAGGGGTTCAGAGAGCAAGGCAGAGTCAGAGGGAATTGTGCCAACTCCAGACAGATTTGCAGCAACTGCTCCTTCTGCAGTCGAGAGGGGTGGACGTGAGGGAGGAACTTAGAGAGGTAAAGGACCGGCTAAGCTCGGCTCTTTATCTCTGAATCCTCCAAGATCATCTTCCGATCCAGGGTCCGCCATGTGGAGCAGAATGAGACGTGCTCACGTTTCTTCTTCCATAAGGTTCACAGAGGGAGCTCAGCCTTAGGGAGGAGGACAGCCTTAGGGAGGAGGACGGCTCGGTAGCATCCTCACAGACAGACATGCAAAGCCTTTTACACAGATTTGTAAGATGACCAACAGGCCACAGACAGTACCTTCTCCAGAACTTCCTGTCCTCGATCACGGCGAGTCTTGGAGACAGCAAGCGGGAGAATCGGAACCAAACCACTGACCCTAGAGGAGCTGACTGGCTCCATCCATTTCGTTTTGACTCGAGTAAAACTCCCGGAAGTGATGGCTTACCGGCCCGAGTTGTATTCGGCTCTGTGGGACTGGGATGAGCTCGGACCTGCTAGAAGTGTACAATGACATGCTTCTAGCTGGCAGCGTCAGACTCCATGAGGAAGGGCAACATCACTCTAATCTGCAAGCAAAGGGGGAGATGAAGGACATAAAGAATTAGAGATCCATAACACTCTTGAATGTAGACTAACAAGAATCCTGTCCAAGCGCCATCGCCAACCGGGTCAAGTCTGCTCTGGGACAGGTGATGCCACCCGGACCAAACCTGTGCTGTACCTGGCAGGAAAAACTCGGACAGCCTAGCCGCTGCTGGAGGAGATACCGACGCCAACTTGCAGGACAGACGGGAGGATCCTGCCTAGTCAGCTTGGAGACAGGAGAAGGCCTTCAACAGTATTTACGCACAGTACATGAGGGACGTGCTTTCACTCCAAATGGATTTTGGGGAGGGAATCAGGAATTGATCAAACTGCTCTACACACCAACATCCGTAGTGCAGTCCAAATCAAATGGGTGGGAATCAGACAGTTTCCATGTAAGGTCTGGAGTACAGGCAGAGACCAGGTGTCCATCTCTCCTGTCTTGTTTGTCTGCTGTATTGAACCCTTTGCCGAATCCATCAGGAAAGGATGCGAGCACAAGAGGAGTGACATTGCCAGGCAGAGGGGGCATTCAAGTAAAAACCTCCCTGTACATGGACAATGTCGCTATCTTCTGCTCGGATTCCAAGGGTCCGGTCCGAATACTGATTAGTATGTGCGATCAGTTTGAGTCCACCACGGGAGCCAGGGTGAATCGCAGGAGAGCGAGGCCCTGCCCACCGAGATCTTCCGTCCCCTTCACCATCAAGCCTGACTTCTTGAAGTGACTGGGATCTGGTTCCGTGGGGGCTGAGGCGTGTAACAAGAATTGGCTGGAGCTGATTGCAGGGTGGGGAGGAAGCTGGAGCTGTGGAGGCAACGCTCACTCTCCATAACGGGAAAGAATTTTGTCATCAGGAGATAGGGTGCTCTCGGGGCTGCTGTACTTGGCACAAGTGTAGCTTCTATCCCCCCCTCCTATGCCACAGGGAATCACACGGGCCGTCTTTCAGTTATCTGGGGGTCGAATGATAAGACCGGGTGCAACGGCCACAATGTACAAGTCAACAACAGCGGGGGTAAAAGCGTGCCCAACGCGCCCTCCACCTGATGGCCACCTTCGTGTTTGGCTGCATCAGCGGAGTGTAGAGCCAAGGCACGTGGGCACCAAGTGTCACTACCTGCTGAGGTTCTACCTGTCCCCGGTGTTGCGAAGGGTATGGCCTGGCGCAGATGCCACGCATGTGCCAGACAGCTGGCACATTGCCGCCCCCACCTGTGGTCTGTGGAAAGGTTCTTCCCCCTGACGACCACACCTTTGACCCACATGTCCATTGGGCAAGTGGTCAGCACAGAATGTCCTGCACGTCGTCGGAACCTCACTGCCAGCGCACGCCTGCCCTCGGAGGGCTTGCTATGGAGAGGAGATGGTTGTCCATCTCTTTGCAGAGTGTGGATTTGCTAAAAGAGTCTGGAGGGTCCCTGGTACGCGTTATCCCGAACAGCTCTCCGTCACGGACGACTCTGTGATTTACGGACTGTATCCCAGGGACAACCTTCAGAGACTGACTCGAGTGCTGCTGGATAGGTCATCAAACTCGGTGAAAAGACGCCCTTTGGTCTCTGCCCAGAGCGTTGTTCACCACCCAGCAGAGCGAGATGTCCGTCCAGGGAATGTTGCCGACTGCTCGCTGCAGACTGCAGGAGTACGTGCTGAGGGCCGCACTGAAGCTCGGTGCAGCCAACGCCAAGGCTCGGGGGGGGTGAGGGGGCCACAGTCTAGGGTCCTACTGTGGCACAGGCCCCACGCCAGTGAGAGGGGCACGGGTGGGGGACACATTTGTGAAATTTGGGAAAAGAAATGTATAAACTGTATTGATACAATTTGTATAGCCTCCAAAAATGTCGGATGATTTTCCGCAAGTTTCATGTAATATTGTATATATTTATCATTTGAATAAAGTCTATTTTGAAATTTTAAAAAAAAGTCTCATGATTTCTAGAGCCACTTCCTAAGTACCCTGGATGCAGACCATCATGCCCTGGAGATTTATCAGCCTTCAGTCCCATCATTTTATTCACACCATTTCCTGCCGTATGCGAATTTCCTTCAGTCCTCCCCGGTTACGCTAGATCGGGGTGGGGAACCTTTTTTAACGTTGGAATGTTATGCATTAAGTTAGCTGTAATCTAATAAGGCCGCATCCAAGAAACTTCGAATATATGTACATTATTTGGTAAAAATCTACCTACCTACCTACTAACTTCAAGAAAATGAAAAAAAGTTTTTGTTCATTCTAAAGTTAACTGTCAATGAACTTTGTTGTTACTGCTTTCTAGAGTCTTGAGTCGCATTAGAACACTAAATCATGAGCATAACGGTGTTAAAATAGCCCTCATGACTTACTAACGTTTTAAATTGTGGCCGTCAGTCGGGGAGGATTTTGTTGAATCTTCTTTTATACTTTGGTATTTTAAATACGTTCATTTTAAGATAAAAATAATAAAAGATGAATAAAAACATGAATAAAAATAAAAGGAATTGTTCACAAAATATTGGATTCATTCGAAAGGCCCGCACTTAATGGCCTAGAAGGCCGCATACGGCTTTTAAGGCCGCAGGTTCCCCATCCCTGCCTTAGCAGATCCTCTGGCCACTAGTACATCAGGAGATTGTTTGTGTCCTCCTTAGTGAAGATGGATCCAAAGTACTGTTCAACTCGTCTACCATATTCCTTGTTCCCCATAATAAATTCATCTGTTTCAGTCTTCAAGGGTCCAACTTTGGTCTTAACTAATGTTTTCCTCTTCACAATCCTAAACAAGCTTTTACTATCCTCCTTTATATTCTGGCGAGCTTACCTTCGTACCTCATCTTTTCTCCCCGTATTGCCTTTTAAGTTATCTCCTTCAGTTGCTCTTTAAAAACGTTTCTCAATCCGCTGGCTTCCCGCTCATCTTTGCTATGTTATACTTCTCTTTTATTTTTTATACTGTCCCTGACTTCCCTTGTCCAGCCACAGTCGCCCCTTACAACTCCCCTGGAATCTTTCTTCCTCTTTGGAAATAACTGATCCTGCACCCAGAGAAACATAGAAACAATAGAAAACTTAGGTGCATGGAGTAGGCCATTCCAGCCCTTCGAAGCCTGCACCGCCATTCAATATGATCATGGCTGATCAATCCAAACTCAGTATCCCGTACCTGCCTTCTCTCCATACCCTCGATCCCCTTAGCCACAAGCAACAGGCCCCAAGGGCAGACACATGGCCTCACTCCGACACTATAATATGCCCAATGAACTGGCCCTCAACTACCTCGTGGCAGAGAGTTTTTCCCGACAGTCACCACCACTCTTTGTGTGAAAACCCTCTTCTTTCACCTTCTTCTGTATTACCGTTCCTCCCATAAATACCTGTCATTGTTTTTCCTGCTGGGGTATCTTTCCAGTCCCACTTTGGCCAGCTCCTCCCTCATGGCTCCATATAACCCTTTGTTCAATTGTAATACTGATTCTTCTGATTTTCCCTTCTCCCTCTCAAATTGTAGATTAAAACGTATTATATTATGGTCACTACCTACTAAAGGTTCCTTTACCTCGAATTTCCTTTATCAAATCCAGTTCTATTATACAGTGCGAAACAGGCCAGCACCAACCTGCGATCTCCGCATACTAATACTATTCCTACACTCACAAGGGCAATTTAACATTTATACCAAGCCAATCAGCCTCCAACCCTGTACATCTTTAGAGAGTGGGAGGAAACCGGAACTCCCGGAGTAAACCCACGAAGGTCACAGAGAGAATATACAAACTCCACATCGTCATAAAACCATTAGAAACCCGAAATAAAATAATTCACATATCACTGTACCTATAATTGGTAAACATGACAATAAAAGACCTCCGAAACCTTTGAACCACGGGCGTGAAAATTCTACATTCCTCCCCAAAATACACTAACACCTGGACAGAACCTGGGAAAATACGTTTCAGGAAGGCCCATTGTGTGTGACTGTGGCAGTGAATCCTATCGGGTAGCAGAATACATCGATTTTGTCTTCTAATCCACTGTCAACAGCAGATCCTCTACTTCAGACCACATCACACATCCCGACTGTGCCACCTCATTGGCTGTACACTTACATGGACATCGAAGCCCGTCCACAAACAGAACAGGCAGGAACAAACAACAGTTTAAACATATCTCAGAGAAAAAATGCTGACCCTGACAGACTAGCGAGGGCTTTGGTCCTAGAAGTGGCCCGGCGATCAATGTCTTTTCACCAAGAACTGGATGACATTTGGGAATGTCACATTCAGAAACAGAGTCAGAGAATTCATTCACATCTTTTCACACACACCACCAAGGTTAAACACCACAAACAAACAAAATATTGACTTTCTGGACCTTGCGGACCTCTTTCCCTGATGAAACTGCAGACAAATCAAAACTGGAAGATTGTTGTTGCCCAGTCGTGGACAACCACTGATTGAATTGGCATTAGAGAACGGTGGGCACAGTGGTGTAGCTGGTCGAGCGGCTGCCCCACAGCGCCAGAGACCCGGTTTAAACCCGACCTCCAATGCTGTGTGTGGAGTTTGCACGTTCACCCTGTGACCGCATGGGTTTTTCTCATGGACTCGGGCTCGAAATTAACGGTTGCCTGGGTGGCCAATGACCACCCAAAGTCCGCCCGGGGGCAACCTAAACGCCGACTCATTTTGCCCGCTTGGCAAGCAAATACTGTTTATACCGATAGACACATAAAACTGGAGTATCACCGCGGGTCAGGCAGCATCTGTGGAGAATAGGAACATAACATTTTGTGTCGACGGCGGCGGCTGGTATTCCTCTAGTATCTTTGATTGCGGGCAAGATAGGATCGGACGATTGACAGGTCTCGAACAGTGGCAAAACAGCAGCTCCACCGTCTCTTCCTTCCTTCCGTACCCCGCCCGGCGGAAAGAGGCCTCCCCCTCCCTCCCACCCGCCTCAGCGTGCGAGAGGGTTATTGTTTTTGAAAGCGCTCTATTGGTGATTGTGCAGCAGTAGCTCTTGATTTGCAGGCAGCGGCCGCTATCGCCCTGATAACGTTATCGCCCCGTTAACAGCGCTTTCAAAACAACCCCTCTTGCAAGCCGAGGCGGGCGGAGGAGGGAGGGGAGAGAGAGAGAGGGAGGAGAGGGGAGAGAGGAGAGAGGGAGAGAGAGAGAGAGAGGAGGGAGGGAGGGGGAGGGCCTCCTTCCGCCGACTGAAGCAGCTGCAACAAAGATCCTATAGCTATAGGATCTTTGAGCTGCACCGCTCAGCGACCCGCACCTTGCTGTTGGCTGGCGAGGAGATGCACACCGCCTCCCACTTGGCTGCGGCACTTTGGCGTTGGATAGGGACGGCCCAAGGCAGCGGGGCAATGTTGTCCAAGGAGGCGCTGACCTTCCTTCCTCCCACACTCCGCTACCCCTTCCCCCCTCTCTCTCTCGCATGCCCCCCTACTCCACCCCTCTTATCCTGGGACCCCTCTTCTTCCATCCTGCAACTGATCCCCATTCCCTCCTCTATTCAGTCCTCACTGACATCCCTGTGCTCCCCTCCCCAATCTATGAATCACCCAACCCACCTTGCATTGATTCTCCTGCCATCCCCCCCCGCATCATCCAACACTGACCCCCCCTCCCATCCATCCTGCACTGATCCTACCATTCATCCCGTACTGGACCCACCTTCATTTACCCTGCACCAAACCCCTCCATCCATCCTGTAGTGATCTTCCCCTTCATCTTTTAACTGATCCCCATTCAACCTGAACTACGATCCCCTCATGCATCCTGTACTGATACCCTTCATTCATCCCCGTACTGATCACGCTCATTCATCCTGTACTGATCCCCCTCATTCATCCTGCAATGACATCCCCTCATTCATCCTGTAATGCAAGATGCCGACCCTAAATTTAGTTCACAGTAAACATTTCAAAACCCATTTAGTCCGTACCAAATGGGTTAAATATGCCATTTCCTCCGTAACAACTCACTATTTTTTGGGGTTGTTGCCGGCGGCATTGCCCTGCGCACAAGTGCAGATCAGACGCTGCCGGCGGCGGTTTGGCGGCACTGCGCACTAGGCAAGGTTGCCGCTGGTCCTGCGCCTCGCACTGGGTGGGGGTGGGGGGGAGGCCCGGTGATTGGGGCTTGCCGCGAGCGGTCCGGCTGCGGCAAGAAAGTGCCAGCTGATCGCGCGGAGCCGGCGCCGCCCGTCTCTGGGCCGGACTTGGCGTGGTTCGAACTGGCGCCAGGCCCGCACCCTCCCCCACTGCGCACGCGCGGAGTCCACTGGGGCCTGCAAACCCACCCCCAACTGCGCAGGCGCGGACACTAGGCCCGGCAAAGAGCCGCTGATACGCGCGGCCGGCAAAAACCGTGGACACTGGCGCCGGCGTTCACCACGGAGAACACCGTGCGGCGGTGTTCCGTAACATTATGTGGGAAGTCAGAGTTTTTTGTGCAACAGCAATAACGACCACCATGCTATGGCCATGTCATGTATTTTCGGTCCTCACAGAAACATGCTTGCACTCAATCTGTCGTGTGCATGGTCCAGGATTTATGACACAGGTTGATCATTTGCTGAATAATACCAACCACCATTTTGTTTGGAAAGTGGAAAGAACTAATAGAAATTGCATTAATTGCAATGTGGAAAATAAGTTGACATATTGTATGTATAATTTTTGCTGCATGTCATTGTGGTTATATATTCATGTCTTGATGGTGAATATGTTTAGTTTGTGAGGTTATTTGAAGCAAAAATAATATGTGAATGTAGGACAAAGGTGCTGGAGAACTCAGCGGATGCAGCGGCAGCATCTATGGAGCGAATAGAAATAGGCAAGTTTCGGCCGAAACACTTCCTTCAGGACTGATGGGTTTCGGCCTGAAACATTGCCTATTTCCTTCGCTGCATAGATGCTGCTGCACCCGTGAGTTTCTCCAGAACTTTTGTTACCTTCGATTTTCCAGCATCTGCAGTTCCTTCTTGAATAATATGTGAATGCTCATTGAGCATAATTCTGACTTTGTCCGAGCACATTATCGCACGCGTCATGCCAAACCGTCTTAAATGACCACCTAAACTTGTCATTTGGCAACCTAAAAAGCTGTCGAGGTTGCCCGGGCTGGCAACAGGGAAAAAAAGTTAAGCGAGTGCCCTGCTGGTGCTCTAGTTTTCCCCCACATTCCAAACACTGCAGGTTTGCATGTTAATTGGCCTCTGTAAATTGCCCCAGTGTGCAGGGAGTGGATGAGAAAATGGGATAATACAGAACTATGAGAACGGGTGATAGATGGTCACGCGTGGAACTCGGTGGCGCGCTCCGAAAGGGCTGTTTCCAATCTGTATCTCAAAACTAAAATGTGACCACAAACAAACAGACACCACAACCTCTTGCGCACCTCCAGCCACCACCGTCCAAAACATACATTCAGAGGAGCAGTAAAGACAACACTGATTCACTTCCCACCACAATTTGCCACCACAGGTCTTCAACAGTCCACCACCATCTCTTCACTGCACTAAACAGAGGGCGACTCAGGAAGGAAGTTGAAATAATCAAATCAGACAACTTCAAGAGAATAAAAAACTTAACATCATTAGTAGAAACAAGGAACTGCAGATGCTGTTTATTACCAAAGATTAAAGCGCTGGAGTAAGGTCCATCTGGAGAAAAAGGTTGGATAATGTTTTAGGTCATGGATCATTCTGCGATCCATCAATAATTGATTGCAAATCAGGATGGAATAAAGCAAAAAAAAGCAGATTCTGGAAATCTACAACTGTGAAAAATGCTATTTGCCTGAGATGCTGTCCACACCGGTGTGTTTGGCCCATATCCTCAAAACTTTCCTATCCAGAGAAACTAGGTGCCGGAGCAGGCCATTCGGCCCTTCGAGGGCTGCACCGCATCAATATGATCATGGCTGATCATCCCAACTCAGTATCCTGTACCTGCCTTCTCTCCATACCCCCTGATCCCTTCAGCCAACAAGGGCACATCCAACTCCCTCTTAAAATATGGCCAACGAACTGGCCTCAACTACCTTTGGGCAGAGAATTCCACAGATTCACCACTCTAGTTCTGTGTGAAAAAACTATTTTCTCATCTCGGTCCGTTAAAAGACTTTCCCCTTATCCTTAAACTGTGACCCCTGTCCTGTACTTCCCCAACAGCGGGAACAATCTTCCTGCATCTAGGCCTGTCCAACCCCTTAAGAATTTTGTAAGTCTCTATGTGATCACCCCTCAATCTCTAAATTCCAGCGAGTACAAGCCGAGTCTATCCAGGTCTTCTTCATATGGAAGTCGTGCCCATACCAGGAATCAGTACCTTCTCTGTACTCCCTCTATGGAAAGAATGTCTTTCCTCAGATTAGGAGACCAAAACTGTACGCAATACTCCAGGTGTGGCCTCACCAAGACCTGTACAAATAGTGCAGTAGAATTCCCTGCTCTTGTACTCAAATCCTTTTGCTATGAATGCCAACATACCATTCGCTTTCTTCACAGCCTGCTGCACCTGCATGCCTACTTTCATGACTGGTGTACCATGACACCCAGGTCTCGCTCTGCATCCTCCCCTTTTCCTAATCGGTCACCATTCAAATAAGTCTACCTTCCTGTTTTTGCCGCCAAAGTGGATAACCTCACATTTATCCACATTATAACTGCATCTGCCATGCATTTGCCCACTCACCCAGTCTATCCAAGTCATCCTGCAGCCTCCTAGCATCCTCCTCACAGCTAACACTGCCCCCCAGCTTCGTGTCATCCGCAAACTTCGAGATGTTGCATTTAATTCCCTCGTCCAAATCATTAATGTATATTGTAAATAGCTGGGGTCCCCCCCCCCCCCCCCCCCCCCCCCCCCCCCCGGGGGGGGTCCCAGCACTGAGCCTTGCGGCACCCCACTAGTCCACTGTCTGCCATCCTGAAAAGACCCGTTTCACTCCTACTCGTTGCTTCCTGTCTGTCAGCCAGTTCCCTATCCACATCATACTGAACCACCAATAACCGTGTGCTTTAAGTTTGTATACCCAATCTCTTGTGTGGGGACCTTGTCGAAAGCCTTCTGAAAGTCCAGATACAACACATCCAATTGCTTTCTCCCTTATCCACTTTACTAGTTACATCCTCAAAAAATTGAATAAGATTCGTCAGTCATGATTACCCTTCGTAAATCCATGCTGACTTTGTCCAATGATTTCACCACTTTCCAAATGCGCTGCTATCCCATCTTTAATTAATTGACTCCAGCAGTTTCCACTACCGATGTTAGACTAACTGGTCTGTAATTCCCCATTTTCTCTCTCCCTCCCTTTTTAAAAAAGTGGGGTTACATTAGCTACCCTCCAATCCTCAGGAACTACTCCAGAATCTAAAGAGTTTTGAAAAATTATCACTAAGGCATCTGCTATTTTTCTGGGGCTACTTCCTTAAGTACCTGGGATGTAGCCTATCTGGCCCTGGGGATTTATCGGCCTTTAATCCATTCAATTTACCAACACCACTTTCCGGCTAACCTGGATTTCACACGTCATTTCCTCCATCACACTTGACCCGCGATCCCCTGCTATTTCCGGCAAATTATTTATGTCTTCCTTAGTGAAGACAGAAACCAAAGTAGTTATTCAATTGGTCTGCCCATGTCCTTGTTCCCCATGATGCAATTCACCCGTTTTCTGACTGCAAGGGACCTACATTTGTTTTAACTAATCTTTTGCGCTTCACATATCGATAAAACCTTTTGCAGTCAGTTTTTATGTTTCCTGCCAGTTTTCTTTCATACTCCATTTTCCCTTTCCTAATTAAAATTATAAAAAATAAAAAAAAAAAGCCCTTTGTCCTCCTCTGTTGGTCTCTGAATTTCTCCCAGTCCCCTGGTAGGCTGCTTTTTCTGGCTAAATTTTGTACGCTTCATCTTTTTCTTTGTACTATCCCTGATTTCATCGTTATCCACGGATGCGCCACTCTTCCCTGATTTATTCTTTTGCCATACTGGGATGAACAATTGTTGTAGTTCATCCATGCAGTCTTAAAATGCCTTCCATTGCAATATCCACGTCAACCCTTCAAGAATCAATTGCCAGTCCATCTTGGCCAATTCACGTCTCATACCCTCAAAGTTACCTTTCTTTGAGTTCAGGACCCGTGTTTCTGAATATTTAGACAAATGTCACTCTCCATCCTAAATGAAGAACTCAAACCATATTATGGTCACTCTTGCCCAAGGGGCCACCGATACAACAAGGCTGCTAACTAACCCTTCCTCATTACACAATATCCAGTCTAGAATAGCCTGCTCTCTCGTTGGTTCCTCCACATGTTGGTTTAGAAAAAAACTATCCCGCATACATTCCAAGAAATCTCTTCCTCAGCACCCTGCCAATTTGATTCACCTATTCTATATGTAGATTGAAGTCCTCCCATTATAACGGTTTTACCTTCGTTGCATGCGCATTTTCTAATTTCCTGTTTGATGCCATCCCCAACTCCACTACTACTGTTAGGTGGCCTGTACACAACACCCACTAGCGTTTTCTGCCCCTTAGTGTTTCGCAGCTCACCCATATCGATTCCACATCCTCCAAACTAATGTCATTCCTTTCTATTGCGTTAATCTCCTCTCTTAACCAGCAAAACACTACCACACCACCTCCTTTTCCTCTCTGTCTATCCTCCTGATATTGAATATCCTGATGTTTCAGCTCCCAGCCCCTTGGTCACCCTGGAGCCATGTCTCCGTGATCCCAAACTATATCATAATTATTAATAGCTATCTGCACATTCAACTCATCCACCTTTATTAGAGAATGATCCTCCGCATTGAGGGACACAAAGCCTTCAGGCTTGTTTTTACAACACTCTTGGCCCTATTTACAATTATGTTGAAAAGTGGCCTTTTTAGATTTTTGCCCTGGATTTCTTTTCCTGCCACTTTTCACCTTGCTACCTATTGCTCCTGTGAGATACCCTTTATGCTCACAATAAATACTCAAAGACTAAATCCTGGAAGCAGGAGATTTCTTTATTTTACGAGTCTGCAGACCGGTGCCTCTCCAACTCGAGGACACACTGAAGCCAGGGAGATCATCCCCCCTTTATACACAAAATCTTACATTCAATTTCTCCTCCGGACCTCTCGCCAATCAGGGTCGGAGGTGCACAATCTGTAGGTACAAACCCACCGTACATCCCCATCGCACCTCCCCACATCATACATTGCATGTTCCAAACATGTTCATGGTATAATGAGCAATTTCTTGACCAGGGTGTGTGGGGGGGGTTTTTTGTAATATTCATTTATTCTATTATAGCATGCTCAGTTTTTGCTCATGACCTGGCCAGTTTCTCTCACCTCTCCCTAGTGAACCCTCTCAGTTTTCCTATATCAGCACTAAAGCTAAGCTATAGTGACTAGGGTCCCATCCATCACTCCTTTCCACTGATAGGGATTTCTCTACATCACCCCCTTCTTAGCGAGACAAAGCTATTCTCTTCTTACTCAAGGCCTCAAGGATGGGATCTGGCAATTTTCAGACACTGCTGTCAGAATCTCCTCTCCAGCCCCTCTCTGTTTAAATTCTCTTTAAAACTCCTTTCTTTAATAGGGTTTTAATCACTTTATCCCTCACAATCCTCCCTTTTTTCTTTTGCTACGCATTACACTGATTAAACCCTCATTTTAAGTTCCTTCAATTCGAACTGACGTAACATCGTCCTAACCTTCTCCTCCTGTAAAATTCATAAACTTCCCCCCTGGTCGCATTATCATTATTTTCTGTATTTCCCCTTTCTCTCCCATAGGCATGACTACAGCCTGCATCTGACTTATACTTCCGGTAAAAAAACCCATAAGTTCCGTAAAAAAGGGATACAACTGGGGGGGGATAAAGATCAGTCCAGCCAACTGCATCATAGAAACACACAAGTCCCACGTTCTCCACCATGTTCCTCCGAGGATAGAATCCCACCATTGGGTTCCCATAATCGAATTCCACTTTTGTATGGGAAACATGCGCCAACTTCCGGATCCCTTCTGATATGTCCATCACTGCTGTCCATTATCATCGATGTTCAAACAGCAATTAGAGAGGTTGAATTTCCGCATACCCCTCCTTCTTCTGCCAGAAGGTAATTCTAGGGCTAACCTGTTCTGGTATATTGCTGTTCTCATCTGCGTCTGACTGCTTTGCCAGCATCTCCAGCGCCCCCGCAGTTTGGTTGGTAATTTTACCTCCAGTACTGCCTGTAGCCTTATGATCCAGTTTAACATATATACTGGTGTTCGGTAGCCCCAGGATCCCATCTTGTGCCCAAGGTGGCTGGTCCGTAGTATGAGATGATTCTCGCTGGAGGCCACTCATCAATCTTCCCATTCTCCAATGTCTATTTTTCCTCTTTTTCTGATATAGGTTCATCAAATACAGGTGTTCCTAACGACTGGCCTTCTTTGGGGTTTAACAGGAAGAATCCAGGTGCTGTACCAGTCAATAAAAACAAGTCCCACTCCAATTCATCGGTAACACCCCCGAGTATGCCTTGTATCCGCATATCCATAACAGTCCTTCAGGGGCCGGTCCACTAGAGGCAACCTTGTTCCATAACATCTCGCAAACTGGGATCCCCTGATAAGAGGTTATTCCGGTTGCAGTTCCATAGTCCGGCTGATTCCACACTCCATCAATATCCATCCGGATAGCGCAGTTTTTCCCATATTTCTTAGTTAGATACCATTTAGGCTCCTCTGGCCTCACCACACTCGGGACTGATTTTGGCCACTGGGTGACGATTGCGGATGGCAGGGGCTTGCCTGCATACTAGGACGGCATCCTTTGCCCAGGGCCTAGCGATACACTCAGTCCGACCGGAGCTATGTCTGTCAGGACCCATACCTGGGGATCTCGGTCTTGTCCAGCTGTCTGGTTCCACCCCATCAAGGTCCCATATTTCAACAATGGATCCTCTCCACGGCCAAATACGTGAAATGCATCAGTGGTCCTCCGCAAGACCCAACAGTTAGTCACATTCAGGGTCCCAGCTATCCGGAGTGCCAAGTCCACAAACAGGTTTTTTTTTTCTCCTTCAGGGATTTCGATCTGCTTCTTGATTTCTTCGTACAGTGTCTGGGTGCACTTGAGGCTGAGTATGTGGGGGAGGGGGAGGCTTAGTGAACTACTACCTTAGTAACCTCTTTTAATTACTTTCCCTCCTTCGTCTTTATCTATTGCCCCTTTTACGATCTGAGAAGGGAAAACGAAAACTGTACACAAACCCATCTCTTTCCCCTTGGGCAGGTAACGGCCCCAACTTCCACTATATACCCCCTATTGCCTGCCATCAAATACTCCTTTCCCCCCTCTTTACTAATGATTTTATTCTTTCGGTCATGGCTTGCTTTTATTCACATTGGGAATGATAGGTAAATGATCTGTTATTACCCCTCTGTATTGAATAGGATGATAACATTTATTACAATTATTAATACCTTTTACAACAATTACATACAAAGCAAACAATACCACGACTGCTCCTTTCATACTGTCAGTGATACATTCAATGCTTTTCTTTTTAAAATTACTGTTAGGGGTTTACTTCCGGCTTCACGTCCATGTTCCTCCTCCTCAGGAAACGGAGGGGATCGACGGGTCCTTTAACCCGGATCGCAGTGGGTCACCCTTTCTCTTTTGTTCGTATTGCTGTCTCGGGTTGTCAGTAATACTAGGTATGGCCGGTCCACTTTGGGCTGGGAGTTTATCCTACTTTCCAATTTTTAACCAGTACCCAGTGCCGGGGCCTTTACAGGCATTGTTTGGAAAAGTCAAGTGGGGGCTTTGAGCCAATAATCCTTTCGCTTTAATCTTCTGTAAGGGGACAGAATACAGCCAGTAAAATGGTTCCTTGAGAATAACTATCAATGCCCTCGATGGTGGGGGGGGTTTCTTCTACTTTCCCAAATAAGGGTAAACCCAAACAAACATTCCATAGGGGAAAAAACACTGCTAACTTTGCATGGGGTCTCCGTTGCTTTTCTCTAAGCCTTTCGGTTTTCCCTATGCTCCAAACATATGCCAGACTCCCATGTTACATATGCTGCTCTTAAAGCCTTAATTTAAAAAATATTCTACTGACTGCTCGACAAAACAAAAACTTCTTCCTTGATACATCTTGGACCTCCTGTGCCATCTTTTCCAAGATAATTCATTGTCTCTTTCTCACGTTGCTCTACAACTTGTGGAACAAACAAAAAATTCTTTTCACATACTATATCAACCTTCCAAATCTGCCTACAACATCTGAGTAAAAAACACGGCGTAGTATTTTAAAATGCTGCCGCATTATAGCCTTGGTGTTGATATAATCCTCTTCTTTAATGTTCTTACCATAGCTATGTTTCACCATTAGCTGTACTATTTATTATTAAAGTTTCATTATTATATATTATTATATCTTATTCTGATTATCGTACTGGTTCACTTTCCCAATCACTTATTCCATTACCTTTCTCCTTACTATGCTTGTCTTGGGCTCAGATCCTGATTTATTTCACTCCCGAGAGGGCATTTGAGAAAACAATCTCCAAATACATTTCTTATTGGCATGGAATCTCTGGCCCTGTTTGGCTCTGTCATAGGACTCACTGTGTGTCGGGGGCATCACTTATTCCAAGGACTTCAAACCAGGTCTGTTGTTAATGGCAACACTGTTCTTTCCTTTTTCTCGTCTTTCTTCTAAGCAGGCTCAATCAAATTCATCCTCTGCTTTCCACTTAAATCCTTTTGATCTGCCTTCTTTTCTCATCTAAACTCAATTGTCTTACTTCTAGGGATGTTTATACTCCTTTGCAAATTTATTCCCTTCCTTTTTATAAAATCTTCCACTGACTTCCCGTTCTCATATTTTTAAACACCACCTCTTCTACCTCGGGTAATTGTCATCACTTTCCCTTCTACCCTGAGATTTCTAAACCTGTTTGTTTTTTTTTTTACCCAATCTCATGTCCTTCTGGTACCTTAGTTATTACTCGATCTTTCTGCTCCCGAATCTAACATTTAAATTTCTATTCCTCTCCCTGGGGTACTATATTAATTAAAAAAAAAAAAAAAAAAAAAAAAAAAAATTTCAAATTTACCAAGGTTCCCGTGTGTATTCCTCATCACCCAGTGAGTGGAAAAAAAAACCCGAAATCCCCTATTCTTCCTCAATGGTGCGTCCGACTTGCACCTCCCGTCGTCGCTTAGGACTTTCCCTTTTGGAAATGACCAGCTCTTTACATTAAAACACCAGGGTGGCCCCGTGTACCACCCTCCTGATCCTGTTCACTTGTTTTCCGGGGACCCAACTTCGGTTCCCTCCGTTCACCCTCTTCCTAGTCCTCTAATTCTACCGCTTTCCCCATTCCCGGTTTTTTTTCTCCATGAGCACCCGGCCTTTATCACCTTCAAATTTCCCCCCCTCTGTGCTACTATGCTGTACTGCTTGCAACATTCATTTTTGCCTTTCCCTTCTCTTTCTCCTCATCCCGTTTACATTATACCTTTTGAGCCTGTTTTAAACTGATTCAAATGGATTTCATTCCAATCTTCCAATTTTTCCAATTTTCTTTCTAATATATGGCCTTGATTTTGTTACAAAATTAACCTTAACAACTGCTGACCTGAGTTCTTATCAGGTCTATCCTAGAATACTGCTGGTCATTTTTTCCTTAAACCCTTTGTAAAAACTATGTCGGCAGAGTTCGTTCCTTGTTCTGCTGATTTTCAAAAGGCCCGTTCGACAAAAATTCTGTCCCCTTGGAAACGGCTTCTCTAATACCCTTGATTATTTCTCCTGAGGATCTCTCAATACTTTTTCTTCCTTCCCCTGTTTGGTTATTTCAGTGAGCGCATCTGCCTGCAACCCTTCTCTGCATGTCTGACCATCTTGTTCTTTTCTTATGAAGTAAACAATAACTTCCCCTTATTGACTTCATTGTCTGCCACTCCGTTTTGTTTTTCTGGGGCCCCATTAATTTTATTACCCTTCTCCAACCAGAATGTTTATCTAAAACAAAACCATAAAAAGCTGCTTGTTGTTCCTGCAGTTAACTTATTTCTAATTTTGTTCAAAACCCATTCCCCTACAAATACTTACGACTAACAATTTGCAAAATTAACTTTACTGAATATAAATCTATAGAAGCCAAGCAAACCTACATTTTTTCCAAAAACTGCCCTTTTTAAGTTGCGATGATTCAAGCATGTCGTTACCTTACAATTAACCTTCCCCCATTTGCTTACAATTCTTAAAGGAACACACACAGGACACCCTTAATCATGGGCCACAGCAAACAAAAAACCTATCACATATACAAACTTCATCATTCATACAAAACGGTTTTTTTTTACATTATTCCATTCTTACTTCAATGAGATGTTTGAAAACAACTGAATATTTTTCATAAAAAACGTTTTTGGCCCTTGGAACTGATCTATTTGTTCAGCCGTCCCAAAGGGGTCTATCCAATAAAAAATTTTAATTCCTTTTTAAAGTTCCTACCCCATACTGATGTGAGGAGGCACCATAGTTTCCTTACTTTTACCCCGGGTGTGTTCCCTTCACCCCATCTCCAAATTCGCCCAACGGACTATCGGGCGGAATGTTAGGGCTTCCCATTCAGTATGAGCCTCCATCCCCGGTCCCCGGACCCTTACTCTTCCCGTTCCGGTTTCCCATTACCTTGTCGGACTATTTCCCGTCGACCAAAACCCGATCGGCCCAGTCATTACTTAATAGTGTTTTTCTTACCTGGTGGCCTGTTGCACAAGAATCACCTCGGACCGTTCCCGTACGTATTTACCTACACCACTCTTGCTTCCGGAGTCTTTTTCCAGACGGATAGCACTCGAATCAAACTGCTGGATGGCAAGCAGGAGATCATGGAGACTGCTGAATATCAGTCAGGGTGCCACCTTTCCCTCCTTCCTTGCTCCACCAAGCAACGCGGAGTGGCGGATCGCGGACGAGCCCCAATTTGTGATGTTAACTTTATGTCACAATAAATTAACTCAAAGACTAAATCCTGAAGCAAGATGGAGTTCCTTATTTTAGAGTCTGCAGACCGGGTGCCTCTCCAACTCGAGAACAATGAAGCCAGGGAGATCATCCCCCTTTATTACACAAAAATTTACAATCAATTTCTCCTCCGGACATCTCTCCATTCAGGGTCGGAGGTGCACAATTGTAGGTTCAACCCACCGTACATCCATCTCGCACCTCCCACATCAATACATTGCAGGTTCAAACATGTTCATGGTAATGGAGCAAATTTCTTGACCAGGGTGTGTTGTATATTATTTATTTATAAGCGTGCGCTCAGTTGCTCATGACCTGGCCCAGTTTTCTCACCTCTAGTGATCCCTCTCAGTTTTTCCTATATCTAGCACTAAAAGCTTAGCTATAGTGGACCTAGGGGGGTCCCATTCCATCACTTCTTTCCCTGAGAGGGATTTCTCTACATCACCCCCATCTCTAGCGAGACAAAGCTATTTTCTCTTCTTACTCAAGGCCTCAGGGGATGGGTTGGCAATTTTCAGACACTGCTGCAGAATCTCTCTCCAGCCCCTCTCTGTTTAAAAATTTCTCTTTAAAAAACTCCTTTCTTTAATAGGGTTTATACTTTATATCCCTCAACTCTATCCTTCATTTTACACCCCTCTGTCTCCTCTGCTCACACATTTTAGAATCCCTCACTTCTTATTTCCTTGTACCTGTCTAACTGCATCTTAAATGTTGGATAGTCCTGTCTCAGCTAACCCCTTAGCAGCTTTTTCAAAAAACACCCACCACCCCTTTGTGTGAAAAAGGTTACCCTTCAGATTCCTTTTAAATTTATTTCCCCTTTACCTTAAAAACCTCATGGGATTAATTTAAGGTTTAATCATCTTAATCTGGCAAATTTTCCAAACAGGTTGTTTAAAGAATTAATGAACATTCATACTCAAAACTATTTCTCCATCTTTAGGAAATGCCAATTTCCACCTTCTCACCTGTGGCACTCCTGAAAAAACGGCTGTGAATAGTTAGGTTTTTCATTTTTTAACTGGGACAACATTGCTGGAGGAATCTGCTCGACAGACCCGGGGCATCTTATCCGTAATCCATCTGTTATCCCTCTCTGCATTGTACTGCTTTCTCCGAGTATTCTGTTTATGGAGAGCGGTTCTGGTCAACCACTTGAGTGGATGGGAAGGGAAGGTGGTGAGGGGGAGTGAAAAGAGGCCTGTTTCTGTGTCAACGTTTTGAGGATGGGTGGGGGTGGGAAGAGGTGTATGGGGAAGGGAGATGGGAGTGGTGAGCGGGGAAGAACCAGTTTGTGCCCCGTTTCAGGAACCACACGGGCGGGGTAGGAAGCAGAGTTCTGGGAAAGAGTGGTGAGGGAGCAGAGCAGAGTCTACAGAGTCACCCTAGTAGAGTAGTGAGGGGGGTGGAGGAGGGCGTGAGGGACTGGAAGAGGGAGAGCGATGGGGGGGTGGTGTGGTGTGGGGGGTGTGAGGGGATGGGGGGAGTAATGGAGATTGGATGGGGGAGTGTGGGTGAGGGGGGAGGGGGTAATGGAGAGTGGAGACGGGGGGTGACGGGGGGAGAGGGTGGTAAATTCTGTTCCTCTCCCCCCCCCCCCCCCCGGGTACAGGGGCCGTTCCGGCGGGAAAACCAAAGTCCTCGAACGAACCCGCTCCCGCGCCGCCCCCAAACCCAAACATCGGAGAGTGTGAGACGTTGCTGGCAGGAATGGCGCGGTCCAGGGTGAAGCCGGACTGGGGCCCCGTCACGTTGCCGGGGGGGAGCTGCTGGCATCCTCTCCATCAACTGGCTTGTTCCGAGGCCGCCGCCGCCTCAGCTGCCATGTTGCCCAGTGCGTTAGGACAAGTGTTTGGGCGGCAAAAGCCGTCCCTCACGCTGGTTCAAGAGGGACAGGTTGTGGCTCCTCACATGTTTAAAGGAGTGAGGTTTTGAAGACAGTGATGGAAGTGCAGACACAGACCCCACGCTCTGAGTGTGGGCCTTGATGTTGCACAGGAATGCAGCAGGCTCTCTAATACAGTCCCTGGCAGCAAGTGGAGGCGATGGGCTTTGGACAAATGTCAGTGGCCACATCCCAGGTGTTTATAATCTTTCATCATTTTTACCCCAATCTCCGAGTGACCATGTTTGTTTTACAAGGGTCACCAACCTACACGCGCTTGCTTAGATGAGCTGCCAGGAATTTCAACTTGGGGATGAGAGATAGTGGGTGGGAGAGGGAGCGAGAGAGACTTGAATGAGGACCGTGATGTGGGCGGCGCCGGGACCTCGGCGTGCTCACACCAGCCGTCGCCGAAGATCACCATGATGTACAGAACGGAAGCGTCAGGTTTGTGCCTTTTCAGTTATTTTACTGTGGTAAAGATAGTTGTCTGTGCCCAGAATGTTTTTTCCTTATTCATTAATCCCATTCCTCGAAACCTGTTTTTATTGCATCGCAGTTTGTATGTTTGTGTTGGGCAGCGCCTTAATTCCAAAACAAGGACCAAATCCAGATTTTTTGTTGTCTTGCACATTGGAAACTCTAATATTTTGGAATTTATGGGCAGCTTTGCAAACAGGGACAGGGGTGTCTACTGAGGAAAAATTGGAGTGTTTATTGACCTGCAGGAAACCCGAAGGTCTTCAGCTGAAGATATTTACACTGCTGTAATAGAGATGAGGGATATCCAGACTGAATTGTCACTTGGACATCCAAGGAATGGCCATGGGGGATAGGGGATAGAAACAATTTATGGAGTAACCCAGCAGGTTCCCAGGCGGCATCTCTGGAGGAAAGGAAGGGGTGACGTCTGGGTCAGAACCCGAGTGGTATCATCGGTATAAACCAGTTATCTGCAGTTCCTTCCTATCACACACGGCCATTGGGATATTTCTGTCATTATGCCTGTCAATAATGAGGATATTTGTGTATTCGGTCAGGCCCTCGCACAGTAAATTTGTGTTAGAAGGACTGCAGATGCTAAGTTTAAAACCAAGGATAGACACAAAAGCTGGAGTAACTCTAGCCGGGGACAGGTAGCTTTCTCTGGGAGAGAAGGAAGGGGTGACGTTCGGGTCGAGAACCCTTATTTAGACTGGGAAGCTTTTAGACCTGCCTGTGATCACCAATCCCAGCAAAGGAGTTTGAATGATCAAGAGGTTGTCTTGGCAGCTTACATAATATGTCCCCATTGTGATTCAGCCAAGTTTATTTGTCTGCCTCAAAGTTAAATCATACTATCTCTCTATGCATTTGTTAATTCATTGATTATTGAGTAGGGAAAGAACTGCAGATGCTGGTTTAAATCGAAGGGAAAACACAGGAATGCTGGTATTAAACTCAGCGGGGTCGAAAGGGAGAGACGGATGCTGGAGTAAGTCCGTGGGTCAGGCCAGCATCTCTGGATGAGAGGTATAGGTGACGTTTTGTGTGGAAGGACCTTCAGATTGATATCATGGAGGGGGCGTGACAAAGATACAATGTAGTTGGAGGGTCATGGTGGGAGAAACTGGGAAGGGGGAGGGGATGGAAAGGGAAAGCAAGGGCAACTTCTGAAGTTAGAGAAGTCAAATGTTCCACACCACTGGGGTGTAAACTACCCCAAGGTACATATGAGGTGCTGTTCTCCAATTTGCACTGGTCCCCTCCTCTCCTGCTCACACAATGTCTCCCCCCCCCCCCCCCCCGTCCCCCCCTGGGGACCGACCAAACTCTCCCAAGATTGGGAATGGGATGGGTATCCCTCTGCAAGTGCCCGCCAACCAACCGGCGCGATCAGGAATCGTCTATGCACGGGATGAGAGGACCCCGCCGCTCCGCTCTTCAGCGCCCCACAACGATTGTGAGGCTTTGGCTTGGTCTTGCGATGTAGAGAAGTTGACACTGGAATACTAGGTGGGGACACAGTGATGAGGTTTGGAGGAAGTGGGCAAGTGAACTTGCCTCACCTGGAAAGGCACTTTTGTGTCCTTGGCTGGGTCGAGGGGGGAGGTAAAGGGGACAGGTGTTACATCTCCTGCAGTTGCAGGGAATTATGGGGAGGGGGTGGTTTGGGTGTGGTAGGGTACGAGTTGACCAGGGAGTTTCAGAGTGAATATTTCTACTTAACAGGCATCAACGGGGAGGAGATGGGAAGGATGTGGCCAGTCGTTTTTTCCCGTTCATTGAATAAATTCGTCTCATTGTTAAAATCCATAACAAATGTTATGTACATTTATTTGGTCGCTTCTACCGAATAGTCGATGATCCTTATAATTTTTTTCTCTTTTACCTCCAACCATCTTCATCCTTAGAAACTCATTATCAAATTTCACAACAACAATCTTCTCAACTATCCAAATCAAACCCATTCAATCACCTCCCACCCTATTAATTCCTTCCCCTTTTACATCTCCTTCCCTTTATTCCCAACCCCCACACTCTTATTTCCATCTTTTCCCCCTTCTCCCCCCCCCCCCTTCCAATTACCTATTCTAAAAATAAAAATTTTCACAAAAACCCCTCATTCAACCCTTAAACTATGTCCCCCCCCCTGTCCATTTGAAATCGAACTGCCGAAGTGTCCTAATGCCCCCCCATTCCACTCACGCCCCCCCCCCCAAGCCCCAAGCCCCCCCCCGCCCCCCCGGACTCGCCTCCCCTCCTCTGAAGCACACACACCCCCCCCCCCCGCGCCCCCCCCCCCCCCCCCACCCTCCCCCTCAGATGTCTTTCTTTTATTAGGTAAATGTAATTGTGTTTTTTAATACTGTTTTAATGTGTATATGCGGGGGGGGGGGGGGGGGGGTGGGGTGAATGGGAGGGGAAACGTAAATCTCTTTCCTGATGGGAGAAACGCCCTTTCCCTGGCCGGTCTCGTTGTCATTAGGGCCTAGCACGTGGAGTAGGCATCCACCGGGAACGACCTGGGGGCTCCATTCCGGAGCCTGCGGAGCTGCGGATTACCACCGTGGGCTGGCCGGCCTCGGAGCGTGGGGGAGCCGGTGGTGGCTCGCTTGCTGCGGCCCGAACCCCGGGTGTCGGATGCTCCAGCTGCAGGGGACCGGTGGATGGGACATCGGAGCTCGCGGGTCGGTGGGAGGCGCTTTTCGGAGCTCCCGCAACGCAACTTCTCCAGCCGTTTCGTGGGGTTGGAAACGGGACCGGTGGCCGGGCCGTACATCGCCCGGCGAGGCTTTAACCGCCGCGGGGGACATTCAACGCCTGCCGGTGGGCGGCAACATCGGCGAGAAAAATGGTGCAGGGGAGTGAAAAGGACTGTGCCTTCACATCCACAGTGAGGAGGAGATTCACAGTGATGGATGTTGGTAAATTGAATTGTTTGTATGTTTTTGTAGGAAATTTCTTTGTATGGGCTGTGGAAATGGAGGTTTGTTTTGAGCCTCACTGAGGTTCAAATGAACCTTGGAATAATAAATAATTGTATTTATTTACCTGGCTAAGGTTCAAAGGGCAGGATGTGACTTTTCTCCAGGAGTGCGGGCTGGCCACACCTCCGATGTACGAGAGGTGGTGCGGGATGGTGGCCCATGGAATATCGGGTGTGGTCTGGGGGCAAAGGAACTGTCGCGTTTTTTCTGGCTGGGGTTTGCTGCGGGGTGGGAACTTCACCATCACTGAGGTCAGGGATGGTGGTTGGGGGGGGCGTCTCCTCATGGTGGATGCTATGTACCGTGGTTCTCCGCTCCGGCTGATTAATGTGTATGCCTCAACCACCTCATGCCAGTGTTTCTTCTCTGACCACTGCCTCCTTCAGGCTTCCTTGTCACATTACAGGAGGACCAGAAGGTAGGAAGAGGGGACGTGGAAAGTTAAACATGAAAGCTGTTGACCCCAGAGGGGAAAACGTTGAGGAGTAAAGAGGGAATACACTTGTGGAGAACGGTGAAGGCCCCTCTTTGATCCCCGGAATTTCTGGTGGGAGCAATTCCAAGGAGAACAATAAGAGTTAAAGAAGGAACTGCAAATGTGGAGAATCGGCAGGGTTACAACAAAAAACCTGGAGGAAAAAAAGCTCTAGCGGTGCAGCTGCACTATGGAGCGAAGGAGATAGGAGACATTTGGGTCGAGGACCCTTTCTTCAGACTGGTCATGGGATCAGGGGGAAACGAGATGATATAGACGGTGATGTGGAGAGCTAAAGAACAATGAATGATAGATATGAAAAAGTATCGTATGATAAAGGGAACAAGGCCATTGTAAAGCTTTTTGTGGTGTGAATGAGAAGCTAGTGCGACTAGGGTGGGGGGAGGGAGATTAGAGATAGAGGGAATCCCAGGGCCGAGGGGACTGAGGGAGAGGTGGGAAGGGGAGGAGGGGAGACAGCAAGGGTTAAGAGGAAATTGAGAAAATATGAGAAAATTAAGAGGTTCTTCATTGTTTAAAAGGGGTACAGGAGAGGCAGATAGTCAGAGGGGAATTGTGCAACTCAGACAGATTTGCAGCAACTGTCCTTCTGCAGTCGAGAGACGGTGGATGATGATTCTTGGAGAGGATTCAGGAGGTGAAGTGTGAGCTTGCCGGTCTTCAACTCTTCTAAGTTGCCTCCCTAACATCCACCACGCTCGACTGCAGAAGGAGAAGTTGCTGGCAATTGTCTGGAGTTGGCCACAATTCACCTCTGACTCTGTCGTGCTCTCTGAACCCCTTTAATTATGGAAAAACCTCTTAATGTTCTCCTTGTTTGCTTAACCACCAGAGTGTGGGGGAGTCAAAGAGGGGTTACCGTTCTCCAACATTGCGTACTAGTCCCTCTTTTAGCTCCTTCGACATTCTCTGGGTCAAACTGTTTCTGTGTTGTTAACTTCCACGTCCCACACTGCCTGCTTTCCGGTCCTCCCGTAGGTGACAGGAAGCCTGAAGGAGGCTGTGGTCGGAGAAGAACACCGGTGTGAGGTCAGTGTGTCTCACCGTTGACGGCTTCGTCGTGAAAGTCGGAGTCTATTCCGAAGATTCGGGCTAAAAACGTCCGACTGCTCACCAAGTTGAAAACTGCGGATGGGACCCGCTGCGGGGGTGCTGAAGGCGTCACGCGCTTTGCGTATGTTTACCATCTCCATCAGAAAACTTGGGACGTTGATGTCCAGTCTGCGTTGTCGGCATGCCGGATCGTCCATCCAAGCGCATCAAGATGCAGTTGAATAGTCACGGCCAGAAGAGCTGCGGGGACGTGGCCAGCAAGCACTGGGAGCTGCTGGAGGATCGGGGCCAGCCGCTGCTTGCGTGGGTGAGGCATACACATTTATCAGACGGAGCGGAGAGCCACGGTTACATAACGTCCAACAAAAGGGAGAAGCCCGCCAACCACCTTCCTTGACCTCAAGGTGATGGTGAAGTTTCCTCCCGCAGCAAAAATCCCAGGCGGAAGCACGACAGTCATTTTCCCCAGACCACACTGACAGTCCGTGGGGGACACCATCGCGACCACCTCCGATAAGCAGCGGGAGGTGAAGTGTGGCAGCCCGCACCACTCCTGAAGATAAAAGTCACATCTGCCTTGACCTTGGCCAGGTTACTGTAAGGCTTTTAAACATCGTGCAAAAAGTTTTGGGCTTTTTATACTGCGCAGCTTTAAAGATGCCAGTTTGAGCTCCATTGTCTTCAGAGTCATGACCATTTCCATGTCCCATCATCCCCACCGTTCGGTGAAATTTTGCCTCAGCTTTCTGGGCTCAGGAATCCAGCGGTGAGGTGGAGTATTTCAGGTTTGGGTAATCCAAAAGTTGTCGTTGCGGGGGGCCTTATGTTCCCCCCTTTTGGGCGTGCCGCTTCCTTTGTCTTCTGTTGGCTGGGGGCCCAATGGCCTCTGCGCTGCTCACGGTCGCCCAGCCAGCGCTGGGCCACTGGCTACTGCGCTGCTCCCGGTCGCCCGGAGCTGGGGGGGCCCATCGGCGTGGCAATGCTTCCCCCCCCCAATCCCCCCCCCGGTCGCCGGAGCTGGGGGGTCCACGTGCCGTTTGTGATGAATCCTGTTTCGGGGGGCTGGAGCCCCCTCACCACTGCGCTTGCTCCCGATGTCCTGGGGCTGGAGCCCCTCGGCCAATTCTCTTGCTCTCGGTCTCCTTTTCCTCCCCCGTTTTCTTCCTCTGCATCCTCGTTGGGGACTTTTCCGGTCGCCTCATCCTCCGACGAGGAAGAGCGGTTGCTGCCTTCTGTAAGAGAAAAGACACCTTTTTGTGATTTTTCTTTTGGACTTAACTCTTTCCGGCCTTGGGCTCTTTGGGCTGGACCCCTTTCTTCTTATTCTTTTCACACATTGTCCAGTCTCCTGCTGTTCCCCCCTCCTCCATTGGGACTCTCCATCCTTGGCAGGATGCTGGGCGGTCTCCTTCCGGCACTTGGGGCCTCGAGTGGTCGGGCTGGTTCCTCGTCCGTTCCCTTCTTTCTCGCTGGGGTCTTGGCAGTGGTGGGGGGGCGCCTCACCCCCTTTGGGGGTGCTGGCAGCAGCCCTCTTTGTGGCCTGTGCGTAGTGCAAGAGATCTTTAGGGCAAGCCATGTATAGGTGGCCTGCCTCCCCGCACAGGGTTGCAGTTCTTGCTGGCCGTGACAGTCCTTTTGTCTCATGGGCCCTCCATTTGGCGTTGTTACAGTCAAACTGCAGTGCATTGGGCCATCACATCGCCAGGAGATTGTTGCATTTTCATGCAAGGCCTGGGTTTGCCCTTCATGCTCAGTACCCTCGGTTTCCTCCAATCGCGGAAACCGAGGGGGGTGGGAGATTTCTCCCATCATTGTCCACCCTCAGCTTTACCTTGGACTTGACGCTTGCTGGTACAAAATTACCCGTGGGCTGTCCTTTCACATCCACACAGGTCTCCTTGTTCCCTCCACGTACTAGCGAGCAAGGAAAGGTTGAGGAAACATCCACTACGGGCAACATGTGGGTTAAAACTTCGTGCACCGTAATGAAACCCTTTCTTCTGGGTGGGGGGGTTGAAGAGCGGCGGCACTTTCAGCGCGAAGGCGGAGCTTCATTTACCTCTCCGGAAGGACTTCCATACACCTTTGACATCCCGTTTGGATACTTGAAGGTAAACATCAAAATATCGTTACCCGGAAATCCTGGTGGGCAGTAGAATTGCCTTGGCCCTCAAAATTTGCAGGCCTCTAGCAAGGACCTTCTTCACGAAAAAAAGTTCTCGTGAGAAAGGGGGATCCCCTTGCTGAGGGTCCTTGACGCTTATTCGCAGGGTATCCGAATACCCTGCACTCCTGCTCCTGCTCCTGATGACATGTGGCTGGAATAAGGTGTTAAAAGGTTGGTTTCCCAACCAGCATGGATCCACCTCCAAGCCTGCAGACCGACCGGAAACTCCTAAACGATTTCGCTTCCGAATCAACGGCCCTTTGTCCCCAAAGGAACCGCCTGAAAGAAACTGTTCTGATAAGAAACAGATAGTCTCTTTTCACTAAGAAACAGTACTAAACTTGATCTTAGCCAAGAAAAGGCGAGAAGCGACCACACAGAACACGTCTATAGGAATGATCTTAAAACGTATAAAACTTGCACCATTGCGTGGGATCTGCACCAGGCCCAAACTTTCGCAATGCCGGGGGGGTCCAGGTTAGAACCTCAGCAGGTAGTGGACATTGGTGCCCACGATTGCCTTGGCCTCTACACTCCGCCTGATGCAGGGTAAGGGCACGCATTTTACCCCCGTTGTTGTGACTTGTACAATTGTGGCCCGTCGCAAACCCGGTCTATCCTCGACCCCCCAGATGAACTGAAGAACAGCCCAGGGTGATCCCTGTGGCGTAGGAGGGAGGGACAGCCACACTTACGCCAAGTACAGCAAAACCCCAAGTGCACCTCATACCTAATGACCCAAATTTTTACAGTTATGGGAGAGGGGAGGTGTTGCCTCACAGTTCCAGGCTTCCTCCCCACCCTGGCTATCGCTCCGCCAATTCTTGTTTACTCGCCTCAGGCCCCCCCAAACCAAGATCCCCAGCACCTTCATGAAGTCAGGGTGCTTGATGGTGATAGGGGCGGTAAGGAAGATGGTCGGGCAGTTGCCAAAGAGCACGGCCTCGTCTTCCTAGGTTCACCAGGCTCCCTTGGCCAACTGAAAATAAAATGGTCGCAAATACTTATCAATCTGCTGACCGACCCTGGAAATCTGAGCAGCAGCGGCGTACATCATCCATGTACAGGGAGGTTTTATTGAATGCCCACTGCCTGGCAAATGTCACTCCTCTTATTATCGCATCTTCCTGATTGGATTTCGGCCAAAGGGTGCATACAAGCAGGACAACAAGTCGGGAGTGAGAAGGCAACCCTGCTGACTCCAGACCTTACAGGGAAACTGTCTGAATTTCCCCACCCATTGATGTGGAACTGCCTAGGATATTGGTTGTAGGAGAGTTTCATTGCAATTTCGGAATCACCTCCCCCAAAACCCATTTCGGAGAGCTCCATCTCTCATGTACTTGTTGCGAAAAATCCTGTCGATGGCCTTCTCCTGGTCCAAATTGACTAGACAGGCGTTACCGTCTGTCCTGCACGTTAGGCGAGGTATCTCTCAGCAGCTCTAGGCTCGTCTGAGATTTTCCTGTCCAGGTACAGCACAGGTTTGGTCCAGGTGGATCACCATTGGTCCAGAGCCAGGACTTGACCCGGGTAGACGATGACTTAAGACAGGGATCTTGTAGTTCTACATTCCAAATTGTTAAGGGGTCTCAGTTCTTTATATTCCTTCATCTCCCCTTCTGGCGTGTAGGGATAGATTAGGGGGCCGATGCTGCCCTTCCTCATTTTGGGTAGTTGACATGTGCCAGTAGAAGCCAGGTCATGTAATTCTAGCAGGGTTCCGGGGCCCATCGAGTCCCACAGAGCAGAATACAACTCGGCCGGTAAAGCCAAACGTTTTCCGGGAGTTTTACTCGATTCAAAAGGAAACGGATGGAGCCAAGTCAGCGCCTCAGGGTCAGACTGACCGTTGCGTCCCCAAGACCTCCGTGCCCCCCGATCGAGGATAGGAAGTTCTGGGAGGTGGTAGTGGCTTGGTGGGCTTATGGTCACAAAAAAGCTGTGTAAAAGGATTTGCAGATCCTCAGCATGTCCGTCTGCTTGGATGCTACGAGACTAGTCTTCCTCTCTAAGGCGTGTTCATCACAGAGCTCACCCTGAGAACTTATGGGAAGAAGAAACGTGAGCACGTCTCATTCTGCTCACATGGGCGGGCCTGAGCGGAAGGATGCCATATTGACACATTCAAGAATGACTTCGAGTGCTTGCTGGAAGGGTCATCAACTCGGTGAAAGAAGCCTTTGGTTGCCCGAGCGTTGTTCACCCACCCAGCAGTGCGAGATGTCCGTCCAGGGAATGTTGCGACTGGCCCGCTGCAGGACTGCAGGAGTACGTGTGTCGACTATACATTGAACCTGTGTTCTACTTGTGATCAGTCGCTACTACATCATACCAAGGTCTAGCTGAGGGTGTACAAAGGATAAACGCACTACGTATGCGATGAAACGCGAACGCACTACGCAAACGGAAAAAACGCACACGGAAAAAGAACGCAGAACGCAACTGAAGCTCGGTTGCAGGCCAACGGCCAAGGCTCGGTGGGGGGAGGGCCACAGTCTAACGGCCTCGCTGCTGGACAATGGGGGGTACAGTATTGTGGAGACGCCCCTCATTATAAGGGAGGTTAAATCCAACGAACTTGTAGCACGAGTGGGGACTGATTTTGGATATTGGGGGAAAGAAATGTCTTAACTGTATTGATCTATTGTACAGCATCGAAAATTGTGGGATGGGATTTTCCGCAAGGTTAATGTATTTATATAATTTATATTCGAATAAAAGTATATTTTGAAAATTAAAAAAAAAAAAAATAGTATCTGTTTCTTATCAGTTTATATTGATACGTCCCTTATCTTGGGACCCATATATTTAACTGATTTTTGGAACAGGGGAGATGGAATTGGGGCTTTGCTCCATCCACTACAAGCATGGGACCAGTATTGCAGTGCCTCTGGGAACGGTGCACTTCCCTTTAGGGAGATTTTCAAAGTCAAAAGAAGAGACAAAAATGGCCTCCTGGTGCTTGCTGAAAAGCAGGCATGGGGTTTCTGCCTGCTGGCCTTCTCACTCTGCGTGTGCGCCTGTTGTTGACGGAACTGCTCAAGTCAAATATTACAACGTATTGTACAACATATAGTCCTCCGCCAGTTCGCCACCTCCACGTGACCCCTCCACCTGCCACATCTTCCCATCTCCCCACCGTCTGCCTTCTGCAAAGAAAGCTCCGCTCCGCAAACTCCCTTGTCCATTCTTCACTCCCCTCCCACTCTTACCCTTCCCCGGGGCCACTTTTCCTTTGCAACCGCAAGAAATGCAACAACTTGGCCTTCACTCCCCCCTTCCACTCTTTCAGGGAACGAAGCAGTTCCTTCCAGGTCCGACAGAGGTTCACCTGCACCTCCTCCAACCTCATCTACTGCATCCCTGCTCCAGATGCCAGATGATCCTTTAATCGGTGTGACCAAGCGGAGCCCTTGGGCGATCGCTTCGCCGAACAACCTCCGCTCGGTCCGCAAAACCAAACCCGACCCTAGGTGGCTCGGCACTTCAACTCCCCCTTCCCATTCCACAATCCGACCTCTCGGTCCTGGGCCTTTCCTCCACTAGATCCTTTGTGCTTGAAATATTGAATTTTCTCAATTCTGTTAACCCTTGCTGTCTTCCTCCCCTTCCCACCTCTCCCTCCAGCCCTGGGCCCTGTCTTCCCTCTATCTCTATCTCCCTCCCCCACCCCAGTGCACCAGCTTCTCATTTTCACACCAACATAAGGCTTACAATGGCTTGTCCCTTTTCACGATACTTTTTTGCAATATCTTTCACTCATTGTTCCTTTTCTTCTCCACCATCACCGTTATATCTCTCATTTCCCTGATCCTGACTAGTCTGATGAAGGGTCTCGACCCGAAACGTCGCTATCTCCTTCGCTCCTTAGATGCTGCTGCACCCCGCTGAGTTTCTCCAGCTTTTTGTGTACCCCTGCTCAAAAGTCAAATGACTTTGCCATCCTTTATTTTCACCAGTGGATACTATCAAGGGAAAAGAGACGGCCCATTTCAAAACCCAAACTTCTGGGAAGGAGAAAAGAATTCTTCGCAAATTCTTTCAAAAATCACAATTGGCCCGTCAAGTCGCTACAAATCGGGGTGACGTGGTATCTGTAGATGGAGGAGTCCTGAGGATGCACGTCAACCACAGCGAAGCACCACACCGCTAAGGGTAGGACTCAATCCACTCACTCTCTGACCGGGGCAGGGTGGAATTTAGCGCCTTTTGCCACCAATGAGCGGCCGCGATGTGAGGGCGAGCCATGGTTTTGGTCAATTTGTGGCGAACCGTCCCCCCGGAACAGAAGGCCCTGGCCGGCACGTTGTCGGGACGGGGACGGGAGGGCGGCGGGGCGCACTGCGCTGTCGGGCTGCTGTGTCTTTGCGCAAGGCGTATGTTTGTCTGTCGGCTTGTGTGCCTGGATGGGGTCCCGGGGGTGGGCGTGGGTACCCGCCAGAGGTAATGACAGGCTTTGTGGATTTTTCACGAGCCAGGTTTAAGGCTGAGGAGGAGAGGCAGCACGCAGGTGGCTGACTGGGGCTGGTGGAGGGGAAAGGCAAGGCCAGGTGAGCAATGAGCAGTTTGGGCGGAGGCGACTTTTTTAAGTTGCTCTGAAGAAGCCTTCTAGCGGGTCTGCAAGAAGTCTTCAGGAATTAATGGAAAGCTAGGCTGAGGAAGGAGAGGGTTAAGAAATGGAAATCCCGTGGTCGGGCTTACAGAACCCATGTTCCTGTGCCCAGTGGAGATGTGGGACAGTTGCAAAATTACTTTGTGTTGAGAGAGACAATAGTCAATAGGTGCAGGGAGTAGGCCTTTCGGCCTCAATCAGCCCCGCCATTCAATGTGTTCATGGCTGATCATTCCCACTCCAGTTACCCCGTTCCTGCCTTCTCCCCATATCCTCGACTACGGATTTTAAGAAGCCCTATCTAGGCGCTCTTGAAAAGCATTCCAGAGAAACCTGCCTCCACCGCCCTGTGAGGTAAAAGAAAATTCCACCAGGGACTCACCACTCTCTGTGAGAATAAGAGTTTCTCGTTTCTCTGTTTCTTAAAAAAGGCGTACTCCTTATTTAAAAATGTGGCCCCTGGTTATGGGACTCCAACATCGGGAACATGTTTCCTGCCTCTAGCGTGGTCCAAAGCCTTAACAATTTTATTGTTTGAATGAGATCCCTGTATCCTTCTAAACTCCAGAGTGTACAAGCCCAGCTGCTCATTCTCTCAGCATATGACTGTCCCGCCATCCGGGAAAGTAAACTTTTGTAAACTATGCTGCGGCTCCCTCACAGCAAAAAAATGCCTTCCTCAAATTAGGGGGTCCAAAACTGCACACCAATACTCAGATGGGTCTCACTAGGGCTCTGTAACAACTGCAGAAAGGACTCTTTGCTCCTTTATAATTCGATTCCTCTTGTTATAAAAGGGCCAACATGTCATTCGTTTTCTTCACTGCCAGCTGTACCTGAATGTTACTTTCAAAGACTGATGAAACGGCCCCAGATCCCGTTTTGTATTCCCTTTTTCCCACTTGATGGCTTTAGATTGTAATCTGACTTTTCCTGTTTTTGCTAACAGTGGATTACCTCACATTTATCTTGCATTAAAATTCATCTGCCATGGCATCTGCCCACTCTCCAACCTGTCCAAGTCACCTGCATTCTCACAGGCATCTCCTTCACAGTTCAATCTGCCAACCCAGCTTTGGTGTCAGTGCAAATTTTGCTAATGTTACTTTGAATTCCTTCATCCAATTATTGGTGTATATTGTAAATTTGGCTGCGGTTCCCAGCACCGAGTCTTGCGGTACCCCACTAGTCAAGGCCTTGCCATTCTGAAAAGGGTCCCGTAATCCCTTCTCTTTTGTTTCCTGTTCTGCCAAACCACTTCTCTATCCATGTCAGCATCTCTACCCACAATACCCATGTGGCCTAATTTTGCCACTAATTTCCGATGTGGGATACTTATCATAATGCCTTTCTGAGTCCAGGTACACTACATCACTGGCTCTCGCTTGGCCATTTTCTAGTTACATCTTCAAAAAATTTCCAGATTTGATTAGTCTTGCATGATTTCCCCTTCGTAAAAATCCATGCTGGGACTGGGGACCAATTCCTCGTTTACTTTTGCTGTCCAAATGTTTCGTCTATTCATCTTTTTTTAAAGTTGCATTTTCCCTACCTCCGATGTCAGGCCAACTGGTCTTAATTCAGTTTTCTACCTCCCGTTGTTTCTTAAAAAAGTGGGATAACAGTAGCTACCCTCCATTCACAAGAACTGATCATGAGCCTATAGAACATTGGAAAATTATCACCAATGCTCCCCACGATTTCTTGAGCCACTGCCTTGAAGTACCCTGGGATGCTGAAACCGGGCCCCCTGGGGATTCATCAGCCGTAGGTTCCCATCAGTCTAATCAAACACCATTTCTGCTAATGTGGATTTTCCCGTAAGTTCTTCTGTACCCCACCCCCACCCTCTGGGCCACTAAAATATCTGGAAGATTGTTTTGGTTCTCCGGTTGTGATGACAGATCCAAAAGTACCTTGTTCCAACTCATATGCCACTGCCTGGTGGGTTGGCGGGCTCCGTGGATGTGTGGGTGGGTGGGGTATAGGAAGGGATTCCACATGGTGGCTGGG